>CM029019.1:127197786-127301711 GCA_016801055.1 Panax notoginseng
ACTGTGACAATTACCGTAAGCTGATATCTGCTTGTGCGTTTTTTTTTTTTGTTTAACGATGTTAGGTGATATTAATAAGTATTAGTGTTAGAGAAATTTTAGCATGATTGGTTGTTTGGTCTAGCAAATTTTGTTGGAATTTAAGTTGTATAGTTTGGAGACGTCAGGAGATCAATACCTGCAAGAAAAAATTTTTTTAAGGAAAACTGTTTAGCCCAGGCCTAAACTGCCTAGGCCCAAACCAGTTTTTTAAATAAAAAAATAAAATAAAATGTTAGACACAAGCTGTTGATGCAAGGATTAGAACTCCCAACCTTACTGTAGAAAGTAGTATGCATACAAGCCAATCATGTATGATGATAAAGCATATACTTTGTAATTAATCTTATTTATTTATTAATAAAAAAATTATTTATTAAAGGCATTTAATTATCTATATGGTTCTGTTTTAATAATATGTGATAAACTCATAATTTTAAGCAATGCTTTTAGAATCACGATGAGATCATGCTAATGAGATCTAAATTCTTAGATAGCTTAAAACTAAAATGTTCTCAATCAATGGATTACTAAAAACGGGATTAGTGAATCCAGATAGATTGATATATACGTTGCTTGCTCATTGGATGAGAATGATTGATCTCATGATCATTTGTGTGGAGACACTAAAGCAAGTATGTAGGTACTTATTGGAAAATAAGTTAACTGAACGTGACTCGCTAAAGAATACCTAATGGAGTTTTACTTGTCTGTCAATAGGAATTCCTGTAGTGATAGTAGTACAAATGATCCTTAGACTTGAGATCATCATAGTATCTTATGTATAATGAATTACATTTTGACTTATTTATTAAGACACTTAGGGTACATCAAAGGGTATTGTAACGTCCCAAAATCCGGTCTATTTTCACACCCGAATTTCATATGTCATGATTCCATCTTCTTCTAAACATACATCATTATATAGATAAATATAACAACATACATTCTCAAATCCCAGGTTCTAATACCTTATAATTAACCTTGTTCATTACAAATAATGATAATTATATTATTCTTTATGTCTTATAAGAGTAACTTTTATCCTCCACCAAGGATACATAACAATTCATTAAACTAGTCTATAGTTTAATTAAACTATTCTACATTACAAGACTTGGCTTGTTCTTCACGCACATTCATAGATTGAATGACACTTCTTTTGGATACCGGTCTGCTTGATCTTTACGGGATCCTTAAGTTCTTTCTAACATCGTTCGCTGAAAATATTTTTATTTAAAGCAAGAGTGAGCATTCAATTGCCTAGCAAGTCATAGAAGTTGAATAAACAACTTCAAGAATTTAAACATTCTTTAAGACTTCAATAACCGAACAAAGGTTATGAAGCAGCTTGAATAATAGGAATAAACTTTGATTCTTGTCATCTTAAAATATTAGTCACATTCACTTTCAAATACTTTCTTTCTTCTACCTTTTCCATACACATCATGTCTGGCTAGAATCATTAGCACAGACTTAACAATAACGGTTCATGTATAAACAGAATATTCTCATATTGAACAGTTCAATCACATAACAGTTCATCTCATAGAAACACCGAAATGTTTAAATTGTGGTACAAGGCATCATACATTCTACTACCTTGTACAAATATCGCACATTTGCACATAGACAAAACTTCTCAAGTTCAACATCTGAGAAGTTTAAGAAACTAGCATTCATGTAATATGAATGAAGTAAGCAAACTTACCTTACGCACAGCTACAGTGTGACGACCCGAAAATCCGGATCGACCAGAATTTAGGTTTAAAGAATTTGTTATTAATAAAACGAATTTTTATTAATACTATTGTGTGCTATGTGTTTATTAATCGTTCTAGAACCTAGGATGATTATAAGTCGGGACTATTCTGGCTATGAGCTAGATTGAACAAAAAAGAATTTTCAAGACGGAAATAAAAATTTTCCGGGAACAAAAATATTTTCGGAGAAAAAGACGAAATATACACTATTCATCCGTTTTTGCTCGGAGATTTATTTTGAATTTTCAAAAAACGCGTAATGATAGAATTTTGAGACATGATGGAATATTCAATAATATTTTAGTTATGTCAAAAACGAAGTTTTCGCCTACGGACTTAAAACCTAAGGGTTAGGAAAAGTGAGTTCCGAGAATTTAATGATTTCGTATAATAATTAGGGTTATTATGCGTAAGAAATACGAGTGTAATACTAGTTATTATATGAGTATAGTACGAAGATTATTATGATGTATAATACGAATATCATACGAACTATATATGAAGAGAATACAAGAATGAGATGCGTAGAATACGATTAGTCTTAATGGCTAAGTAAAGTATAAGTTAAGTAATGACTAAGTAAACTTAATAGCTAAGTAAAGTGCTTATGCGTAAGGGCTAAGCAAACTTATGGGCTAATAAGACTTAATGGCTAACTTAATGTGGAGGCCAAGTTAACTTAGGGCTTAAGCCTTGAATAGTAAGGGGGTTAAGGGGGGTAAAATGACCAAATTGCCCTAGCTTTGGATTTTCTATAAATAGGAAGCCTTATGTTCATTTGATGGGATTTTCAAAAATCCTACATCTTAGAGAGAGAGAGAGAGAGAGAGAGAGAGCTTGGAGGAAGAGGGAGAAGGAAGAGAATGAGCATGAATGATCGGATCGAAAGAGATCGTGAAATAGAAAAGCTTGTGAATCGTCGACTTTGTCTAGTGGAAGAAAAATAAAGAAGAGAGGTAACCTAAAACCTAGTCGAATTTAATTTCTATTTAAGTCCTATATGTTAATAACATAGCTTAATGAGAATAAGGAATAAAAGAAGTTAGGAATGATTTCATATGGTTGAAATCATAAGAAAATGAAGAAATAAGAATTAGAAGTGTATTTTATAAATTTCTTAAGGGAGTATAAGATTCGTAATGAATTAGAACGATCCGAGTGGATTATATGAATGAGTAGGTAAAATAAGAAAGGAATGTTGTTCTATAACATCAAATTCCAATAAAAAGTGAAATCGTAATCCAAAATATCGATTAAAATGAAGAACGAACGAAAAACACGAAGAACACGCGAAGAACACAAAGAACATTATTGATGGACAAATTTAAAACCATCGTAGGATAATTGTTGTTGATGGACAAGTTTAAAACCATAGTGTATACGTTAGATACTTATTGCTTGGTTATGAACAGTAGAAATGTTTATGAAGAACGGATTAAAACTTAGCTATAACGAAGTTATGGCAAAAATTTCGTAAAAGACGAACGAAAATTTGAAAGTTAGTAAAAGAACCCGAATGTGTAGGGTTTCATAAGGAAGTAAGAGAACATAGAAAATGTGAGTTGCGGACTCAAGAACGAACGAGTTCTGAATTCGAATAACCGAATTACGAACGAACGAGCGAAGAACACTAAAAGCATAAAAATGAACGAAGGGTGAAGATCAAGCCAATCGAATGACATGTTAACGGATTCAGAATGAAGTTCTATCTGAGGGGTATTAAAGTACGTAAGATAAGAAAGATAATGGCTCTGGAATGACCTCGTTTTGAGTTATAACGAAGGAGTTATGAGATCGGGAAGTAAGCATCTCAAAGTGGATTTAACACTTAGAGAAATTTTCAAGAACTAAGGCTTGGCGCCGTGGCGCCAGCCATGCCTTGTTATGTGGCACTCCAATGCCAGACTGGGGAGTTGGGTACTGCAAACTCGCACTGCGGTGCGAGAGTTAAAGGAGAGAGTGGCGCTACAGCGCCAGTGTAGGGAAAAAGCCAAAGATGAGGTTTTAACTGCTCAGCTCGTGGGGGAAACGTAAGGGACGATAAAGAACATAATGTCCAATTAATGTAACACTTAATCAAGTGAATTAAACCTTTAGTAAAGGTTGAACGGAAAGAGTAAACAAGATTAAAAGGAAAAGATTGTAGGCGCGGGTTATGTAACCGATGTCCGGGGATCGTAGTCGCGATGAACGAACATGAGGGATTGCTATGATTGTGATTCCTTAGACGTTGAGTGATGAGGATAATGAATAACATTTCAATGTTATGTCATGATAATGAGAGATAAGTGTGAAGCGTATAGACACTGTGAACGCAATGTTGTTGCGATGGACGATTGGTCTTAGCATAAAACGATCGTTATGGCTTCGACACTAAGAACGAGTAATAAACATTGGATTCATGTAAGGGATAACGAAAGTATTAAATAAGATATGAATTATCAAGAAAGCCGGTAATAAGATTAATTAAAGCCGAATGTGAATCGAATACGGAATGAATCTTGAGGTGTGACATTTAGTTGCCAAAAAGTCGTAAAGAATAAGAAATTGATTTAACGAACATTAAGTTTAATGGTTCGGATAAGTTAAGATAAGTTTAGGTTGTGGTACAATCGTAACCTTTGATGGCTAAACAATTCCTTCAGAGAGCGAATGTATATACAAAACTGGCAACCGATCTAACTCATTGTGATGGCAGTGTAGATGAGACGGGAACATATTTGTTGGTTGTTTGTGGGAAACTACTCAGAGTACCATATGGACTACTAGCAGAGAAGTGATGTGTGTTGAGTCCTAGAGAAGTTATAAGAAGAAAATAAGAATATAAATCATCCAAGATGATGAACGTTCTGAGTAAGACATCTCCGTATATCATGAAGCCGTAAACTGGTAAAGGAAGTTAGTTGCGTAAGCTTAAATTTCAAGAACGCGAGCCCTAAGAAGTAAAGTTAAGTAAACCAATACGTAAATCCAATATATGACTAATTGGTGTTTATGTTTTCTCCTTATGTGTTATATAGAAAATGGGAATGAGCAGTTCAACGTAAGTTGTAGCTGTGTGTAAGGCAAGTTTTCTAACTTCATTCATATTTCTAAATGAATGCTAGTTTCTTAAACTTCTCAGATGTTGAACTTGAGAAGTTCTGTCTATGTGTGAATGTGTGATATTTGTACAAGGTGGTAGAATGTATGAGGCCTTGAGCCATAATATGAACACTTCGGTGTTTTATGATATGAACAATTCTGTGATTGAGCTGTTCAATACAAGTATGTTCTATTTATACATGAACTGTTATTGTTAAGTCAGTGATAATGATTCTAGCCAGACAAGATGTGTATGAAAAAGATAGAGGAATGAAATTATTTCAAAGTGAAAGTGACTGATATTTTAAGAGGATAGGAATCGAGACTATTCCAATTATTCAAGCTGATTCATAACCTTTGTTCGGTTATCGAAGTTCTGAAGAAATGTTTAAGCTCTTGAAGTTGTTTATTCAACTGTTATGACTTGCTGGGCAATTGAATGCTCACACTTACTTTAAATGAAAAACATTTTCAGCGAACGATGTTATAAGAAATTAAAGACCCCGTAAAGATCAAGCTGACAGTATCCAGATCAAGTGTCACTCAGAATGTGAATGAGCGAGAAGATCAAATGAAGACTTGTAATGTAGGAAGATGAAACTAAATGATAGACAAGTTTAATGAACTGTTATGTATCCTTGGTGGCGGATAAAAGTCACTCTTGTAAGATGAAATGAATAATATATTAATCATTATTTGTAATGAAAGAGATTATAAGGTTGCCAAAACCTGGTATTTAAGAGTGTATATTGTTATATTTCGGTATATAATGATGTATGTTAGAGGAAGGATGTACCCGTGACGTACGGAATTCGGTGTGAAGATAGACCGAATTTTGGGGCGTTACATATAGCTTACGCTGAACTGCTCATTCCAACCCCTATATAATATATAAGGAAATAGCACATCCACCAATTAGTCATATACTTGACTTACGTATTGGTTTACTTAACTTTACTTCTTAGGGTTTACGTTCTTGAAATCTAAGTTTACGCAATCAACTATCCTTACCGCTTTACGGCTTTATGACATACAGAGATATCTTACTCATACGATCATCATCTTTGATGATTTATATTCTTATCTTCTTCTTATAACCTTTCTAAGACTCAGCACACATCGTGACTCTGCTAGTAGTCCATATGGTACTCTGAGTGGTTTTCTGATAAGTGGATTTTATATCCACGAATCAGTTCCTAATCCAAGCGTAATCAGTAATAATTCTTCGTGTTTATGTTTTATGTTACTTGTTTATTATTATTTAATGTGTAGGTGTGGTGGTGTGGCATTTGAGCATCAAAGGAGTGCATTTGTGGTAATAAAGTGGCAAGCAAAGAAGAAAACAGAGTTCAACAAAGAAAGCCTACCCCCGCTGGGGTGGGAGGTGCCTAGTCTGGGCTATCCTATCTTTGTTCAAACACTGCTGGAACTTGGATTGTGATGCTTGTAGAGCAGTAGGACTCTAGTTGGCGTGGAATTGAGCTGAGATTGTGGTTGTAAAACATATAACTACAACACAAACACAAGATTGAGGGACATCATGAAAAGCAATTAACGAACTCTGAGAATAAAATTTCAAATTGAGCAACGGAGTGAATATTTTAAAGAATTTTATATCGGTTGCGGATTAAGGCTAAAGTGAAGGGTGTTCTGCGTTATTCTTCTTCTTTTGTTTTATTTCTGTAATTGAGAAATGTTATCTTTAATTTATTCAGTGATTATTTCTTTTATGATGAACTAATTTCCTTTTATGTTTGAGACAGATCTTTAAGTGGAACGATGATTATGTAATCTTTGATTTCAGTTTAATAAGCTATTATTTAGTTTATCTATATTAATTTGAGCTTGAATTTATGAATTGCCTGATCAACGATTCTTTGTGGACTTGTATGAACTCGAGAGATGAAATACGAGTCTAGACTTAGTTAATATAGCATGCGTTCTTGATTTATGTGAATGAACAGAGTCTTGATGAATGGTAGGGTAGAGATATGCTTGACATCGCATGTAATCAGATAAGGAACTTGAGCTTAAACTTTTTTTGATTGTAATTCACATAGAGATATAGTGAGTTAGTTGATTAAGGTGTTTAACTTGATTCTATCTTAATTGTGGATTGAAGTTAATACGGTATAAGTACATCGAGAGGTGGTTAGTACTACATATGTGTTCTTGATTAATAAACTGGGATAGTGAGTTAAACTGGAATAAAGATATAATAATTAGAGTAGTGCTTAGAGTGAAGTTGGAAGCCTAATTCTCCATTATTTGTTTGAAAATTCTGTTTTTAGGGTTTGCTGATTATTTAGTGATTTTAATATTTTTTAATACTTTTAGTTATAAACTGGAAATTGATTAGTTTAATAAAATTAGGATTAATACAAAATTGGTAATTGTGATAGTTAATGTGTTATTGAGTCTCTGAGGGAACGATACTCTACTTTCTACTATATTACTTGTTGACCATGTATACTTGCGTGCTGTGCGTAATTAGATTTTACCCAACAAGGTTTTGGCGTTGTTGCCGGGGACTTCAGTATAGAATTTAATATTTTGCAATATCAGTTTAAATAGTCCAGATTTACTTAAACATTTTTGTTTTGCTTTATTCGTCTTATTTCAGGTTTTTGAAGTTGGTTTATGCAAACTCGATCCAAAAATCCAGACTTACTTCCTTTTGAGAACGACATTGAAAGACGCTTTCAAAGGTTAAGTAAGTGGATTAAGGAAACAAGGGACGAATTTGAAAATTCTAAGAAAGAAGAAGCAATGGCTGCCGAAGACCAGAAAGCGTTGAGGAACTTTGCTACACCTAAGGTGACTGAGCTGCAGTCGAGTATCACCAGGCCTGCTATAGCCGTGAATACTTTCGAGATTAAGCCTGGAACTATTCAGATGATCCAGAACTCGGTTCAGTTTGGGGGACTGGCAAATGGTGATCCTAACGAGCATCTGATCAGCTTTATGGAAATATGCAACACATTTAAGTACAATGAGGTGTCGGAAGACGCGGTAAGACTTCGCTTGTTCCCATTCACTTTGCGGGACAAGGCGAAGAGTTGGCTACATTCTCTACCGCCTGGATCGATAACTACATGGGATGACCTTGCTCAGAAATTTCCTGCAAAATTTTTCCCACCAGCGAAGATTGCAAAGATGAGATATGAGATTACCATGTTTGATCAACAACATGAGGAGTCATTGTATGAAGCATGGGAGAGACATAAAGAATTGCTCAAAAAATGCCCACATCACAGATTGCCTAAGTGGTTGCAGATGAACACATTTTACAACGGACTACATTGGAATCTCAGGACCAGTATTGATGCAGCATCGGGGGGGGGGGAGCTTTTATGGCAAAGAATTATGAAGAGGCATATCAGTTGATAGAGACAATGGTTGCTAACAACTATCAGTAGCCCATAGCAAGAATGACACAACCTACAGTTGCTGGAGTGTTAGAGGTAGATGGAGTGACAGCAATAATAACGCAGATTTCAGTACTCTCTAAGAAGTTTGACGTTTGGTCAGGGGTACAGACACAACAAGTTGTAGTTATTTATGAATTGTGCGTGGGTGAACATCCTACAGATCAATGCGCAATAAAACCATAATCAATATAATTTTTGAGTAGCTACAACCGAATTCCCCAGAATACTTACCAGAATGCATATAATCAAGGGAATAGGAATTTGACGTGGAACAATAATCAGAACCAGCAATTCCAACGACCATCGTATCCCCCAGGATTTCAGAATCAACAACAACCAGTTCAACACCAAGAGAGGAAATCAGATTTAGAGGAATTGCTATCAAAGTATATAACGAGCAACGAGGTAGCCATGAAAAATCAAGCAATGGCAATGAAATCACAAGAAATAGCCATAAAGAATTTAGAAAAACAGATGGGACAAATAGCATTGGCATTGAATAACAGGCCGCAAGGAACATTACCCAATGATACAGAGAAAAATCTGAAAGGTAATCACGAACAATGTCAGGCAATCATGTTGCGAAGTGGAAAACAACTTGAGAGTCAGAAAATAGAAAATTTGGCTACAAAGGAGGTTGAGACAGACAGTGAGAATAAAGTGGTTGAGAACAGACATGGAGAAGAAAAGCAATTGAAAAAGAGTACACCAATTAACACACCATTTGTCTATCCTCCCCCACCTTTTTAGCAAAGAGTACAAAAGCAGAAATTAGACAAGTAGTTTGCAAAATTTTTTAAGTTTTTAAGAAACTTCAAATTAACATCTCGTTTGCAAAAGCCCTAGAGCAGATGCCAAGTTACGTGAAATTCATGAAAGGAATTTTGTCCAGAAAAAAGAAGTTGGAAGACTTTGAAACAGTGGCATTAAAGAGGAGGAGTGGAGTGTAGTGGCATTAAACAGTGGCATCCGGGGAGTTTCACCATTCCATGCACGATTGGGAACATGTCATTCAACAAGTGCTTATGTGATTTAGGGGCAAGTGTGAACCTTATGTCGTTATCAGTTTATACAGAATTGGGTTTACCTGCTCCAAAGCCTATGAACATCTCGTTGCAGTTGGCGGATAGGTCAGTCAAGTACCCGAGAGGCATTGTGGAGGACATATTGGTTAAGGTAGACAAGTTTATATTCCCCACGGATTTTATTATTCTGGATTTTGAGGAAGATAAGAACATCCCAATCATCCTCGGGAGATCGTTTTTGGCTACTGGTAGGACACTCATCGACGTACAAAAAGGTGAACTAACGATGAGGGTCCAAGATCAATAAGTAAAATTCAATGTTTTCAAGTCCACGAAATTTTCTACGGATGAAGAAGATTGTTTCCAGATGGATATTATTGATCAGATAATCAGCGAAGATATGGGTAAGAGTTTGGTTAACGATCCATTGGAAACAACTTTGTTGGAGATGAAGAATCAGATGATCCAGAATTTGTGGACTACTTGCAGATGCTAGACTCCTTGCCACGAGTTAGCATATTTAGAGCACCATTTGAACCATTGCACACGGATGAAAAAGCCACAACAAGGATAAAATTGTCATTAGAAGAGCCACCGACTCTTGAACTTAAGCCACTCCCTAAACCCCTCAGGTATGCATACATAGGCCATTCTAATTCCTTACATGTAATTATTTCTGCTGCATTTAACGAATTGCAGGAAGAAAAATTGTTAAGAGTACTTAGGGACCACAAATTGGCTATAGGATGGACAATCGCAGATATCAAACGAATCAGCCCATCTTTTTGCATGTATAAAATTCTGATGGAAGACGATGCAAGACCGACAGTGGAGCAACAGAGACGGCTTAACCCAAGAATGAAAGAAGTGGTCAAGAAAGAAATCCTGAAATGGTGGGATGAGTGTATCATTTACCCGATTTTAGACAATAAGTGGGTCAGTCCAGTGCAATGTGTGCCAAAAAAGGGAGGAATGTCTGTGGTTCAAAATGATGACAATGAGCTAATTTCGACAAGGACAGTAGCTGGTTGGAGGGTTTGCATGGACTATAGGAAGTTGAATAAGGCGACCCGCAAAGATCAATTCCCTTTGCCCTTTATGGATCAGATGTTGGACAGATTAGCGAGACATGAGTACTACTACTTATTAGATGGATATTCGGGTTATAATCAGATCGTCATCGCTCCTGAAGATCAAGAGAAGACTACTTTCACGTGCCCATACGGCACATTCGCATTCAGAAGAAATGTCGTTTGGCTTGTGTAATGCACCCGCTACCTTCCAGAGGTGTATGATGGCCATCTTCTCAGACATGGTGGAGAAGAATGTGGAAGTCTTCATGGACGACTTCTTTGTCTATGGGGATGATTTTGATGCGTGTCTGGAGAATTTGGTAATGGTCTTACAATGATGCACAGACACAAATTTGATCCTTAACTGGGAAAAGTGCCGCTTCATGGTTGAAGAAGGTGAAAGTAGTATGCACACAAGCTAATCATGTTTGATGATAAAGTATATACTTTGTAACAATCTTATTAATTTATTAATAAAAAGTATTAATTTATTAAAGGCTTTTAATTATCTACATAATGCTGCTTTATAATATGTGATAAACTCATAGTTTTAAGCAATTCTTTTAGAATAATGATGATGATTATTCTAATGAGATCTAAATTCTTAGAAAGCTTAAAACTAAAATAGTTTCCAATCGTTGGATTACTAAATTGGGGATTAGTGAATCCGGATAGATTGGTACATACGTTGCTTGCTCATTGATGAGGATGATTGATCTCATGATTATTTGTGTGGAGACAATAAAGCAAGTATGTAGGTGCTTATTAGAGAATAAGTTCACTGAACGTGACTCGCTAAGGAATACCTAATGGAGTTTTACTTGTCTGTCAATAGGAATTTCTGTAGTGATAGTAGTACAAGTGATCCTTGGACTTGAGATCATCATAGTATCTTGTGTATGATGAGTTATACTTTGACTTATTCCTTAAGACCCTTAGGGTATGTCAAAGGATATACTTAGGTATAATTAGTTGTACATGGAGATAATGTATGATCAATAAAGAATCTGCCACTTCTAGTAAAAGAAGAGAAATGTCCTATGTGATTCGATAAATGACAACCCAGTAGTCCTTGGCCAAGACAAAATGAAATTAGAAAGGAGTTTCTAATTTGCATTATCTGGTGTTGTGCATTTAAGAGTCGAAATACATATAATTAAATAAAATAAGACTTGACAGTAATTCCATGTCTTATATTTAATTGGGACATTGTATGGTGGAAGGATTGAATTGTACGGTAACTATTTACTCAAAGGTTCTTTTATGATTAATGTTGAAATCTATATTATCTAGAAAGTCGTTAATCGCTAGGGAGGCTTATCCTTATTGTAGAATAAATATTATTTATTTAAATAAATTAATAGTTTAATTTATTTATTTAAATAAGATTGGAATTGTTCTAATTGATTTATTCACAACCGGTTTAATATGGAGAACCTAAAGGGTCACACCATAAAAGGAAGAATAATTATTTAAGAAGTTAATGACATAACCGTAATAATAAATTAAGTATATTTAATTTAATCTATGGTGATAGAATATATTAAATAGCTTAATATTTATTATTTAATATTTTGGAAATATTAAATATAAAATAATAAGAGGAGTCTTATTATTATTATTTAATTCCTAAAGGAGTTTGGGAATTAATTAATAAAAGTACTCTCATTTATTCCTAATAAGATTAGGAGGTAAATTAATTAAAGAGTTTAATTAATTATCCCTAATAAGATTAGGGAGCTTAATTAATTAAATGAATTTAGCTATTTAAATAATACCCTATTTTCTAATTAGATTAGAAGGGTTAAGTGATATCTTTATATAAGAGGAGTCTTATATCGGATATAAACAGATGTGATTCTAATTATTTGAGAGTACGCTCCTTTTCTATGAGAGATAAAAAAACTAGGTTTTGACAAACACCCATCTTCTTAAATTTTTGTTCTTCCTTGATGGATCACCTCTAGAGGCCAAACACTTGGATGACTAACGTTGATCAAAGAAAGGAACCAAACCCGGTGGATTCAAGTTGAACGCGAAAGGATTTGGAGGTGAACTCGTACCTGAGGAAGCTTGAATATTCAAGGGTATGATTCTTGTTCTTTATCTTTTCGTTTAATTAATAATTGTGCATAAAGGATGATCCGGGTATATAATTTATAAAATTTTAAAACTCTAATTTTTACACGTTTTCGCCTATTTTGTGTAATTTGATTGCATCCAAAAATATTACAAACCTAACAGTGGCATCAGACCCAAACCTTTATGCGAATTATTAATTATTTTAATTTAATATATATATATATATATATATATATATATATATATATATATATATATATTGATATGTGTTTAGAATAATTTAATTGGGCATAATTTTATTGTATAAAATTTATTTAAAAATTAAAAAAATAAACGAAAATCAAAAGTTGTTGCGCAACTGTTATTTAATTCGCAATTGTTGCGGATATTTATTTCGGCCATCTTTGGAAATTCGTTGAAGCCTGTTAAGGTGATAATTATATATATATATATATATATATATATATATATATATATATATATATATATATATATATATATATATATATATATATATATATATATATTATTCTTAATAATTTTAGAATTAAAATAAAAAGTTTATTTTAATCTTAAAATAAAAAGTTTATTTTAATCTTAAAATAAAAAGTTTATTTCATTCTTAAAATAAAAAGGTTTATTTTAATTTTAAAATTAGAATTTTATGCTAACTAATTAGAGTTGGAATTAGATTTCATTATAACTAATTAGAGTTGAAACTGGATTCCATGTTTTCTTAAATAAAAGAGTTTATTTAGATATGAAATAAGATTTCATATTATTCAAAATAAAGGAGTTTATTTGTGAATAAGAAAGAGAATCCGTGTTTCCTTTAATAAACGAGTTTATTTTATTTTATTTTTTTTTACTTGGAATTGGATTCCATAATTAATTAAAATAAATAAGTTTATTTTAATTAAAGATTTTGATTAAAATAAAATAGTTTATTTTATTCAAAATTGGATAAATAAAAATAAAAGAGGTTTATTTTGATTTAAATTTAGATTAAAATAAAGGAGTTTATTTTGATTCAAAAATTAAATTTTATATTAACTAAATTTGCCCATTAAATGATATCAATATATATATTGAATGTTTATTATTCATGAGATGAATGTTATTTATTGATGTATGTGGTGATGTGTATGATAATAAATATGATTGATTATGGACAATTGATCAATGCGATTGAATTTTATTTTAGTTGGATGCATGAATGTATGGGTTTTATTAAATGGGGTCTGCGTACCTCGTCTTCTCTAATTTTTCTTAATGTAAATTCTATCTTCCTCCTATGTACTTCTCCTTGACTGCTGATCAAGGTTTCTATTTATTTTAAATAGTTTTGTAATAGGAATAGTTAGAATTAATTTTGAAGAATTAGAGATCAAGGAGCAAGGAGCGCTTGAAGACCCGTTTGTAATGGGGCCCGAGTTTAAATGTAATAGTTATATTTAAATATTAATTCTTGCACCCCTAGGGATTGACCTTTTGGTTCACTTGGTGGCTCTAGTGAACCAAACTAGAATAAAAGTTCATAATCAATCTAGGTAGAATATAGTATTCTATATGTGCATGCTTATACTATATTATATATATTATATATTATGCAAACATGTTTCACATGTTAATTAATATGACGCGTATTATATATATATATATATATATATATATATATATATATATATATATGTGTGTGTGTGTGTGTGTGTGTGTGTGTGTGTGTGTGTGTGTGTGTGTGTGTGTGTGCGCGCGCGCATGCGCGCTAAACAAGATGAGCCAAAATAATAACAAACCCCTCAAATATTTTATATTAAGTTGTAACATTCAAAGATATTCGAAATATCGAACGTCGCCTTCTAACATGATAGAAACAATAGAGTATTGAATATTTAATATGAGTTTGTTGTGCACACACAAGACAAGTATTAAATATTTAAGATATTTTTATTGCATATGATGTTTATAAGGAATTGAACATTACTGCTTTGTTGTGCACACACAAGGGCTGAAGTTTTCTCTTTACTTATATGGAAATGCTGGGTCTGACTTAACTTAAATCATTTTAGTTCGGATGTGCACACACTTGACCATTATGATTTAAGAGGCAAAATATAAGGAGTTGCATAGTTGATGTAATTGACAAAAGTTGTCTACCTATTTATTTATATATAGTTTGTTGTGGACACACAAGGCTATATACATTTGAAATGGGATCTTTATTCTCACTAGCATATCGTTAATTAGATATTGTCGAACTATATAAGTGAGGGTAATATAGTTTGATAAAAATAGTGGAAGATACCAATTTAAAACAAAACCTAAATTATTTTGGTAATTAATAAAAGAATGTATGTTCAAATGTTGTTAATTATAAATTCATTTACAGAATTTTACAATGCCTAAATCACTATCACTGCGAAGCATATTAGATGTTATTTTACTGGACCGAATTAAATTGATTGGTTAAAGAATTTGAGAATAATTCTCATGGTTGAAAAGCTATCTTATGTCCTTAATACGCATATCCCTGTAATGGTTGCAGACAATGCCTCTAAAGAAGACATTGCTACTTTTAGAAAGTAACAAGATGATACACAGTTGGCTCAATGCATCATGCTCGCATCCATGAGTAACGAGCTTCAGCGTTAGCATGAAACTATGGATGCTCCTACTATATTCCTACACATCAAGTAGTTGATGGTGAAGAAAGTAGGACTGATAGATATCAGATATCTAACGAGCTCTTCCGATCTAGAATGACCGATGATACTACAGTACAGATAAAAGTTGTAAGACCCCAAATTATTAATAAATGAAATTTAAATTTCTCTATTTATCATTTTGAAATAGTAAGGGTTGAATTGATTAATGAGGTTAGTTATGGGTAAAAGGCGCAAATATTTTAAATAAGCAAGTGGTTATAAAATATTCATTGTTGTCGGGGAATATTCGTTTGGTCGTAGAATATTCTTCCTGTCGGGGAATATTCGTACGACGGCGCTGTCTTTTATGGGCCCCATAACGAAAAGCGATTGGATGAAGAAAATGACAAGTATAAGTTATGTATAAATAACGGCGTAGTTGATACCGTTAATACTGTTGGAATACCCGGTGCTTAAAACACAGTAATACGCGTTGTTGCACAGTAGCACACGGTATTGCACCAATTATTGATTCTTACGTAAGAAGGCACTACTCAATAATTGTTACAGTAATTACTGTTCAGTATTTTATTTTGTTGATTCAATAATTGCTACGTTGATATTTTATATTATTATTGTTTCAATAATTGTCATTAAACAGTATTTTTCATTATCGAAGCAATAATTCATATTATCTGAATAATATTATTAGATAACATTATTGACAATGTCTAGAAAGTTCTGTCTAAGGAGAGGTTTGGTCACCTAATTGCACGCCAGTAAGGAGAAATCCTTATTGAAAAACCCCCTCTTTCCTGAGAACTGCCTAGTTGTCAGTATTGTGATTCTGTAATATTATTTGTGAATAATTAATTATTGATTTATATGATGAGGAAAATATTCATTTTATGTGGATATATATGGAGAAAATTTTTAAAGTGACCATTGTTGAAAATCGATATTTTATCTTTTCTGATAAAATAATATTTTATTATATTATTATAATATAATAATGATGATATTTTTACAATGAATATGAGATATATAAGTATATGAGGAGGAAGAGTATTTTTGTTATAAAAATTGTTTAAAACATGTTAAACATGTATGTGGGCCAATTTCTTGACTGAAATTTGATTATAGCTTGTAGAATCGCCCGTTTGTGGATTTCGGTCAATTTTTATTTGGAAATTGAAAAAACTTTATTCTGCAAAGTTGTAGATAATGAAATTTCCTATGAAAAAAGCATGTGGTTCAATTTTTTCTAACAAAAGGGCTATTTATTATGAATTATTGAAGTTCCGAAGTTTCGAAATAATTAATTTTTTTAAGTTTAAAATATTTTAAGTCACAAAAATGTTTTTTGTGATGTAAGCTACTTGAATGGCTGATCTTTGACTAAAAAAGTGGGCGTAGGAAATTAATATATATATATATATATATATATATATATATATATATATATTATTAAATTTTCTGCTTTGGTGTTCTAAGCAATTTCCTATAAATAGGGTGCTTAGGTTAGAATTGAAAATCACACCAGAAATTGAAGTTTTCTCTCTCTTTCTCTCTCGATATATTGAGCACATTCTTGTGAGTATTTTAATACTTTGAGTATTGCTATACGGTGCAAGTTCAAGTCATAGCCTATATCCGATGTTTCAACTAGAAGTACTGTATTTACAAGGTAAGGGATGTTATTTTTTTCGTAAATGATATTATTTATTTCAATATCATTATGCCGAAATATTGGATTGAACTTTTTATCAAATTTGAAACTTTTTGTGTCGGGATTACTATTTACGTATACGACACTATTTACGTATACGGTACTATTCACGAATACGACACTATTCACATAAAAATTAAATTTTTATTTTTTGTCCAAAATATCTATTATGGATACTAGCTTTGATTGTATCCATGTTTTGATCATTCTTGAATTTTACTCCACTATGATTACTTATGAGGTATTTTTGGACATGGATAAACCGAAATACGAATACTTAATATTTGTTATTTTATTTCACTGGATTCGTTTCCTTTAAAATATTTTTCATCATCCTCAGTCCTAAATGATGATATTATTAAATATCTTTGGCCTGTAGTGCAAAGATGAATGATTTCAGATGAATATCTTTGGCCTGTAGTGCAAAGACGAATATATGATTCCAGATATATATTGATTGGTGTTACAGGGATAAAATATTGACGAATGACTTTTTAATTCATATATAGAAGATAGTAGATTTTAATCTCTACTTAACTCTTCTAATGAATTATTATTTTCACTGCGAATATTGATTTAAAACTTGTTGTCTATTGTATTCTATTATATTTTTCCTTATTGAAGACTAACGATAATTTGTTCTATATTATCTTAGTCATAATATTCTTTACTGGGCTAGTTGAGCTCACCCTTTTCCCTTTTTGTTTGATTTTTCTTCTCAGGAGGTGAGAATGTAGCGAGTACTAGTCAGGGTGTGGAATGATAGTTCTAGAAAGTCATTTCAGTAGTCCTCACCCTTTTTGTAAAATAATGTTTCAATAATTATAATGAGGACTTATTTAAGTGTGAATATTGTCTAGATGACAATATTTGTATTTAAATTCACAGTTTTTATGTTGTATTAATAAAGTTGTAGTTATTTCTGTACCATGTATTTTGACGACTTAGAATGGGTGTTGTATACCTATTTTGGGGACGTCACAGTTGGTATTAGAGCTTAGGAATATGATCTATGGCGGAGATCGGGGAATAGAACTAGGAGGGGAGAGACGAGTAAATCCTTCGCTAGTGTGTCCTAGCTAAGCTTATTTGTTGGTCAGTCATAATATAGGGGTATTATGTGATTTGTTAATTTGTTAATTAACCCTTGTTTTATGGCAATATTTACGAATGGCAACTGAGAATGTTAACAGTGGAGTAAATGAAACCATGGAGACACCTGTACTCACCAACGAGGAGAACATGCAACAGGCTGGCAATGTTCCTCCTGTGAACAACACCACTGAGCAGATGATGAACGATGGGATGTTTAGAAGCTTTTTGCAGTTCATGCAAAATCAGACGAGGGAGACTCGTGTTCAAAATACGGGAGGAAATGATAGCAATTCACGATTTGTCACAGCCAAGCAGTTCAAAGAGTTGGGACCACCAGAATTCTGGGAAAAGCCGAATCTAATTAAGGCGGATACGTGGGTCAAACAAATTATCAAGATATTCGATGTCTTGGAATGCACGGAAGAACAGAAGGTTTGATTCGCCACCTTTATGTTCCGTAATGAGGCAGATTACTAGTGAGAATCTGTAAAGCGTACCCATCCAGCCGCACTTAGCATGTCTTGGAAAACGTTTCAGAAACTGTTCAATGAAAAGTACTTTCCTGAAAGTATTCGTCATATGAAAGAGGTAGAGTTTATTAGACTGGTGCAAAATAACATGACGGTGTCTCAGTACGAGGCGAAGTTTGCAGAGTTGTCCAGGTTTGCACCTCATTTGGTGGAGAATAAGGAACATATGACACGGATGTTTCTGAGAGGTTTGAAACCCGGCATACGTCAATATCTCATTTCACATAAATTTTCTCTCTATCCGGATGTTGTCAACAGGGTTCAATTATTAGAGCGAGATAACGAGTACGTTCAACCGAGGGACCACAACCAGGATCATACCGGTGACTGCCGTCATCAGAACAATGATAACCAGCGGAGAAAGAAAAAAACGGATAAGAGCGGTAACCACTCTGGTGGTAATCATGGCCATGAGAATAGAAGAAGCGAGTCGGGAGGAGATTTTAAAAAGAGGAGATTCAACAATGACAATACAAAGACGTCAGAACCAGCAGCAACTGGTTCCAAGGGAGGAGAACGACCACTGGTCATATGCTATAAATGCGAGAAAGAAGGACATATCAGTCCAAACTATCCACAACAGTTTAAGGTATGCTATAATTGTGGAAAGGAAGGACATATCGCTCGAGATTGTACGGTAGCGAAACCAAGTCTAGCTGGGATGGTGACTCAAAAGGCTGTCCCAGAAAAGTCAAAGTCAACGGTTCCTGGAAGAGCGTTTGTCGTGACTGGTCAACATGCGAGGAACCCGAACGAGGTGATCATGGGTAAGCTAATCATAAATTCATACGAAGTTTATACCTTACTAGATACCGGTGCTACCCATTCATTTATTTCTCCTGCTCGTGCTCAACGTTTAAACTTGACTTCGGAGAAATTAGACTTTGATTTATCTGTGGAGACTCCGTTAGGAGACACTTTCATCACATCCACTATTTATAAATCTTGTTTGATCCAAGTTGGCACCATCACCTTACCTGTTGACCTTATCTCTTTAAAGATACTTGCATTTGACGTGATTTTAGGGATTGATTGGTTAACTACTCATCATGCCAAAATTGGTTGTTTTCGTAAGGTTGTTAGTTTTCATATTCCTAAGCAACCTGTTGTGCGAATTCAAGCAACTAAGCCATTAAAATCAATCACTGTTATATCAAGTCATAAAGCTATTCGTTTATTAAAAAATGGATGTCAAGCTTTCTTAGCCTATGTTATGGATTTGAATAAAGACACGTTATATTTGAATAATATTCCTGTTGTTATTGACTTTCCTGACATATTTCCTGAAGAACTTCCCGGTCTACCCCCGGAACGTGAAGTTGAATTCTTTATTGATCTTGAACCTGGTACAAAACCCATTTCTAAAACCCCATATCGAATGGCTCCTATTGAACTTCAGGAGTTAAAGGTCCAACTATAGGAGTTGTTGGACATCGGTTTCATTCGTCCTAGTACATCTCCTTGGGGTGCTCCTGTTTTATTCGTAAAGAAGAAAGACAGGAGTATGCGACTTTGTATTGACTACCAGGAATTGAACCATGTCACAATCAAGAATAGGTATCCGCTACCTCGTATTGATGACATGTTTGACCAGTTACAAGGAGCACAATTCTTTTCAAAGATCGATCTTCATTCTGGATATCATCAGCTGAAGATTAGAAATGAGGATATTCCAAAGACTGCCTTCAGAACTCGGTATGGGCATTATGAATTCTTAGTCATGTCTTTTGGATTGACTAATGCTCCTACGGCTTTCATAGATATGATGAACCGAGTATTCAAGGATTATTTGGATCAGTTCATTGTTGTTTTTATTGATGACATCCTCATATATTTCAAAAGTCGTGAAGATCATGATCACCATTTGAAGCTGGTACTCCAAAGGCTTCGTGAAAACAAGTTATATGCCAAGTTGAAGAAATGCGAGTTCTGGCTTGAGGAAGTAGCATTCCTTGGGCACGTGGTGTCAAAACATAGAGTATCTGTTGACCCGACGAAGATTAAAGCAATACAAAGTTGGGAACAACCGAAGTCGGTGAACGAAGTACGTAGCTTTTAGGGCTTAGCTGGTTATTACCGGAGATTCGTGGAAGGATTTTCTCGAATCGCTACTCCATTAACTCAGCTAACTCGGAAAGATATCAAATTCGTATGGAGCAAGGAATGCGAGAAGAGTTTCCAAAAGCTTAAGAGGAGACTCATTTCGGCACCTGTTTTGACCATACCATCTGGTTCGGATGGATTTATTATCTACAACGATACTTCAGGCAAAGGGCTAGGATGTGTTCTCATGCAACATGGGAAAGTTATAGCCTATGCCTCACGACAACTTAAAGACTATGAGAGAAATTATCCTACTCATGATCTAGAGTTGGCAGCAGTCGTTTTCGCACTAAAGATCTGGAGGCACTATCCATATGGGGAGAAAGTGGAGATATATTCAGACCATAAAAGTCTCAAATATTTCTTCACCCAAAAAGAACTCAACATGCGGCAACGACGTTGGCTCAAGCTGTTGAAAGATTACGACCACACTATTCAATACCATCCTAGAAAAGCAAACGTGGTAGCTGACGCGTTGAGTAGAAGATCATATGCAGGAACGAGTACGATGATGTCAAGTATACACATAGAACCAACTTTAATTGATAAAGTTAAAGTTGCTCAAGCCACAGACCCGGAGCTGAAGCGTATGAAGAAGAAAGTGCAAGAAGGTGCTATTCAAGAAACAAGAATCGATGAAGAAGGAATACTTCGAGTCCACTCCAGACTTTATGTTCCAAATAATTCTAATTTGAAGTACAAGATCATGATGGAGGCACACAATACACCATTTGCAATCCATCATGGAAGTACCAAAATGTATCGTGATCTTCGACATACATTTTGGTGGAACAATATGAAGAGAGAGATTGCAAAGTTTATCTCGAGGTGTTTAACTTATCAACGTGTGAAGGCGGAGCATCAAGTGCCAAAGGGTCCATTGCAACCACTTGAGATTCTGAAATGGAAGTGGGAACATATTACCATGGATTTCGTTACGGGTCTTCCCACGGTTTCTCAAGGCATAAATGCTATTTGGGTTATTGTTGATAGATTAACCAAGTCTGCTCATTTCTTGTCGATACGGGAGACTTATTCTCTTGAACGTCTTGCTAGTATGTACGTGAATGAGATTATGAGGTTGCATGGCATGCCAGTATCCATAGTTTCAGATTGTGACCCAAGATTCACTTCAAGATTTTAGGTTAGCTTGCAAAAAGCTATGGGCACGGATTTATGGTTCAGTTCGGCATACCATCCTCAAACGGACGGACAATCAGAGAGGACTATTCAAACTCTTGAAGATCTATTAAGACTCTGTGTCTTAGACTTCAAAGGGAGTTGGGATAAGTATTTACCATTGGTGAAGTTCTCTTACAACAACAGTTATTAGGCAAGTATAGGGGTGGCTCCATTCGAAGCATTGTATGGACGAAAGTGTCGCTCTCCAATATGTTGGGATGAGGTGGGTGAAGCAACATTATTGGGACCAGAGTTGGTACGTATGACTACGGAAAAGATCCAAATGATTCGATAACGTATACAAACGGCACAAGATCGACAAAAGAGTTATGCGAATCTTCATCTAAAGGACGTGGAATTTAGTATTGGGGATCATGTATTGTTGCGTGTTGCTCCATGGAAAGGAGTTACAAGATTTGGGAAGAGAGGGAAGCTCAATCCATGATTTATTGGTCCATTTCAGATTCTTGACCGAGTAGGAAATGTGGCCTATAGACTCGCGTTACCTCCAAGTATGTCTCGTGTTCATAATATTTTTCACATATCCGTGCTTCGTAAATATGTGAAAGACCCGAACCACGTTATTGAGTTAGAACCGGACGACATAGCCGAAGACTTAACGTACGAGGAGGTACCTATCAAGATCTTGGATAGGAAAGAGCATGTCCTACGCACGAAGGTCATAACACAAGTTAAAGTTTTGTGGAGAAACAACGCTATTGAGGAAATGACCTGGGAGTTGAAAACGGAAATGTAAGCGAGGTATCCTCATCTTTTCGAAACACCAGGTACGTATGTCAACTTTGAGGACGAAATTTCATAATGAGGGGAGGTTGTAAGACCCCAAATTATTAATAAATGAAATTTAAGCTCCTCTATCTATCATTTTGAAATAGTAAGGGTTGAATTGATTAATGAGGTTAGTTATGGGTAAAAGGCGTAAATATTTTAAATAAGAAAATGGTTATAAAATATTCATTGTTATCGGGGAATATTTGTTTGGTCGTGGAATATTCTTCCTGTCAGGGAATATTCGTACGACGGCGCAGTCTTTTGTGGGCCCAATAACGGAAAGCGATTGTATAAAGAAAATGACAAGTATAAGTTGTTTATAAATAACGGCGTAGTTGTTACCGTTAATACTGTTGAAATACCCGGTGCTTAAAATACAGTAATACGCGTTGTTGCACAATAGCACATGGTATTGCACCAATTATTGATTCTTACGTAAGAAGGCACTACTCAATAATTGTTACAATAATTACTGTTCAGTATTTTATTTTATTGATTCAATAATTGCTACGTTGATATTTTATATTACTATTATTTCAATAATTATCATTACACAGTATTTTCTATTATCGAAGCAATAATTCATATTATAAGATTAATATTATTATATAACATTATTGACAATGTCTAGAAAGTTCTGTCTAAGGAGAGGTTTGGTCACCTAATTGCGCGCCAGTAATGAGAAATCCTTATTGGAAAGCCCCCTCTTTCCTGAGAACTGCCTGGTTGTCAGTATTATGATTTTGTAATATTATTTGTGAATAATTAATTATTAATTTATATGATGAGAAAAATATTTATTTTATGTGGATATAAATGGAGAAAATTTTTAAAGTGACCATTGTTGAAAATCGATATTTTATCTTTTCTGATAAAATAATATTTTATTATATTATTATAATATAATTAAGATGATATTTTTACAATGAATGTGGGATATATGAGTATATGAGAAGAGTATTTTTATTGTAAAAGTTGTTTAAAACATGTTAAACATGTCTGTGGGCCCATTTCTTGATTGAAATTTGATTATAGCTTGTAGAATCGCCCGTTTGTAGATTTCGGTCAATTTCTGTTTGGAATTTGGAAAAACTTTCTTCTGCAAAGTTATAGATAATAAAATTTCCTATGAAAGAAACATATGGTTCGAATTTTTCTGATAAAAGAGCTATTTATTATGAATTATTGAAGTTTCGAAGTTCCGGAATAATTAATTTTTTTAAGTTTAAAATATTTGAAGTCACAAATATGTTTTTTGTGATGTAAGCTACTTGAATGGCTGATCTTTGACTAAAAAAGTGGGCATAGGAAATTATATATATATATATATATATATATATATATATATATATATATATATTCATATTTTATTAAATTTTGTGCTTTGGTGTTCTAAGCAATTTCCTATAAATAGGGTGCTTAGGTTAGAATTAAAAATCACACCAGAAACTGAAGTTTTCTCTCTCTTTCTCTCTCGATATATTGAGCGTATTCTTGTGAATATGTTAATACTTTGAGTGTTTCTATACGGTACAAGTTCAAGTCATAGCCTATATCCGGTGTTTCTACTAGAAATAATGTCTTTACAAGGTAAGGGATGTTATTTTTTTCGTAAACGATATTATTTCTTTCAATATCATTATGCCAAAATATTGGATTGAACTTTTTATCAAATTTGGAGCTTTTTGTGTTGGGGTTACTATTCACGTATTCGACACTATTCACGTATACGTCACTATTCACGAATACATCACTATTCACAGAAAAATTAAATTTTTGTTTTTCGTCCAAAATATCTATTATGGATACTAGCTTTGATTGTATCCATGTTTTGATCATTCTTGAATTTTATTCCACTATGATTACTTATGAGGTATTTTTGGACATGGATAAACCGAAATACGAATCCTTAATATTTGTTATTTTGTTTCACTGGATTCGTTTTCTTTAAAATATTTTTCATCATCCCCAATCCTAAATGATGATATTACTGAATATCTTTGGCCTGTAGTGCAAAGATGAATGATTTCAGATGAATATCTTTGGCCTGTAGTGCAAAGATGAATATATGATTCTAGATATATATTGATTGATGTTACAGGGATAAAATATTGACGAGTGACTTTTAAATTCATATATAGAAGATAGTAGATTTTAATCTCTACTTAACTCTTCTAATGAATTATTATTTCCACTGCGAATATTGATTTAAAACTTGTTGTCTATTGTATTCTATTATATTTTTCCCTGTTGATGACTAACGATAATTTGTTCTATATTATCTTAGTCATAATATTTTTTACTGGGCTAGTTGAGCTCACCCTTTTTCCTTTTTGTTCCATTTTTCTTCTTAGGAGGCGAGAATGTAGCGAGTACTAGTCAGGGTGTGGAATGATGGTTCTAGAAAGTCGTTTTAGTAGTCCTCACTATTTTTGTAAAATAATGTATCAATAATTGTAATGAGGACTTATTTGAGTGTGGATATTGTCTAGATGACAATATTTGTATTTAAACTCATAGTTTTTATGTTGTATTAATAAAGTTGTAGTTGTTTTTATACCATGTATTTTGACGACTCAGAATGGGTGTTGTATACCTATTTTGGGGGCGTCACAAAAGTCCTTAACATTATCAATTTGATTGATTAATTAGGATAATAGGTTTTGTCATGTATGGAGAGTTGAGCCAAGATTTGATCTTGTAGTCACTCTGGACTCCTTCTCACAATTGTTGTGAATTTTTTATATGAACAAGCTAGATATCAGCCTCGCTGATTTGTTTAACATGTATAAAAATGTTGAGAGTCACTTTCCAACCAAGAAAGACCAAGTCTTACTGGTAGGAGTCAAAGGATCTTCTAAAAAGGAGAACGATTCTAAGAAGGTAAATAGAAAGGCAAAAAAAAGGATAATAAGAAAAAACTGATACGGATAACAAAGGAGTTTGCTTCCACTGCAATAAGCCTGGACACTGGAATGAAACTACGAGAAGCATCTTGTAGAGGCTAGCCAAAAAAGCTTAGTGAAATTTTGGTTACAAATACAAATTTGGTCATGATTTAAAATAAATTTTTCTTTAAATCAAGGTTCTACTTGGGTATTGGATACCGACTTTGGTTATCATAAATATATATTTATGAAGGTACCTAGCAGAAGTAGAAAGCTAAATAAATATAAGTAATCCTATGTGTGAAAAATGAAGCAAAGGTTGCTACATTAGCCATAGAAACTTATAGTTTAACAATGCCTACGGGTAAATCTATTAAGTTAACAAGTTGTTATTGTATTCCAGTTCTCGTTAGAAACATTATTTTCATTTTGTTGTTGGACAATGAAATCTTTGGTATTATATTTAAGAACAATTATTGTTCTATTTATAATAATAATATTTTATATAGAACTGGAATATTACTTAATAGATTTAGTATACTTGACTTACGTAAAAATAATTTCACATATTGAACAAATTAGTAAAAGAAAAGGAGATGATCATTCAAAGAGTTAAATGTGTGTATTTGCTGAAATACAAGTGTGAATTATTTGAAAGGTTCAAAGAAGTCAGAAGTGAAATAAATTGGCAAAGTATTAAAATTCTTTGATTAGATCAGGGAATAAATACTTGTGCAATAAGTTTCTAGATCATCTCAAATGGTTTTCTCACAATGGACGCCTCATGATACGCAATAATTGATTAATGTATCTGAAAGAAAAAATCGTACCTTGTTGGACATGGTGCGATCCATAATAATTTTACCGACATTCTAGTATCCCTCTAGGGTCATGCTCTAAAAATGGTTGCATATCTACGAAAAGGTAACCTCAAAATCAAGCCCCAAGACTCCATAAAAGTTATGGATAGGGAGGATTCCTAATCTTAAGTATGTTAAGATAAAGGGTTGTCTAACTTATGTGAAAAGGTTTCAAAGGATAAGCTTGGGACAAGATTTGACAAGTGTCGATTTGTGGGGCATCCTAAAGTAAGTTTAGGGTATATGTTCTATAATCCTACTTAGCAAAAGGTGTTTGTTGCGAAACACACTGCCTTCTAAGATAAAGATGTTTATCATTGAAGGGGCTAGTGGGAGGATAATACATCTTGAAGAGTTCAAGAACCATAAAACACAATAATTCAAATAAGAGGAACCTGTAGATAGACCTATTGTACCACAACCGAATCGTAAATCTGAAATAGTACCGAAGATACCTAGTAGGTATGGATTCATCATAGATGATGATGACGAGGTACACAACATAGAAGATGATGATCCAGTTACATACGATGAGGTAAGAGTTCTAGTGTGTACAAAAGGGTCAGTGGGAGCGCCGTGACATTCCTAATATTATATGATGATATACTATGGATAAGGAATGACATACTAATGCTACAATCAATAAATATAAAGTTGTCTAAACATTCCTCCATGAATGATTTAGAAAGAGTATCTTAATTGGGGATACAAATCTATATAAATAGATTTAAAAGGATGCTCGACTTAACCCAAGAAATGTATATTCATTTGATGCTAAAGTTGTTTAGCATGGCAAACTCCATCGAAATTCTCATATTAATGAGCCCTGGGGTGTATCTCTCTTAATAGTCCCCATTGACTCATAAAAGAGAGATCGCATGAGTGACAATCATGTATGCAATGAAATATACGAGACCTGCTGAGGATCGGTCATTTTCTGGAGAAGATCACTATGCAGTGAATTAGAAAGGTTTCAAGTAGCAAAGAGTTGTTAGTTTAGTGATAAAGACAAAGTATATAGCTATAAATGAAGCTGCAAGTCGATTGTTTGAATGAAAAGTTCATTACAGAACTAGGAATAGTTCTTAAGTCTCATCTTGGATCTAATCATATGTTGCAACACTTTTATTTGATTAAAGAATCATTGAAAGATGGGAAATCACTATAGAGATAGTGGACTCTCAAGAACAACATTACATATCTATTAACTAAAGCTTATCCAACAGCAGGATAATCGTCACTTAGAGAAGAAGGGTATGAGATACTATGGTGATTGGCTTTAGTGCAAGTGGGAGATTAAAAGTAGTATCCACACAAGCCAATCATGTTTGATGATAAAGCATATACTTTGTAACAATCTTATTCATTTATTAATTAAAAGTATTAATTTATTAAAGACTTTTAATTATCTACATGATGCTGCATTATAATATGTGATAAACCCATAGTTTTAAGCAATGCTTTTAGAATAATGATGATGATCATTCTAATGAGATCTAAATTCTTAAAAAGCTTACAATTAAAATAGTTTCCAATCGTTGGATTACTAAATTGGGGATTAGTGAATCCAGATAAATTGGTACATATGTTGCTTGCTCATTGGATGAGGATGATTGATCTCATGATCATTTGTGTGGAGACACTAAAGCAAGTATGTAGGTGCTTATTAGAGAATAAGTTCACTGAACGTGACTCGCTAAGGAATACCTAATGGAGTTTTACTTGTCTGTCAATAGGAATTTCTGTAGTGATAGTAGTACAAGTGATCCTTGGACTTGAGATCATCATAGTATCTTGTGTATGATGAGTTATACTTTGACTTATTCCTTAAGACCTTTAGGGTATGTCAAAGGATATACTTAGGTATAATTAGTTGTACATGGAGATAATGTATGATCAATAAAGAATCTACCACTTCTAGTAAAAGAAGAGAAATGTCCTATGTGATTCGATAAATGGCCACCTAGTAGTCCTTGGCCAAGGCAGAATGAAATTAGAAAGGAGTTTCTAATTTGTATTATTTGGTGTTGTGCATTTAAGAGTCGAAATACATATAATTAAATAAAATAAGACTTGACAGTAATTTCATGTCTTATATTTAATTGGGACATTGTATGGTGGATGGATTGAATTGCACGGTAACTATTTACTCAAAGGTTCTTTTATGATTAATGTTAAAATCTATATTATCTGGAAAGTCGTTAATCACTACGGAGACTTATCCCTATTGTAGAATAAATATTATTTATTTAAATAATTTAATAGTTTAATTTATTTATTTAAATAAGATTAGAATTGTTCTATTTGATTTATTCACAACCGGTTTAATATAGAGAACCTAAAGGGTCACACCATAAAAGGAAGAATAATTATTTAAGAAGTTAATGGCTTAACCGTAATAATAAGTTAAGTATATTTAATTTAATCTATGGTGATAGAATAAATTAAATAGCTTAATATTTATTATTTAATATTTTGAAAATATTAAATATAAATTAATAAGAGGAGTCTTATTATTATTATTACTATTATTATTATTTAATTCCTAAAGGAGTTTGGGAATTAATTAATAAAAGTACTCTCATTTATTCCTAATAAGATTAGGAGGTAAATTAATTAAAAGAGTTTAATTAATTATCCCTAATAAGATTAGGGAGCTTAACTAATTAAATGAATTTAATTAATTAAATAATACCCTATTTTCTAATTAGATTAGAAGGGTTAAGTGATATCTTTATATAAGAGGAGTCTTATATCAGATATCAACAGATGTGATTTCAATTGTTGGAGAGTACGCTCATTTTCTATGAGAGATAGAAAAACTGAGTTTTGCCAAACACCCATCTTCTTGAAATTTTGTTCTTTCTTGGTGGATCACCTCTAGAGGCCAAACACTTGGGTGGCTAACGTTGATCAAAGGAAGGAACCAAACCCGGTGGATTCAAGTTGAACGTGAAAGGATTTGGAGGTGAACTCGTACTTGAGGAAGTTTGAATCTTCAAGGGTATGATTCTTGTTCTTTATCTTTTTGTTTAATTAATAAGTGTGCATAAAGGATGATCCGGGTATATGGTTTGTAAAATTTTAAAACTCTGTTTTTTACACGTTTTTACTTATTTTGTGCAATATGATTGCGTCCAAGAATATTACAAACCTAACAGAAGGCATAATTTTAGGGCACAAGGTCTCGACTCAAGGATTAGAGGTTGATAAAGCGAAGTTGGAAACAATTGAAAAGCTTCCTCCACCGAGTTCAGTTAAGGGAATTAGAAGTTTTCTGGGACATGCTTGGTTCTATAGGAGATTCATAAAGGACTTCTCTAAAATTGCAAAACCTTTGTGCAGTCATGTAGAGAAGGATTCAGTTTTTAATTTTGATGAGGAGTGTGAATCGGCATTCGAGTTGTTGAAGAAGAAATTGACCACAGCTTCCATAATCGTCGCGCCAGATTGGAATATACCCTTCGAGTTGATGTGTGATGCAAGCGACTATGCGTTTGGGGCTGTTTTGGGTCAATGCCGAGAAAAGGTATTTCATGCTATCTATTATGCAAGTAAGACACTAACGGAGACTCAAATGAACTACACAACTACGGAAAAAGAATTACTTGCAGTGGTGTATGCGTTCAATAAATTTTGGGCATACTTGATCGGGACAAAGGTAGTAGTTTATACAGATCTCTCGGCCATTCGGTACTTAATTTCAAAAAAAGATTCTAAGCCATACCTTATTAGATGGATTCTCCTCTTACAAGAGTTTGATTTAGAAATAAAGGATAGAAAGGGGATGGATAATCAAGTTGCTGATCATTTGTCAAGGCTGGAAAATTTGGGTAAAAAGGAAGAGGACAAGTGTGTAATCAATGAGTCATTCACGGATGAGCAATTTTTTGGGATAAATACAAAATTTCCATGGTACGCGGACTTCGCGAATTATCTACTGAGCAACATTCTTCCTCCTGATCTTACAGGACAACAGAAAAAGAAGTTTCTTCATGACGTCAAGTGGTATATGTGGGACGAGCCTTACTTATTCAAACAGTGAGCTGACAAAATGATTAGAAGGTGTGTGCCCCACAGTGAAGTGAAGAACATACTGCAGGAATGTCACTCATCTGCGTATGGGGGACATTATGGTAGTGAGAGGACAGTGGCAAAAGTGCTTGAAGCCGGGTTTTATTGGCGTGCGTTAAAGACACCCGCCAATTTATTAAAAGCTGTGACAGATGTCAAAGGGTGGGCAACATATCGAAAAGGAGCGAAATAACACTACAAATAATTTTAGAAGTTGAGATTTTGGATGTATGGGGAATAGATTTCATGGGGCCATTCCCTTTTTCATTTACCAATCAGTATATTTTACTTGTGGTGGACTATGTATCAAAGTGGGTTGAAGTTGTAGCACTCCCGACTAACGATGCCAAAGTGGTTCTCAAATTCTTGCAGAAGAATATTTTTATGAGATTTGGTACGCCACGAGCTATTATAAGTGATGAAGGTAGTCACTTCTGCAATAGATCGTTTACAGCTCTCTTGGCAAAGTATGGGGTCAACCATAAAGTAGCTACTGCATATCATCCCCAAACCAGTGGGCAAGCTGAGGTGCCAAACAGGGAGGTGAAGAGAATCTTGGAAAAGGTGGTAAACCCGAATAGAAAGGATTGGTCTCTTAGGTTGGACGATGCATTATGGGCCTACCGGACTACGTATAAAACACCAATTGGTATGTCACCATATCAATTACTATACAGGAAAGCATGTCACTTGCCTGTGGAGTTACAACATAAGGCCTACTGGGCTATTCAGAAACTGAACTTCGATCAAGCAGCTGTGGGTGAAAAGAGATTACTTCAGCAATGAGCTCGATGAATTCTGACTTCAAGCCTATGAAAACTCGAAGTTGTACAAAGAAAAAGTTAAGAAATGGCACGACAAGAAAATAATACAAAGAACATTTGAGCCGGGATAATTAGTACTGTTGTTCAACGGTTGAGGCTGTTCCCAGGCAAGCTTAAATCAACGTGGTCGGGACCATTCACCATCAAAATAGTTTTCTCACATGGCACCGTTGAACTGTACAGTAGAAACTTATTGGAGAATTTCAAGGTCAACGACCAACGGTTGAAGCACTATTGGGGTGGCGAGTCAATTTGGGACGTCATCGCAATCACATTATCCGACGTGAGTGACTATTGGGGTGGCCGGTATCTATTACTTGAATTAGTTGCTTATACTCATGTTTCTTAGTTACTTTTCATGTATTTTGTGTTCATTTTGTAGATCTTATGCTTGCGAACGGTGTGAGCGACTAATGGTATGAAAACGCAAGGAAAAGCAATCTGGACATCATTTGGGCTTTCATGTTCAATTCATGTTCTTGGCTTGGAACTTGGATTATGTTATAGAGCTTCTTCTTAGCTTTTCGAAACATCTTGAATCATTCCAATCGGAGTTCGGATGCAAGAGTTATGACCTTTATACCAACGGACGTTGAACGTCACTATTTTGGGTGGCCATTTGCATAGCTGTCAATTCCAACCCAATTTTAGCCTTCATCCATACATTATTTCTCAATTCTCAAAGAATAAAAGTTGTAGAGCTCGTCGAGAGCTTCGATCTGATAGGTGACAGGCCCCGTAACTCTTTCCGGATCAAAAGTTATGGTCGTTTTACCAGAGGACACTGCTGTAGAAAACCAATGGCGCGGGCGCGCGAATTTGTAGTGTATTTCCTGCGCGGCCGCGCAAGACCCTAGACCAAAAAGACGAGTTCTGCTACTTTAGCGCGGGCGCGCCTAACTCCAGGCCATTTCCAGCGCGGTCGCGCCACTTCAGATGTTGACTAATGCTGACTTTTCACTAAACAAGCGATTGGAGCGTAACTTAAAGGGGGGGTTCAGTTAGGGCTTAAAGGGAGACATATTTTTCATTATGTAGAGGGGGGATTCCACCCTTGGGGGGATTGTAATATCCAAGAATTTCCACGCATTATAAAATGAATATATTAATGGAAAATGAATATTTAATTGAATATGAACAATTTCGTGTTATGAAATGAGACAACTAAATTATATTGAGTAATTGAATAATTGAGAAAATGTGGTGTTTGTGGTAAACTCGTTAAAATGCCTTGTGTGGCATAATGCGAAATGAGAAAATTCATTAAGTGAACTAAAACAGGAATTAGGAAGATTAATCGTGTCGATCATGTGATTACGTATAAGTAATCAATACACTCGTAAACTTGCAATAACAATCATGTGGGGATCAATTCATGTTTTGTAAAACAATTTAGCGTTGAAAACTGGCACGGGCATAAACTGCACCAGTCTTGGCACTGTCAGGGCACGACACAACTGTGCCGTTCCAGCATTACAAATTGGCGGAGCTTCGCCATCAGTCAGTTTGAGTTAGTTACTTTCTACTGTAGCACTAAATTGGGGGACATTAATGTTATATGTGTAATATGGATGAAACCATATGATAGGAGTATATTGCAATAAGGTATGTTATGTTCAACAACGGAAGTGCTAAACCATTAATTAATTGTTAATGGTTGTGGTAGAATATTGAATTCTTAGTAATTAACTAATAATGTGTGATTACCATTATTTGCAATATATTATATTATAAATAATTATTATGAAAATCCATAAATATATTGATCAATGATGATTGGGTTAATTAATATCGGTATTAATTAATTTAGGAAGTGCATGATTTATTTATTTAACATGAGGAGGTAAGTTATTAATATAATAATAATATTATATTCACCGTTATGTGCATATGAGTGCTAATACAACTATACTATATAGTGTAGTGTGACATTGTGTGACTATATACTAAACTATAGTATTTAAGTGATAATTAATTAAGGAATGAATAAATTTATTTATTTAACATAAACAAGTACGGTATTATATAATAGGGTTATTATAAGATTATATGAGTGGTAGATATACTTATGGAACTACCCGAACAATAATACCTGCCTACATTATTTTATTGTGTATATTTAATGTACATGAACTATATGATGTGAGTGTATAATTAATCTCTAAATTCCTAATATGGTAACAATTGTACATTTAGATTTCATTGTGAGAAATTAAATAGACCAAACCAAGCCTTGATGATATGAAATGCTGAGGTTTTCTCCTTTGTCCTAAATTTAGTGTCCCAAAACTTCATTCACGTGTACTAGAAAAAGGCTAGCCTATGTTCTACAGTTTCTTCCAACTTCAAAGCTTGCTAGGCAATGATCATGAGGGGAGTGGTGCTCATGATGCAATTCAACCACCATCCAACCACTCCTTCTTATACTTCATGCAATCCCTCAATCCTTTGGTTTGATTTCTTCGACAACGGCTTGGCATGGTCAAGGAATTCTCTATAAAATGGACACTTTCCTTCATTATCTGTGTTGCTTGAATTGTCTGAGAATTGTTAAGTGTGAGGGTGAGAGCTTACAAGCATTCTTAGAGCTTAAGAGTTCAAGTAGTAGCAAGTTCCTTCGAATTACAGATGTAAGACCCCGAATTTTATGAAATAAAAGTATTCAATTTTTCTTATAATTACTATTCAGTAAATGGTTAAATTGATAAAAGTTTAAAGTTATGGGTGAAATATGAACTTTTTTTCAAAATAAGCAAGTGGTTATAAAATAATCATTGTTGTCGGGGAATATTCGTTTGGTCGTGGAATATTCTTTCTGTCGGAGAATATTCGTACGACGGCGCAGCTATTTGTGGGCCCCATAACGAATAACTGTCGGGTGAAGAAAAACGACAAATTTGAGTTTTTACAAATAACGGCGTAGTTGTTATCGTTAATACTGTTGAAATACCCGGTGGTTAAAATACAGTAATACGCGTTATTGCACAGTAGCACACGGTATTGCACAGTATTTTTGAAATTATTGATTCTTACGTAAGAAGGCACTACTCAATAATTGTTACAGTAATTACTGTTCAATATTTTATTTTATTGATTCAATAATTGCTACGTTGAAATTTTATATTATTGTTGTTCAATAATTGTTGCTGCACAGTATTTTTCATTATCAGATCAATAATTCATATTATTTGAATAGTATTATTAGATAGCATTATTGGCAATGTCTAGAAAGTTCTGTCTAAGGAGAGGTTTGGTCATCTAATTGCGCGCTAGTAAGGAGAAATCCTTATTGGAAAGCCCCCTCTTTCCTGGGAATGGCCTGGTTGTCATAAATGTGATTCTGTAATATTATTTGTGAATAATTAATTATTGATTCATATGATAAGGAAATATTTATTTTATGTGGATATAAATGAGGGATATATTTTTGTGGTTAAAAAATGAAGGAGTTAATGTTGAGATTTTTATCCGTATTTTTGTCGGAATGGAGGTATTAAAAATCAGGGTTTTTTGAGAAATATTGCGGGTGTTATAATTTTTAATCCGACCGTTGGATCGTGGTAATTTTTGGATATGTTATACATATATAAGTTGAGTATATGTCCACAAATTTTGAACCGTTAAAAATGAACGTATGATTTATTATGAATTTTACGAGATGACTAGCTCAGAAATTGTTGAATTTTCGGAGTTTATCATTTTGGTGGAAAATTCTAGAATTGGTGGGCCCCACTTGTGGTTGGTGAAGAAATGTGCTGAATTATATTTCAAATGTGGTGGGTGGGAATAGTAGCAGGTAAAGCCATCAGGTTGCAGGTCAAACCTACCAAAATTTTCCTATAAATAGAGGGCTAAGTTAGAATTGAAAATCACACCAGAAACATAAGCTTTCTCTCTTTCTCTCTCTATATTATGAAGCATATTTTGTGAGTTTTTAGATACTTGGTGAGTTTCTATTCATCAGTGCAAGTTTCCTTCAGCATCATATCCGATATCCAGTCAGAAGTACTGCTCTTTTGAGGTAAGGGATAGTAAGGGATAGTAAGGGATTTTAAGGGTTGTTATGATTTTCAGTTTCGTAATTTTTCTGAACTTCAAAAATTCTGGAAAAATTTGAAATGATATTTTGATGAGTTTTATTGATTGTGTCCAAAAATGGTAATTTTTGGATGTATAGATTGAGAGTTATGAATTTTATGAGAAAAGACTATTTTAAAAGTAACTGCTTATAATTTCTTGTGGTTAACTCCAAAATTGATGAAATTTTTATTGGGAGTACATGTATATGATGGAAGTAAACTCTGTTAATTTCAGAATTTTTGGACAAAAGTATAATTTTTGATAAATGTCTAAATATTCGGCTGTTTTGGCCATATGAAAAATAGTAAATGACTTTTAAAAATTCTGAGAAAAATATATGTTCACTATGGGACTATATTATGCTAAATCCCAGAAAAGAAATATTTTTGGAACTGATTTGGTATTTTTTATGAAAATGGTCTAGTTATGAGTAAATGAATTAAATATGTTTTGTGAGGAAAGAAAATTGGAAAATAGGATTTTATGGCTTGAGAATCCTATATGAGGTATATGCAGATTTTTGATGAGGGTTTTGGCTATTGATGATGAAATCTTAAGAGTTGACATTTTATGATGATTAAATGCATTAATTAGTAAAGTGTAAACAATTTAAATAAATTGTTTATAAGCTTAAGAAATGTTATTCTTTCAATATTATTATACCGAAATATTGGTATAGATTTTATTGTGGAATTTCTACCTTTTTGAGTCGAGGTTACTATTCATGAGTTACTATTCACGACAAAATTGGTTTCTTTTTCTAACCAAATTATAGTTGATTTATGAATATTGCTCTTGAAATTAAATCCATGTTTTGACCATATTATTTTTATAATCATATATAACATTTTTATAACCTTGATGTTGAAATTCTCTTTCGCTTGAGTGTAAAGATGGGTAAATTATTGGTATGATCATGACTATGGGTTCTCTTTGGCCAGTAGTGCAAAGTTGAATTGTTGACTGGTATGATCATGACCATTGAATTTATAATTGAATATCTTTAGCTTAAGTGCAAAGGTGAAATGATCAACATGGTTATAATTATTGTTTATATAAATTCTTAAATGATTATATATTCTTTGAGGTATTAATATATTTGGCATGTAGTGCAAATATGAATTATTGAGGAATATCTTTGGCCTGTAGTGCAAAGATGAATTGTAGATGAATATCTTTGGCCCGTAGTGCAAAGATGACATGTTGTTGAATATCTTTGGCCAGTAATGCAAAGATGAACGGTTGAGGAATATCTTTGGCCTGTAGTGCAAAGATGAATTGTAGATGAATATCTTTGGCCTGTAGTGCAAAGATGGTCTGTTGATGAATATCTTTGGCCCGTAGTGCAAAGATAAACTGTTGTTGAATATCGTTGGTCGTAGTGCAAAGATGGATTTATTAGTATGATTATGAACAGGAACTGTGATTTGGTATAACCATGATCTTTGATGTTTCAGGTAAAGACATGTGATGAAAATATTCTTCGTCCTGGGTGCGAAGAAAAATTTAGAATCACAATTATGATTATGAGTTATTCATATGATTGTGGAAAGGAACTGTTGATTGATGTTACAGGGATAAAACATTGTTGATGGATTTTTAACATGGAGAAGATAATAGACTTTATAGTCTATTTGACTCTTCTAATGGATTGCTCGTTCCGTTATAACTATGGTTGAAATTTTTATCATTTACCATATGTTCTAAATCTCTGATTTATTATTGATGAAGGCTACTGATAATTTAATTATCTTTAGTCATGATATTCTTTACTGGGCTAGTTGTGCTCACCCTTTTGCTTCACAATTCCTTTCAGGTAATAAGAGTGTAGCTAGGTCGAGCGAGGGTAACGAGAAAATAGAACAGTGGTCTCTAGCTGTGGATGTTCTCCCGAAGCAGTATAGAAAAGTTCATTTAGTAGTTATATTTGGTGAATCCAATAGGGTAAGGTGTACCCAACGTTGGAAGGGTGGTTTGCCACTATCATACAAGATGTCTAACGACATACAACCTCGTGTCATCATAAGACAGGGATGTGCTCATCCACTTGCTGAGTATATATACGAGCACTACCTATATAATCTTGGTGTTTGTTTAAAGTATAATTCTCAATTAGAGATAGTAGAGATAATGATATGTCAAGAGAAGACTCACCATTGGGAAGAATATGATAGTAATCTTCTCGTTTTTCTTTGGGGTCTATTGGGTAAACCAAGGATAATTCTGTGGCCATATGATATCTATCATAACCTAGATGCATGGCCTCCCATGTACGAAGGTTTCCTTGAGCACTTCCCAAAGATTCTAATTTCTAAAACAATTTTTGACTATACCTTTATGTAAGGTGTCATTGTGAGGTGATGTCCACGGTTGGAACATGAGTCACATTTGGTATATATTTGTATCCAAACTCACAGCATATGTGTTGTTGTATTTTGCACGACAATTGTTGTAATAAAGTTGTAGTTGTTTTCTGTACCATGTATTTGACGACTCAGAATGGGTTGGGTGGAATGAACCTATTTTGGGGTCGTTACAGTTGGTATCAGAGCTATAAGTAAAGAGCCCCGAGCCTCTCGCTGGTGACTTCCTGTTGATGGGAGATGCACCGAAGCCAGACTCTCCGTAGGGGACGCCGTTCTGCGGTGGCAAACTGATAGGTATCAATGTAAGGTGCTGACATAGGTTGGTGTCCAGAGTTACAGTTGGTATCAGAGCTTAGGGATATGATCTCTGGTGGAGATCGGGGAATATAACTAGGAGGGGAGAGATGCGTAAATCCTTCGCTAGTGTGTCCTACCTAAGCTTATTTGTTGGTTAGTCATAATATTGGGATATTATGTGATATGTTAATTTATTTAATTAACCCTTATTTTATGGCAGTATTTAAGAATGGCAGCTGAGAATGCTAACAATGGAGTGAATGAGACTGTGGGGATACCTCTAATCACTAACCATGATAATGTGATGTCAGACGAAGAAGGAATTAGAGATATCTATGTGGTGAGTGAAGAATTGATAGTTGCACCTGAGATAGTCGCAGAGGTAACAGCTGAGACTGAGGAAGAAGAGGAAGAAGAAGTACCAGAGGAGAGTTTATTAGAGGTATTATATGATCAAAATGTAGAATTTCAAAATCGTATTCATGAGTTAGAAGAGCAGGCAGAAGAACGACAGGCGGTCGTGGAACAAAAGGATGCAACAATTCAAGCTTGTGTTACCCGATATGTGATGCTTGAACAGAAGCATTCTTTGGCAGAGTATAAGATGATAAAAATGGAATCTGAGCTGAAAGAAGAAAAAATTGAACGAGTGAGAATAAGTGATGCATGGGCAAAAGCTGCACGACACGTGGATATTGTGGAAAGAGATGTTCGATCTAAGAAGGCTAAAATAGATGATATGAATTTCTCTTTTTGGAAAGCAATTGGGAGAACCCAACATCGAGTTTTGAATTACCCTGTACATAGCGGTCAACCTGAATCCGATATGGATCGAAGATTGATGATTCAGATCATGAATGAGGAGTACGAAGAGGCAGTTGAGGGAGGAATATGTCCTATAGAAAGGTATATTCCAACGGTAATGATGACGCCAAATGCTGCTCCAGACAAGTCAAAGCCGAGTAGTTCGAGGGATGGCGGTTGTCATGACTTCCCAACAAATGAGGAACCCAAATGAAGTTATCATGGGAGATGAGCAATGGAGAAATCATGATGATCTGAGAGATAGAATCTGAAATGGAAGCAAGGTATTCTCAACTCTTCGAAATACCAGGTACGTAAATTTCGGGGACGAAATTTCATAAGGAGGGGAGATTGTAAGACCCCGAATTTTATGAAATAAAAGTATTCAATTTTTCTTATAATTACTATTCAGTAAATGGTTAAATTGATAAAAGTTTAAAGTTATGGGTGAAATATGAAATTTTTTTCAAAATAAGCAAGTGGTTATAAAATAATCATTGTTGTCGGGGAATATTCGTTTGATCGTGGAATATTCTTTCTGTCGGAGAATATTCGTACGACGGCGCAGCTATTTGTGGGCCCCATAATGAATAACTGTCGGGTGAAGAAAAACGACAAATTTGAGTTTTTACAAATAACGGCGTAGTTGTTATCGTTAATACTGTTGAAATACCCGGTGGTTAAAATACAGTAATACGCGTTATTGCACAGTAGCACACGGTATTGCACAGTATTTTTGAAATTATTGATTCTTACGTAAGAAGGCACTACTCAATAATTGTTACAGTAATTACTGTTCAATATTTTATTTTATTGATTCAATAATTGCTACGTTGAAATTTTATATTATTGTTGTTCAATAATTGTTGCTGCACAGTATTTTTCATTATCAGATCAATAATTCATATTATTTGAATAGTATTATTAGATAGCATTATTGGCAATGTCTAGAAAGTTCTGTCTAAGGAGAGGTTTGGTCATCTAATTGCGCGCTAGTAAGGAGAAATCCTTATTGGAAAGCCCCCTCTTTCCTGGGAATGGCCTGGTTGTCATAAATGTGATTCTGTAATATTATTTGTGAATAATTAATTATTGATTCATATGATAAGGAAATATTTATTTTATGTGGATATAAATGAGGGATATATTTTTGTGGTTAAAAAATGAAGGAGTTAATGTTGAGATTTTTATCCGTATTTTTGTCGGAATGGAGGTATTAAAAATCAGGGTTTTTTGAGAAATATTGCGGGTGTTATAATTTTTAATCCGACCGTTGGATCGTGGTAATTTTTGGATATGTTATACATATATAAGTTGAGTATATGTCCACAAATTTTGAACCGTTAAAAATGAACGTATGATTTATTATGAATTTTACGAGATGACTAGCTCAGAAATTGTTGAATTTTCGGAGTTTATCATTTTGGTGGAAAATTCTAGAATTGGTGGGCCCCACTTGTGGTTGGTGAAGAAATGTGCTGAATTATATTTCAAATGTGGTGGGTGGGAATAGTAGCAGGTAAAGCCATCAGGTTGCAGGTCAAACCTACCAAAATTTTCCTATAAATAGAGGGCTAAGTTAGAATTGAAAATCACACCAGAAACATAAGCTTTCTCTCTTTCTCTCTCTATATTATGAAGCATATTTTGTGAGTTTTTAGATACTTGGTGAGTTTCTATTCATCAGTGCAAGTTTCCTTCAGCATCATATCCGATATCCAGTCAGAAGTACTGCTCTTTTGAGGTAAGGGATAGTAAGGGATAGTAAGGGATTTTAAGGGTTGTTATGATTTTCAGTTTCGTAATTTTTCTGAACTTCAAAAATTCTGGAAAAATTTGAAATGATATTTTGATGAGTTTTATTGATTGTGTCCAAAAATGGTAATTTTTGGATGTATAGATTGAGAGTTATGAATTTTATGAGAAAAGACTATTTTAAAAGTAACTGCTTATAATTTCTTGTGGTTAACTCCAAAATTGATGAAATTTTTATTGGGAGTACATGTATATGATGGAAGTAAACTCTGTTAATTTCAGAATTTTTGGACAAAAGTATAATTTTTGATAAATGTCTAAATATTCGGCTGTTTTGGCCATATGAAAAATAGTAAATGACTTTTAAAAATTCTGAGAAAAATATATGTTCACTATGGGACTATATTATGCTAAATCCCAGAAAAGAAATATTTTTGGAACTGATTTGGTATTTTTTATGAAAATGGTCTAGTTATGAGTAAATGAATTAAATATGTTTTGTGAGGAAAGAAAATTGGAAAATAGGATTTTATGGCTTGAGAATCCTATATGAGGTATATGCAGATTTTTGATGAGGGTTTTGGCTATTGATGATGAAATCTTAAGAGTTGACATTTTATGATGATTAAATGCATTAATTAGTAAAGTGTAAACAATTTAAATAATTTGTTTATAAGCTTAAGAAATGTTATTCTTTCAATATTATTATACCGAAATATTGGTATAGATTTTATTGTGGAATTTCTACCTTTTTGAGTCGAGGTTACTATTCATGAGTTACTATTCACGACAAAATTGGTTTCTTTTTCTAACCAAATTATAGTTGATTTATGAATATTGCTCTTGAAATTAAATCCATGTTTTGACCATATTATTTTTATAATCATATATAACATTTTTATAACCTTGATGTTGAAATTCTCTTTCGCTTGAGTGTAAAGATGGGTAAATTATTGGTATGATCATGACTATGGGTTCTCTTTGGCCAGTAGTGCAAAGTTGAATTGTTGACTGGTATGATCATGACCATTGAATTTATAATTGAATATCTTTAGCTTAAGTGCAAAGGTGAAATGATCAACATGGTTATAATTATTGTTTATATAAATTCTTAAATGATTATATATTCTTTGAGGTATTAATATATTTGGCATGTAGTGCAAATATGAATTATTGAGGAATATCTTTGGCCTGTAGTGCAAAGATGAATTGTAGATGAATATCTTTGGCCCGTAGTGCAAAGATGACATGTTGTTGAATATCTTTGGCCAGTAATGCAAAGATGAACGGTTGAGGAATATCTTTGGCCTGTAGTGCAAAGATGAATTGTAGATGAATATCTTTGGCCTGTAGTGCAAAGATGGTCTGTTGATGAATATCTTTGGCCCGTAGTGCAAAGATAAACTGTTGTTGAATATCGTTGGTCGTAGTGCAAAGATGGATTTATTAGTATGATTATGAACAGGAACTGTGATTTGGTATAACCATGATCTTTGATGTTTCAGGTAAAGACATGTGATGAAAATATTCTTCGTCCTGGGTGCGAAGAAAAATTTAGAATCACAATTATGATTATGAGTTATTCATATGATTGTGGAAAGGAACTGTTGATTGATGTTACAGGGATAAAACATTGTTGATGGATTTTTAACATGGAGAAGATAATAGACTTTATAGTCTATTTGACTCTTCTAATGGATTGCTCGTTCCGCTGCAACTATGGTTGAAATTTTTATCATTTACCATATGTTCTAAATCTCTGATTTATTATTGATGAAGGCTACTGATAATTTAATTATCTTTAGTCATGATATTCTTTACTGGGCTAGTTGTGCTCACCCTTTTGCTTCACAATTCCTTTCAGGTAATAAGAGTGTAGCTGGGTCGAGCGAGGGTAACGAGAAAATAGAACAGTGGTCTCTAGCTGTGGATGTTCTCCCGAAGCAGTATAGAAAAGTTCATTTAGTAGTTATATTTGGTGAATCCAATAGGGTAAGGTGTACCCAACGTTGGAAGGGTGGTTTGCCACTATCATACAAGATGTCTAACGACATACAACCTCGTGTCATCATAAGACAGGGATGTGCTCATCCACTTGCTGAGTATATATACGAGCACTACCTATATAATCTTGGTGTTTGTTTAAAGTATAATTCTCAATTAGAGATAGTAGAGATAATGATATGTCAAGAGAAGACTCACCATTGGGAAGAATATGATAGTAATCTTCTCGTTTTTCTTTGGGGTCTATTGGGTAAACCAAGGATAATTCTGTGGCCATATGATATCTATCATAACCTAGATGCATGGCCTCCCATGTACGAAGGTTTCCTTGAGCACTTCCCAAAGATTCTAATTTCTAAAACAATTTTTGACTATACCTTTATGTAAGGTGTCATTGTGAGGTGATGTCCACGGTTGGAACATGAGTCACATTTGGTATATATTTGTATCCAAACTCACAGCATATGTGTTGTTGTATTTTGCACGACAATTGTTGTAATAAAGTTGTAGTTGTTTTCTGTACCATGTATTTGACGACTCAGAATGGGTTGGGTGGAATGAACCTTTTTTGGGGTCGTTACAACAGAGGTATAATTCCATTACTAACTTTCCATTTCATTCTCTATAAAAATGGAGTCTTGAGTATGGAAATTTAAATTCTTGCATTTATGGAATTATATGTTAATGAGGTTGAGTGATGTCCATATAATTGTTAAATGATCATATAAGCATGTTGCAATTGATTTATGAGTGTTTAGGAGTGATATCATGAATAATTTTTGAGGTTGGGCTAGTTTTCTGTCGAAGCAGACTGCTTCTACACCTGAACCAGGCACGGCGCAGCTGCGCCACATTTGTATTGAAGCGCAACGCAGCTGCGCCGGTTGCTGATTTTAGTTGAGCAATCTGTTTTCAAGTCTGATCCATATGAGCTAGTGGTTATGACTTAAGTTAGCATGTGAACATGTGTATGATGTATATGTGGATATGTTAACCTAATGTGAGCATGTTTAGACTAGATTCGCATGAATAACAAAAGTGTATACTTTTAAATGGATTTAGGAACTTAGAAATGAACTTAATATGCATATATGCCATATATACATACTGACTTCGCAAGCATGTTAGTCTAACTTAGAAATGCATGATTAAACCCTTAAATTTGTGCTTATTTGATTAGTAAGGAAAGATGAGTATATTGAACTTACTAGTAAGCTTTAAATGTGAATATTGCCAAGATACCATGAGGACTAAAATCTGATAATGGTGATAATGTTTAATGACTCTCTTAGACTCACTCATGTAGTGTGAACGTATATATACCATGCTTGTGTAGCATATTTCAAGAAAAGCATGAACAAAGCCTATTTTTCAACTAAAGTGGTGTTAGTTTCACATGTGCATTATGAATACACACAAGCATGCCTAATATGAGTGTTATAACTATCTTGTATGTTTAGAAAGCAAGCATGCTAGACTTTGTGGTTTCATGACCTTGAATGACCTTAAATTATTGAAATGATCGAACTTAGAACCATGTTTTCCAAGAAGGGACCTAGATTGATCTGAAAAGTATTTGAAAACCTTTAACATGACAAAATATGATTGTGTGTTCAAGCCAAGCAGAGACCACAAGGTAGCAGCTGAGTTTTGGCTGGGCCAGAGGACGGCGCAGCTGCGCCGAACCTAGGCTTAGCCATGGCGCAGCTGCGCCAGTCTGGAATCACATATAATGAATTCCGACTTTTGGACAGCAACTTGCATGATGTTTATGATTCTACATGTAATCTAAAACCTACTGGTGTACGTATATATGTGTGATGCTTAGTTGTTAAGTTGGTGTTGTATTGAAATGGAAAGTCCATGAATAGAGAAAGTCTTAACCTTGGGCATTTTTGATTCGCGTATAATTAAGTATTTAATTCATGATAACTTATGAACTGATTTTATACTATATGTGCATATTTGAATCGTGTTGAGCTTGATTAAAGACTATGTTAGCTATTAAACATCTTGAACATATAATACGTTATAAATAGGATTCGAAAGTGTTGAATTCTTAAACGAGGATAAACTACGCGTAAGGTAAGTTTCTAAACCTATCTTATTGTGCATGTATCTTTGCATTCTTGATTCGACGAATATCGTAAGCTTATCTTTTTGAGTACAAGTTATATTGTTTTCTCGTTCAACTGAGCCATTATGCTTAAACCTTGTGAAAATTATTATTCATAATAAACTTAGTATTATTCTTGAATATGGTGAAAGAGTCGATGCCATTTGATTCGGCTAGACTATATGCATGTTTATAAAACTGTCCAAACCAATTGATTGGTGCAGAAATCTTGAAAACTGAGTTGGACAACCCTTATGGTAAGGGGATTGTATGTTGTTGGAAACCCTAACACATGAGTATATTATTACTGTGGTGTTATGCATAACGTAAAGTATTATAGACTGATCATCTATAGTACTTTATATTTTGGGCTATCAGTTTAATATTGGTAACTCTAGTAGAAGTTCAATAGTCCTTAGTGACTGCTCAGTATACATTGCTTATCCAGTTGGATACATTGTTAGTCGTTGAATTCATATATATTTGTTGATTTATATTGAATTGACATTCTTATTCCAAGAATTATTGATATTCCTTATCCGTGATGTTATTCTGAAACTTTGAACTATCTTAAAAATGGCACTTCGATATTTCAAACCTTGTGATATTATATCTTACCCCTTGTTGTATATTACTTGCTGGGCAATTTGTGCTCATCCTTGCTTAATTAAAACCTTTCAGTTAAGGAAGAGCAGGGAGGTGTCTCTAGAGCAGACAAGGGCAAGGGCAAGGCTACCGACTAGCTTGTCCCTTTTTATGTTTAATCTATTATGTTGTTTTAAGACTATTTCCAAACTATGTTTAAGCTTGTGTAGGATTATGTAATAAGTCTTTATTTGATATTATTATGTAATATATTAAGCACTTTAGGTTGCGAGACTTGGGGGAATAATTATAATAAATCATTGTATATTATTCTAAAGTAGATTTTTCGTTGTGTATGCGTTATTTTACTTATTATGGTTTTACCATGAGAACATGATGAACCGAATTCGAATGACCAAGTGGAGGTCAAAATTTGGGGGCGTCACAGGTTGGTATCAAAGCCTTAGTTATAAACCTTAGGAGCGAGTGTCCTTAGATTATAACTTAATGGAACTTAGAAGTTAGGAAGGAGATAAAACTTATGTAGAGTTTTCCTTGAGAGACTTAGTGTGTTATCAAATATAACTTCATTCTATACAATGAACTTATGTTATTTAACATTCTGATGGAGTTGTTGTTGTCTTGTCTTATGATGGTGTTTGTAGGATGACTGACATGGGAGGACCTAGCCGAGTAGTAGAGGAAGAGCCACATGATATCCACGTAGTCTATGAGGCACCCTTGATAGCAGAACCTATTTCGGTAGTTGCCCCTATTGATGATGATGATGACGAGGAGGAGGAGATGGAGCCTCTACCTGAGGAATCTGATCCAGAGGAGGAACCCGTGGAGGATGAAACCGAGCCCATGGAGGACTCCGACGGGGCTACTTTTAAGGATTAGCTGTTAGGAGAATACGAAGAGCAGATATTGGAGTTGGGATGTAGAGTGGAGGAGCTAGAGGCTGAGGCTAGGGAGAAGGAGTTCGCGTTCCAGAAGTTGAGGGACGAGGACCATCAGAGGTAACTAGTGATGCAGGAGATGGAGGTGGAAATTGCTCACTGAAAGGGGGCAGGGATCCAGATGGGAGCCTTGTTTCACCGATCGGTGGCGAGGAACGTTGAATTGGCAAGACTGTTAGAAGAGATGGAGCAGAGGGTTTTAAGTGAGAGGACGGAGAAGGAAGCTCTCCGAACTCAGTTAGAGATGGAGGTGATGGATAGGATTCACTTCGAGGAGAAGTGGGAGGATTCCAATGATAGGGTGAATGACCTAGAGGACGAGGTGCGATGCAGGAGTAGGAAGATGAACAAGATGGGCTATGCTCTACGTACGACCATGGAGAGACTGATCGATGGGGTAAACCACTACCCAGCTGAGCAAGGACAGACCAGACATAACATAAGTCGGGATATGGTAGCACACATTACGCAGTAGGAGTATCAGAGCGTCATGGATCGTGGGATGTTAGATTGAGTTAGAGGGAAAAGCTCAGTAGTGTAGTAGTATTATTTATGTGTTGTTAATATGTTGTTGTAATCTCCGTCTTTTGTGTAAGATGTGAGATAGTGGTAACCCCAAACTTTTGAAAAATGTTAGAGTGGTAGTAAGTTAGTGTGGTACCCGTCTTTTGTGATATTAGGAGATATGTGTTTCATTTATAGCAGTATGCTAGAAAAGAACGTGTAATGTAACCCTTTGGCATGTGAATATAAATGATCCTATTTCAGAAACATGTTATAAACTTGTAGTTCTTTTCTATTGAAAAAATGTCTAAATATGATAATTAGATAATAAATGGGAAATTTTGTGATGCAGAAAATGTCGCCCAGACGTAGAATAACTGTCCCAAAAGAGTCAGTTAATGATGAGAGAGGTCCTGTAGATCCGATACAGAGACTTGTAGATTTATTGGGAGAAGCTCAAGGGGAAGAAACGAACCCGTACCACCCGTTCCCCAAGCTATCCCAGTAACAACCTTCAAAGACTTTAAGAGTGTAGGGCCCCCAGAGTTCACAGGAACTACTGACCTGATAGTTGCCCAAACCTGGATCAAGGAGATCGAGAAGGTCTTCACTATAGCTCGCGTGGGTGAAGACTGATATGTAGGTTTTATACCTACTTATCTGGTATCTATTACTTGAATTATTTGCTTAATCTCATGTTTCGTAGTTACTTTTCATACGTTTTATGTTATTTTGTAGGCGATGACACGGCATTGGCATGAAGAAGCAAGGGAAAGAATTCGTACGTCTTTTGGACTAAACTACGCAAGAAAATGTTATTAACGAATATTGAATGACTTTGAACATCACGTTGGCTGTATGTTCTTGGCTTGAAAATTGGAATTTACGGTAGCTCTACTTCTTAGCTTTTCGGAACATCTTGAATCATCCCAATCGGAGTTCGGATGCGAGAGTTATGGCCAAAATATCAACAAAGATCAAAGCTAAGAGTTGTCATGCTTGCCATTTACACAACATCTACTTCAAGCTCGATTTCCGCCTTGATCCGATCGGAATCTGTCAATCCTCAAAGCATGGAAGTTGTAGATCCCGTCGTTATCTTCGATTTGATAGGTGGCAGGCCCCGTAACTCCAAGCGGATCAGAAGATATGCATGTTTTACCAAAGGACGTCGCAGCAGAAAACAGGGTAGCGCGGACCGCGCTAGGGCGCGCCGGGTGACCAGATTTTCTGACCCTGTAGCGCGGACCGCGCCCAGAAAGGCTTAGCAGCGACGCTGAGCGCGCTAGGCAGCGGGAATTGAGTCAAATTAGGTTATTTGATGTCCAAATTGAGCTAGAATAGGATTCTTAGTTGCCTAACTTGCTAGGATGTCCATTAGAACTCTAAATACTTGAGTTTAACTTGGATTGGGAGGCTAATTCTAAGACTTTATAAAATCCCTCTTGGGATAGATCTCTATTATCAAAATTCTTTACTTTCTTTCTTAGATTAGGAACTCTAGATTAGATTAGAATTGAAGATTGAAGCTATTGATTATCATTGGAGAATCAAAGTGGAAGCAAGAGAATGCAGATTTGTTTATCTCAATTCTAATTTCTTTTCTTATTTATTTGTATCTTTTTAATGCTTAATCAATTGTGGATGATGGATTCTAGTTTATTTATGAATTAAACTCTATTTTGAGATTACTATGGATCTTATTGTGTAATTTACTTTGATATGCTTTCTTGTTAGTCTTATTAGCTATATTTGGATTGTCTACTATGATTTGTACTGAATTGCTTAATTGTCTAGCTAACAATTACCGTGATAATCTATATGAACTCGAGAGATGAAGTATAGATTTAGATCTGATCATGATAGCATATGTTTGTGATTTCTGCATAGATGGAATTCATGATTCGTGTTTAGGATAGAGATATACCTTTATGCCATATGTAGTCTAATAAGAACTTGAACTTAAACCCTTTTTAATTATAATTCACATAGAGATATAGTGGGTTAGTTAATTAGGGTGTTCAAATTGATTCTATCATCTGTGGATTTGATTTGATATGAGTATGGTGCATTGAGAGATGGTCATATTTTACTTTTGTGTTCTTGATTAACAATCCAGTATAAATAATTTAGCTTAACAGGAAGTGTGTTGATTTAAATGTAACAATAAGTGAAATTGTAATCTCAAGTCTTTAATATCTTGTTTCATTCTAGGGATAGTTAGTAATAGTTTATTTAATTATTTTAAATTAAATTATTAAATCATTTGTTTAAATAAGATTGAGTTGGTACGGGTTAGTACTTGGTGATTTTTTTTTAAATAATTCTCTGTGGGAACGATACTCTACTCATTACTTTATTGCTTGTTGACCACGTACACTTGCGTGTTTTGCGTATATAGATTTTAGCCAACAAGTTTTTGGCGCCGTTGCCGGGGAATTAGTTAATATATTCTTGCCAATATTAGCTTCAATCAAATTAGTCTTAATTTAAACATTTTTTTCTTTTTATTTAATCCTCTTCCTATTTTTCTTTCTTGTCAGGTACCATGGCGAAATTTAATTATCAATGGTCGTATACGAGAATGACTCAGCCAAGGGGAGCGGAGATTGATGGACCCGCGACACTTTCTGCATTATCAGCACAGATTGAGACACTTTCGAGGAGGTTGGACACTTTTGCAGCACAACGTCGTCAAAGTGTAGCGGTTACTTGCAATTATTGTGCTGGTAATCATCCGAGTCATCAATGCACCGTTAGTTTTGGGCCGGGACAACACAGTGGTGAGTACCTCAATGATTATACATATGCTAATTATCATCAAGTTTGGGGGTATCACCCGAATTCGTCATGGAGCTACAATTATGAAGACCAATACTACGCTTCAAATCAATCATACACACCGGACTTTTCATGTCCACCTCCATTGCCACAAGAAGAAAAGCCAAATCCGATGGATGTAATATTGAAGGGCATAGCAGACCAAGAGGAGAGGATGATGAGTCAAGAAATATTGAGCTTCAATTTTTAGAACCAGATGGAACAACTCAACATTACTTCAAACATTGGTCCTCAATATATGGCTTCCGAGACTGAAACAGAAAATTCAAGGTTGGGGGAATTATTGTCCAAGTTCATAGCATCAAACGAGGAGAGGAGGATTAATCAAGAGCGGTCAATTCAGAATCAAGAGATATCAATTTAAAATTTGTAGAACCAGATGGATCAAATGTTCAAAGCTTTGAACAACTATCCTCAAAACAATTGGTGTTATGACGAGGATTCCGAGATTGATGAAGTGCCCGAGCCAAATCTATAACTGGATGAGACACGAGATGTTGAAAAAGAGGAGACAAGTGGGGATGAACTAACTATGAGTACTAACGCGGATGAACCGATGTTATTAATGCCTCAAGTGCCTTCTCCGCCACAGTTTAAGTGTCCAGTTAGATTTGCAAAATCATGCCCACTTGGTAGTTATGTCGACGGCGAAGCTCTTTATGACATAAGAGCGAGTGCAACAATGAAGCCGTGGTGGGAAGAGAAAGAGAAGATAGACGAAGAGCCCATTGTGTTTGACACACTTCCATGCCCAAATATGATCACAAACATAATGGAGATAACACATAGTCATTTGCCATTCTTAATGGAGATTATACCGAGTCAGAGCATGCTAGGTGACTTTGATGCTATGGCCATCGCTTGTGAGAACCTCCCAAAGGATTATTTGCTACTGATGGATGGAGGATTCCTCAATTTCCGGAGAGGAATTGGATAGTGTTGACAAGACAAAGTCTGACTGAAAGACTATAAATCAAGCGCTTATTGGGAGGCAACCCAAGTTTAATTTTTATTTTTAGTTTTTTTTCTTTTAGGTTTAATATTAGTTGATAGAATTTTTTCATTTTTTTAGGATTTAATAAGTTTGCTTCTATCATATTCACAGGTTAGTCAAGTCCAACTCAAGGGTGGTTCCTAATTTATTCCAATGTGTCTGGCCTATTCTTCAGACTTAGCAGACAAGGAGGAAAATGCTTTATTTTCAAGGAAGTCCTCTCTTTTAATTTTTCCTATCTTATCCATTGAGGACAATGTCTGTTTTAAGTTTGGGGGCATTTTAGTGTCATATTGCATATAGTTAGTTATTTACATTGTAGTTCATATAGTTACATTTAGTTTTTGCATTCTTGAAAAGAAAAAAAAAATTCAAAAATTCAAAAATAATAGTTAGTTACTATGTTCATCTTGCATGATTCCAGCTGTTAGATAGTTACAGTTTATTTTGGCCAATGATGAGATGGAATTGGGTAGACAGGTATAGTATTGACTATTAGAGCTTTGATGTGATTTCTTGTTATGAATTGAGTCTTTTGCTGTTTGAAACTGGTATAATAAGGATAGCACTGTAAGAACAACTTGTTGATTGATTGAGTTTAAATTGATACATAATGAGACTCTAAAGGATAATGCTAGTTTGAATGAAAGAATGACAAGAATAAGTTGTGATGGCTAAGGTTAGACAAGAACCTAAGTTTGGGGGAATATTTGGGGTATATAAGCTGGAAAAAAAAGGGAAAAGGAAAGATATTGAGTTGAATAAATTGAGTCCTGTGGTGGGTCGAGAAGAAGCGCGAAATGCACTCCCCATAAACACAGGCGTGAGATGGAGCGTAAAACGCACTCACTATCCATCAACCAAAAAATAAAAAAAAAGAATAAAACGGAAAATAAGAGCAAAAAGCCCCCGTAGATGAAAAATGAAGCATACGTATCCCATGTTGACCCTCGATATTGGTAATTATTTAATTTTAGTTGGATCTAGCTTATTTTTGAATTTCTTGAGTTTACATTGCATGATACCTTCGAAGAGACTTATTATGTGTTAAATTTGATTTTATATCAGTTAACATTGTTATGGAGCACACACGCACTATATTAGTGATAACAGTCTAAGATTTGATGATTGATTGAGAAGTTATTGATTGGTTTTGATATGATGTATTATCATGTTTACTTGATTTTTCTAAGGCCGGTTGAATAGACTTGTTTTTGTCATTACTGCTGGATTCGTAGGCATGTAGATTAGTTGCATTGCATGTCATTATTGTTTTGTGTTTTTGCTTGAGGACAAGCAAAAGTTTAAGTTTGGGGGTATTTGATATGTAGGTTTTATACCTACTTATTCGGTATCTATTACTTGAATTATTTGCTTAATCTCATGTTTCGTAGTTACTTTTCATACGTTTTATGTCATTTTATAGGCGATGACACGACATTGGCATGAAAAAGCAAGGGAAAGAATTCGTACGTCTTTTGGACTAAACTATGCAAGAAAATGTTATTAGAGAATATTGAAGAACTTTGAACATCACGTTGGATGTATGTTCTTGGCTTTAAAATTGGAATTTACGGTAGCTCTACTTCTTAGCTTTTCAGAACATCTTGAATCATCCCAATCGGAGTTCGGATGCGAGAGTTATGGCCAAAATATCAACAAAGATCAAAGCTAAGAGTTGTCATGCTTGCCATTTACACAACATCTACTTCAAGCTCGATTTCCGCCTTGATCCGATCGGAATCTGTCAATCCTCAAAGCATGGAAGTTGTAGATCCCGTCGTTATCTTCGATTTGATAGGTGGAAGGCCCCGTAACTCCAAGCGGATCAGAAGATATGCATGTTTTACCAAAGGACGTCGCAGCAGAAAACAGGGTAGCGCGGACCGCGCTAGGGCGCGCCGGGTGACCAGATTTTCTGACCCTGTAGCGCGGACCGCGCCCAGAAAGGCTTAGCAGCGGCGCTGAGCGCGCTAGGCAGCGGGAATTGAGTTAAATTAGGTTATTTGATGTCCAAATTGAGCTAGAATAGGATTCTTAGTTGCCTAACTTGCTAGGATGTCCATTAGAACTCTAAATACTTGAGTTTAACTTGGATTGGGAGGCTAATTCTAAGACTTTATAAAATCCCTCTTGGGATAGATCTCTATTATCAAAATTCTTTACTTTCTTTCTTAGATTAGGAACCCTAGATTAGATTAGAATTGAAGATTGAAGCTATTGATTATCATTGGAGAATCAAAGTGGAAGCAAGAGAATGCAGATTTGTTTATCTCAATTCTAATTTCTTTTCTTATTTATTTGTATCTTTTTAATGCTTAATCAATTGTGGATGATGGATTCTAGTTTATTTATGAATTAAACTCTATTTTGAGATTACTATGGATCTTATTGTGTAATTTACTTTGATATGCTTTCTTGTTAGTCTTATTAGCTATATTTGGATTGTCTACTATGATTTGTACTGAATTGCTTAATTGTCTAGCTAACAATTACCGTGATAATCTATATGAACTCGAGAGATGAAGTATAGATTTAGATCTGATCATGATAGCATATGTTTGTGATTTCTGTATAGATGGAATTCATGATTCGTGTTTAGGATAGAGATATACCTTTATGCCATATGTAGTCTAATAAGAACTTGAACTTAAACCCTTTTTAATTATAATTCACATAGAGATATAGTGGGTTAGTTAATTAGGGTGTTCAAATTGATTCTATCATCTGTGGATTTGATTTGATATGAGTATGGTGCATTGAGAGATGGTCATATTTTACTTTTGTGTTCTTGATTAACAATCCAGTATAAATAATTTAGCTTAACAGGAAGTGTGTTGATTTAAATGTAACAATAAGTGAAATTGTAATCTCAAGTCTTTAATATCTTGTTTCATTCTAGGGATAGTTAGTAATAGTTTATTTAATTATTTTAAATTAAATTATTAAATCATTTGTTTAAATAAGATTGAGTTGGTACGGGTTAGTACTTGGTGATTTTTTTTTAAATAATTCTCTGTGGGAACGATACTCTACTCATTACTTTATTGCTTGTTGACCACGTACACTTGCGTGTTTTGCGTATATAGATTTTAGCCAACAAGTTTTTGGCGCCGTTGCCGGGGAATTAGTTAATATATTCTTGCCAATATTAGCTTCAATCAAATTAGTCTTAATTTAAACATTTTTTTCTTTTTATTTAATCCTCTTCCTATTTTTCTTTCTTGTCAGGTACCATGGCGAAATTTAATTATCAATGGTCGTATACGAGAATGACTCAGCCAAGGGGAGCGGAGATTGATGGACCCGCGACACTTTCTGCATTATCAGCACAGATTGAGACACTTTTGAGGAGGTTGGACACTTTTGCAGCACAACGTCGTCAAAGTGTAGCGGTTACTTGCAATTATTGTGCTGGTAATCATCCGAGTCATCAATGCACCGTTAGTTTTGGGCCGGGACAACACAGTGGTGAGTACCTCAATGATTATACATATGCTAATTATCATCAAGTTTGGGGGTATCACCCGAATTCGTCATGGAGCTACAATTATGAAGACCAATACTACGCTTCAAATCAATCATACACACCGGACTTTTCATGTCCACCTCCATTGCCACAAGAAGAAAAGCCAAATCCGATGGATGTAATATTGAAGGGCATAGCAGACCAAGAGGAGAGGATGATGAGTCAAGAAATATTGAGCTTCAATTTTTAGAACCAGATGGAACAACTCAACATTACTTCAAACATTGGTCCTCAATATATGGCTTCCGAGACTGAAACAGAAAATTCAAGGTTGGGGGAATTATTGTCCAAGTTCATAGCATCAAACGAGGAGAGGAGGATTAATCAAGAGCGGTCAATTCAGAATCAAGAGATATCAATTTAAAATTTGTAGAACCAGATGGATCAAATGTTCAAAGCTTTGAACAACTATCCTCAAAACAATTGGTGTTATGACGAGGATTCTGAGATTGATGAAGTGCCCGAGCCAAATCTATAACTGGATGAGACACGAGATGTTGAAAAAGAGGAGACAAGTGGGGATGAACTAACTATGAGTACTAACGCGGATGAACCGATGTTATTAATGCCTCAAGTGCCTTCTCCGCCACAGTTTAAGTGTCCAGTTAGATTTGCAAAATCATGCCCACTTGGTAGTTATGTCGACGGCGAAGCTCTTTATGACATAAGAGCGAGTGCAACAATGAAGCCGTGGTGGGAAGAGAAAGAGAAGATAGACGAAGAGCCCATTGTGTTTGACACACTTCCATGCCCAAATATGATCACAAACATAATGGAGATAACACATAGTCATTTGCCATTCTTAATGGAGATTATACCGAGTCAGAGCATGCTAGGTGACTTTGATGCTATGGCCATCGCTTGTGAGAACCTCCCAAAGGATTATTTGCTACTAATGGATGGAGGATTCCTCAATTTCCGGAGAGGAATTGGATAGTGTTGACAAGACAAAGTCTGACTGAAAGACTATAAATCAAGCGCTTATTGGGAGGCAACCCAAGTTTAATTTTTATTTTTAGTTTTTTTTCTTTTAGGTTTAATATTAGTTGATAGAATTTTTTCATTTTTTTAGGATTTAATAAGTTTGCTTCTATCATATTCACAGGTTAGTCAAGTCCAACTCAAGGGTGGTTCCTAATTTATTCCAATGTGTCTGGCCTATTCTTCAGACTTAGCAGACAAGGAGGAAAATGCTTTATTTTCAAGGAAGTCCTCTCTTTTAATTTTTCCTATCTTATCCATTGAGGACAATGTCTGTTTTAAGTTTGGGGGCATTTTAGTGTCATATTGCATATAGTTAGTTATTTACATTGTAGTTCATATAGTTACATTTAGTTTTTGCATTCTTGAAAAGAAAAAAAATTCAAAAATTCAAAAATAATAGTTAGTTACTATGTTCATCTTGCATGATTCCAGCTGTTAGATAGTTACAGTTTATTTTGGCCAATGATGAGATGGAATTGGGTAGATAGGTATAGTATTGACTATTAGAGCTTTGATGTGATTTCTTGTTATGAATTGAGTCTTTTGCTGTTTGAAACTGGTATAATAAGGATAGCACTGTAAGAACAACTTGTTGATTGATTGAGTTTAAATTGATACATAATGAGACTCTAAAGGATAATGCTAGTTTGAATGAAAGAATGACAAGAATAAGTTGTGATGGCTAAGGTTAGACAAGAACCTAAGTTTGGGGGAATATTTGGGGTATATAAGCTGGAAAAAAAAGGGAAAAGGAAAGATATTGAGTTGAATAAATTGAGTCCTGTGGTGGGTCGAGAAGAAGCGCGAAATGCACTCCCCATAAACACAGGCGTGAGATGGAGCGTAAAACGCACTCACTATCCATCAACCAAAAAATAAAAAAAAAAGAATAAAACGGAAAATAAGAGCAAAAAGCCCCCGTAGATGAAAAATGAAGCATACGTATCCCATGTTGACCCTCGATATTGGTAATTATTTAATTTTAGTTGGATCTAGCTTATTTTTGAATTTCTTGAGTTTACATTGCATGATACCTTCGAAGAGACTTATTATGTGTTAAATTTGATTTTATATCAGTTAACATTGTTATGGAGCACACACGCACTATATTAGTGATAACAGTCTAAGATTTGATGATTGATTGAGAAGTTATTGATTGGTTTTGATATGATGTATTATCATGTTTACTTGATTTTTCTAAGGCCGGTTGAATAGACTTGTTTTTGTCATTACTGCTGGATTCGTAGGCATGTAGATTAGTTGCATTGCATGTCATTATTGTTTTGTGTTTTTGCTTGAGGACAAGCAAAAGTTTAAGTTTGGGGGTATTTGATATGTAGGTTTTATACCTACTTATTCGGTATCTATTACTTGAATTATTTGCTTAATCTCATGTTTTGTAGTTACTTTTCATACGTTTTATGTCATTTTATAGGCGATGACACGACATTGGCATGAAGAAGCAAGGGAAAGAATTCGTACGTCTTTTGGACTAAACTATGCAAGAAAATGTTATTAGAGAATATTGAAGAACTTTGAACATCACGTTGGATGTATGTTCTTGGCTTTAAAATTGGAATTTACGGTAGCTCTACTTCTTAGCTTTTCAGAACATCTTGAATCATCCCAATCGGAGTTCGGATGCGAGAGTTATGGCCAAAATATCAACAAAGATCAAAGCTAAGAGTTGTCATGCTTGCCATTTACACAACATCTACTTCAAGCTCGATTTCCGCCTTGATCCGATCGGAATCTGTCAATCCTCAAAGCATGGAAGTTGTAGATCCCGTCGTTATCTTCGATTTGATAGGTGGCAGGCCCCGTAACTCCAAGCGGATCAGAAGATATGCATGTTTTACCAAAGGACGTCGCAGCAGAAAACAGGGTAGCGCGGACCGCGCTAGGGCGCGCCGGGTGACCAGATTTTCTGACCCTGTAGCGCGGACCGCGCCCAGAAAGGCTTAGCAGCGGCGCTGAGCGCGCTAGGCAGCGGGAATTGAGTTAAATTAGGTTATTTGATGTCCAAATTGAGCTAGAATAGGATTCTTAGTTGCCTAACTTGCTAGGATGTCCATTAGAACTCTAAATACTTGAGTTTAACTTGGATTGGGAGGCTAATTCTAAGACTTTATAAAATCCCTCTTGGGATAGATCTCTATTATCAAAATTCTTTACTTTCTTTCTTAGATTAGGAACCCTAGATTAGATTAGAATTGAAGATTGAAGCTATTGATTATCATTGGAGAATCAAAGTGGAAGCAAGAGAATGCAGATTTGTTTATCTCAATTCTAATTTCTTTTCTTATTTATTTGTATCTTTTTAATGCTTAATCAATTGTGGATGATGGATTCTAGTTTATTTATGAATTAAACTCTATTTTGAGATTACTATGGATCTTATTGTGTAATTTACTTTGATATGCTTTCTTGTTAGTCTTATTAGCTATATTTGGATTGTCTACTATGATTTGTACTGAATTGCTTAATTGTCTAGCTAACAATTACCGTGATAATCTATATGAACTCGAGAGATGAAGTATAGATTTAGATCTGATCATGATAGCATATGTTTGTGATTTCTGCATAGATGGAATTCATGATTCGTGTTTAGGATAGAGATATACCTTTATGCCATATGTAGTCTAATAAGAACTTGAACTTAAACCCTTTTTAATTGTAATTCACATAGAGATATAGTGGGTTAGTTAATTAGGGTGTTCAAATTGATTCTATCATCTGTGGATTTGATTTAATATGAGTATGGTGCATTGAGAGATGGTCATATTTTACTTTTGTGTTCTTGATTAACAATCCAGTATAAATAATTTGGCTTAACAGGAAGTGTGTTGATTTAAATGAAACAATAAGTAAAATTGTAATCTCAAGTCTTCAATATCTTGTTTCATTCTAGGGATAGTTAGTAATAGTTTATTTAATTATTTTAAATTAAATTATTAAATTATTTGTTTAAATAAGATTGAGTTGGTACGGGTTAAATAATTCTCTGTGGGAACGATACTCTACTGATTACTATATTACTTGTTGACCACGTACACTTGCGTGTTTTGCGTATATAGATTTTACCCAACAAAGACTAGATGACCGTATTTTCCACATACATGCTAAGAGGCGAAGCGAACTATTGGTGGGAAACTAATCAGCAGAGAGCGGGGGAAGGAACGATAACGTGGGAGAGGTTTACTACGTTGTTCTTCGAGAACTATTTCCCGAAGAGTATGAAGAGTAGGATGGAAGTAAAATTCCTAGAGTTGAAACAAGGTGATATGACGGTGGCGCAATACGCTGCTAAGTTCAATGAACTAGCGTGATTTACAGAACACCGAGTTGCAGATGAGGAGAGGAAAGCGAGATGTTTTGAGCAGGGGTTGAAGCCGTGGTTGTACAATAAGGTATCGGTTTTCCATATCTATTCCTTTACAACATTGTTGGAGAAGGAAATCAATGCGGAAGGTGGCAGTGAGGCCTTAAGTCTATATCATAAGGAGAAGAACAACAAGAACGCTGGTAGTGAGCATCGTGGAGGGAGCAGCAGCAGAGGAAGTAACTCCGGAAAGAGGAAATAGGAAAACACTAACAACAAAAACAATAACCAAGGTGGGAGTCACCAGGGAAACTTCAAGAAAAGGACTGAAGCTTGCAACAAATGTGGAAGAAACCATCAGGGAGAATGTTGGAAGAGAAAGAACACCTGATATAATTGCGGCCAAGAGGGGCACATATCGCCAAATTGCCCAAAGCCGAAGAAGATCAGAGGATGTTTCGCTTGTGGATCGACGGAGCACCAGATAAAGGATTGCCCAAAGAAAGGAAGTGGTGGAGCTGGCGAAAGCCAAGGAGGAGGAAGTAAGTTGATGATTAGTGGACCTGCGTAACCCAACCGATCGACCGTTCGAACCTTTAACATGACCGTCCAAGACGCCGTAGCTACAAAGGACGTGGTGTCAGGTATAATCCCAATCAATAATATAAATGCTTATATATTATTTGATTCGGGTGCCACATGTTCATTTCTATCCAAATAATTTGCTAGTAAACTTAGTACATGTGACAACTCCAAAATAGGTCCATTCCACCCAACCCATTCTGAGTCGTCAAATACATGGTACAGAAAACAACTACAACTTTATTACAACAATTGTCGTGCAAAATACAACAACACATATGCTGTGAGTTTGGATACAAATATATACCAAATGTGACTCATGTTCCAACCGTGGACATCACCTCACAATAACACCTTACATAAAGGTATAGTCAAAAACTATTTTAGAAATTAGAATCTTTGGGAAGTGCTCAAGGAAACCTTCGTACATGGGAGCCCATGCTTCTAGGTTATGATAGATATCATATGGCCACAGAATTATCCTTGGTTGACCCAATAGACCCCAAAGAAAAAATGAGAAGGTTACTATCATATTCTTCCCAATGGTGAGTCTTCTCTTGACTTATCATTATCTCCACTGTCTCTAATTGAGAATTATACTTCAAACAAACACCAAGATTATATAGGTAGTGCCCATAGATATACTCAGCAAGTGGATGAGCACAACCCTGTCTTATGATGACACGAGGTTGTATGTCATTAGACATCTTGTATGATAGTGACAAAACACCCTTCCAACGTTGGGTTCGCCTCACCCTATTTTCTTCACCAAATATAACTACTAAATGATGACCACCGTTCTATTCCCTTGTTACCCCCGCTCGACCCAGCTACACTCTTATTACCTGAAAGGAATTGTGAAGCAAAAGGGTGAGCACAACTAGCTCAGTAAAGAATGTCATGACTAAAGATAATTCAATTATCAATAGCCTTCATCAACAATAAATCAGATATTTAGAACATATGGTAAATGATAAAAATTTCAACCATAGCTGCAGCGGAACGAGCAATCCATTAGAAGAGTCAAATAGACTATAAAGTCTATTATCTTCTCCATGTTAAAAATCCACCAACAATGTTTTATCCCTGTAACATCAATCAACAATTCTGGTTCACAATCATATGAATAACTCATAATCATAACTGTAGTTCTAAATTCCTCTTCTCATCCAGGACGATGATAATTTTCATCACATATCTTTACCTGAAACATCAAATATCATGGTTACACCAAATCACATTTCCTGTTCATAATCATACTAATAACTTCATCTTTGCACTACGTCCAAAGATATTCATTTGTATCACCAGTTGGTCATGTTTATCTCAACATCTGTTCATCTTTGCACTACTGGCCAAATATATTCAACAACATGTCATCTTTGCACTACGGGCCAAAGATATTCATCAACAATTCATCTTTGCACTACAGGCCAAAGATATTCATTAATATTTCATCTTTGCACTACAGGCCAAAGATATTAATATCTCAGAGAAATATATAATCATTTCAGAATTTATATAAACAATAATTATAACCATGTTGATCAATTCACCTTTGCACTTAAGCTAAAGATATTCACTTATAAATTCAATGGTCATGATCATACCAGTCACAATTCAACTTTGCACTACAGGCCAAAGAGAACCCTAGTCATGATCATACCAATAATCTACCCATCTTTACACTCTAGTGAAAGAGAATTTCAACATCAGGGTTATAAAAATATTATATATGATAATAAAATCAATATAATCAATACATAGTTTTAATCTCAAGAGTAATATTCATAACTCAACTATAATTTGGTTAGAAAAAAGAAACCAATTTTTATCGTGAATAGTAACTCGTGAATAGTAACTCATGAATAGTAACTCGACACAAAAAGGTAAAAATTCCACAATAAAATCCATACCAGTATTTCGGTATAATGATATTGAAAGAATAATATTTCTTAAGCTTATAAACAATTTATTTAAATTATTTACACTTTACTAAATAATGCATTCAATCATTCTAAAATACCAAACTCATAAGATTTTATCACCAATAATCAAAACCCTCATCAAAAATCTGCATATACCTCATATATAGGATTCTCAAGCCATAAAATCCTATTTTCCAATTTTCTTTCTTCACAAAACATATTTAATTCATTTACTCATAACTAGACCATTTTCATGAAAAATACCAAATCAGTTCCAAAAATATTTCTTTTCTGGGATTTAGCATAATATAGTCCCATAGTGAACATATATTTTTCTCAGAATTTTTAAAAGTTATTTACTATTTTTCATATGGCCAAAATAGCCGAATATTTAGACATTTATCAAAAATTGTACTTTTGTCTAAAAATTCTGAAATTTACAGAGTATACTTCTATCATATACATGTACTCCCAATAAAAATTTCATCAATTTTGGAGTTAACCACAAGGAATTATAAGCTGTTACTTTTAAAATAGTCTTTTCTCATAAAATTCATAACTCTCAATCTATACATCCAAAAATCACCATTTTTGGACACAATCAAGAAAACTCATCAAAATATTATTTCAAATTTTTTTCAGAATTTTTGAAGATCAGAAAAATTACGAAACTGAAAATCATAACAACCCTTAAAATCCCTTAATATCCCTTACTATCCCTTACTATCCCTTACCTCAAAAGAGCAGTACTTCTGACTGGATATCGGATATGATGCTGAAGGAAACTTGCACTGATGAATAATAACTCACCAAGTATCTAAAAACTCACAAAATATGCTTCATAATATAGAGAGAAAAAGAGAGAAAGCTTATATTTCTGGTGTGATTTTCAATTCTAACTTAGCCCTCTATTTATAGGAAAATTTTAGTAGGTTTGACCTGCAACCTGATGGCTTTACCTGCTACTATTCTCACCCACCACATTTGAAATATAATTCAGCACATTTCTTCACCAACCACAAGTGGGGCCCACCAATTCTAGAATTTTCTACCAAAATGATTAACTCCGAAAATTCAACAATTTCTGAACCAGTCATCTCGTAAAATTCATAACAAATCATACGTTCATTTTTAACGGTTCAAAATTTGTGGACATATACTCAACTTATATATGTATAACATATCCAAATATTACCACGATCCAACGGTCGGATTAAAAATTATAACCCCCGCAAAATATCTCAAAAACCCTGATTTTTTAATACCTCCTTTTCGACAAAAATACGGATAAAAACCTCAACATTAACTCCTTCATTTTTAACCACAAAAATATATCACTCGTTTATATCCACTTAAAATAAATATTTCCTTATCATATGAATCAATAATTAATTATTCACAAATAATATTACAGAATCACATTTATGACAACCAGGCCGTTCCCAGGAAAGAGGGGGCTTTCCAATAAGGATTTCTCCTTACTAGCGCGCAATTAGATGACCAAACCTCTCCTTAGACAGAACTTTCTAGACATTGTCAATAATGCTATCTAATAATATTATTCAAATAATATGAATTATTGATCTGATAAAAGAAAATACTGTGCAGCAACAATTATTGAACAACAATAATATAAAATTTCAACGTAGCAATTATTGAATCAATAAAATAAAATATTGAACAGTAATTACTGTAACAATTATTGAGTAGTGCCTTCTTACGTAAGAATCAATAATTTCAAAAATACTATGCAATACCGTGTGCTACTGTGCAATAACGCGTATTACTGTATTTTAACCACCGGGTATTCCAACAGTGTTAACGGTAACAACTACGCCGTTATTTGTAAAAACTCAAATTTGTCGTTTTCTTCACCCGACAGTTATTCTATTATGGGGCCCACAAATGGCTGCGCCGTCGTACGAATATTCCCCGACAGAAAGAATATTCCACGACCAAACGAATATTCCCCGACAACAATGATTATTTTATAACCACTTGCTTATTTTGAAAAAAAATCATATTTCACTCATAACTTTAAACTTTTATCAATTTAACCATTTACTGAATAGTAATTATAAGAAAAATTGAATACTTTTATTTCATAAAATTCGGGGTCTTATAGTACACCCCAAGAACGTTTAGAAGATCCTTTGAACATAGAAGTTGTGAATAAGGAAATAATCCCTGTAGAATACGTTTATCAAAATTGTCACGCAAACATTAGAGAACATGGACTGAGCATAGACTTGATTCCTATTAGACTGAGAGAATTTGACGTAATATTGGGAATGGATTGGTTATATAACCATGCAGCAGTAATTGACTGTCAGAACAAATGTGTGAACCTTCAGACTCCGAGTAAGTCTAAGGTAGTGTTTTACGGTAGCTCATGGCTTAAGCAATCGTGTTGCGTTACGATGATGTAGGCCAGGAAATTGATAAAGAAAGGGTGTGTAGGTTATTTAGCTTACATTGTAGATACTCGGAAAAAGGGAGTAGAAATTAAAGATATACCCGTAGTGAGTGAATTTCAGGATGTGTTTCTGGACGATCTGCCTGGCCTTCCGCCAGACAGAGAAGTCGGATTCGTAATAGACTTAGCACCGGGAACGACACCGATTTCAAAAACTCCATATCGTATGGCGCCAGTAGAAATAAAGGAATTGGTGATACAACTTCAAGAGTTATTAGATAAAGGTTACATTCGACCGAGTGTATCTCCTTGGGGAGCACTAGTGTTATTCGTGAAGAAAAAGAATGGATCGATGAGGCTCTGTATCGATTATCACGAATTGAACAGAGTAACGATCAAGAACAGATATCCGCTACCGAGGATAGACGACTTATTTGATCAATTGAAGGGAGCGAAGTGTTTCTCAAAAATTGACCTGCGAACGGGATATCACCAACTGAAAGTACGGGACGAGGACATACCAAAGACTACGTTTAGAACCGGTTATGAACATTACGAGTTTTTGGTAATTTCATTCGGTTTAACTAATGCTCCGACAGCATTCATGAACTTGATGAATCGAGTTTTCAAGCCATACTTGGATAGATTTGTAGTAGTGTTCATCGACAACATTTTGATCTACTCGAAGGCCGAGGAAGAACATGTCGAACATCTGAAGATTGTTTTGGAAGCACTATGAAAGGAGAAGATGTATGCGAATTTTTCAAAATGCAAATTTTGGATGAAGAAGGTTCAATTCTTAGGCCACGTGGTGGATCAGAATAGAATCTCAGTACACCCCAAAAAGGTCGAAGCAGTAAGTAGTTGGGAACAACCGAGAACACTGACGGAGGTGAGAAGTTTCTTAGGGTTAGCAGGGTATTATCGAAGCTTCATCCAAGATTATTCTAAGATAGCGACCCCGTTGACTAATCTAACGAGGAAGACTGTGAAATTTGTATGGACCAACAAATGCGAAGAGAGTTTTCAAGAGTTGGAGAGGAGATTAAGTGTGGCTCCTATATTATCATTACTAGAAGATACGGGAGGATTTGTGGTGTATAGTATGTGTCGCATAGAGAAATTGGTTGTGTGCTTATGCAACACGGCAAAGTCATTGCGTATGCATCACGACAATTGAAGGATTACGAAAAACGATACCCTACTCATGATTTAGAGTTAGTGGTAGTAGTTTTTGTGTTAAAGATATGGAGTACGGAGAGAAATGTGAGATATACACGGACCACAAAAGTCTGAAATATATCTTCACACAGAAGGAGTTGAATATGCGTCAGAGAAGGTGGTTAGAATTGATCAAAGATTATGACTGTGAGATTCTTTATCACCCGGGAAAGGCAAACGTAGTTGCCGACGCTCTGAGCAGGAAAGGAAGGGAGAAATTGTTTCAATTGACGACTCAGGAGGAGTTAATAAGAGATATGGAGAAGTTGGAAATAAAAGTGAAGGGACCCGAGAGGTCTGAAGAGAAATTATTCGTAGTGGAAGCTTGTCCGACATTGTTGGATAGAGTAAAGGAAGCTCAGGAAAGAGATGGAGAATGTGAGAAGATCAGGAGAAGAATTACGAAAAATGAGGTAGGAAAATTTTGAATAGATAAAGACGGTATTTTAAGATTCGAAGGGAGAGTGTGGGTACCGGCGGTAACCGAGTTGAGAGAGGAGATTTTACACGAGGCACACTATACGGCATATTCCGTTCATCCGGGAGGCACAAAGATGTACCAGGACTTGAAGTAACATTTTTGGTGGCCAAATTTGAAACGAGAAATCACAGAGTACGTTAGTAGATGTCTTACGTGTCAACGTGTAAAAGCAGAGCATCAGTGGCCGAGTGGGTTGCTACAACCGTTGGAAATACCGGAGTGGAAATGGGAGCATATCACGATAGATTTCGTGGTAGGACTTTCGGTCACACAAAAAGGGTTAGATGCCATTTGGGTTATCATGGATCGACTTATAAAGACCGAACACTTTCTACCTATCAAGATCCGCTACAGTTTAAATCAATTAGCGAGTCTATACATAAAGGAAATTATTTCACGACATGGAGTGCCGGTGTCAATTGTTTCTGACCGAGACCCGCATTTCACATCAAAATTCTGGAAAAGTTTACAAGAGAGGATGGGAACATAATTAAGGTTAAGTACTGCTTATCATCCTAAGACAGACAGACAAAGTGAACGAATGATACAAACGCTAGAGGACATGCTTAGGACTTATGTGATGGACTTCATGGGGAATTGGGATGACCACCTACCCTTAGTCGAATTTGCGTATAATAATAGTTATCATGCGAGTATCGGCATGCCACCGTACGAAGCTCTTTACGGGAGGAAGTGCAGAATGCCGTTATGTTGGGATGAAGTCGGAGAAAAATGAATACTCGGACCAGAGTTAGTACAACAAACCGTGGATGTGCTGACAATGATAAGAGCTAGACTAGTAGCAGCTCAAGATTGCCAGAAGAAGTACGCAGATTTGCATCGGCAAGACCGAGATTTTGAAGTCGGCAGTTTTGTATTCCTGAAGGTATCTCCATGGAAGAGAAAGATCCATTTCGGTAAGAAAGGGAAACTGAGTCCAAGATTCATAGGACCGTTCAAGGTACTCAAGCGAGTAGGCAAAGTAGCATATAAAATTGTACTACCACCTGAGTTGGAGCACATCCATAACGTGTTTCACATATCCGTGTTGCGCCCGTACAAGCCTGACTACAAACACGTGATTTCTTATGAGCCCATTCAAGTGGAGAAGAACTTAGCGTACGAGGAAATTCCTGTCCAAATCCTTGATAGTAAAGAGCAAACCTTAAGGAATAAAGTTATTTCTTCTATAAAAGTGCTTTTGTGTAACCACTATGTCGAGGAGGCAACATAGGAGTTAGAAGATAGGATGATGCAAGATTATCCCCATCTATTTGTGTAACCTTGCAGCAATTCCGGGACAGAATTTTTATAAGTGGGGGAGGATGTAATACCCGAGAATTTTCACGTATTATAAAATAAATATATTAATAGAAATGAATATTTATTTGAATATGAACAATTTCGTGTTATGAAATGAGAAAACTCAATTATATTGAGTAATTAAATAATTGAGAAAATGTGGAGTTTGTGGTAAACTCGTTGAAATGCCTTGTGTGGCATAATACGAAACGAGAAAATTCATTAAGTGAATTAAAACGGGAATTAGGAAGATTAATCGTGTCGATCATGTGATTTCGTATAAGAAATCAATACACTAGTAAACTCGTAATAACAATCATGTGGAGATCAATTCATGTCTTGTAAAACAAGTTAGCATTGAAAACTGGCACGGGCAGAAACTGCACCAGTCTTGGCACTGTCAGGGCACGGCACAAATGCGCCGTCCCAGCAGTACAAACTGGCGCAGCTGCGCCATCAGTCAGTTTGAGTTAATAACTTTCTACTGTAGCACTAAATTGGGGGACATTAATGTTATATGTGTAATATGGGTGAAACCATATGATAGGAGCATATTGCAATAAGGTATGTTATGTCTGACAATGGAAGTGCTAAACCATTAATTAATTGTTAATGGTTGTGGTAGAATATTGAATTCTTAGTAATTAACTAATAATGTGTGATTACCATTATTTACAATATATTATATTATAAATAATGATTATGGAAATCCATAAATATATTGATCAATGATGATTGGATTAATTAATATCGGTATTAATTAATTAAGGAAGTGCATGATTTATTTATTTAACATGAGGAGGTAAGTTATTAATATAATAATAATATTATATTCATCGTTATGTGCATATGAGTGCTAATACAACTATACTATATAGTGTAGTGTGACACTGTGTGACTATATACTAAACTATAGTATTTTAAGTGATAATTAATCAAGGAATGAATAAATTTATTTATTTAACATAAACAAGTAAGATATTATATAATAAGGTTATTATATGACGATATGAGTGCTAGATATACTTATGGAACTACCCGGACAATAATACCTGACTGCATTATTTTATTGTGCATATTTAATGTACATGAACTATATGATGTGAGTGTATAATTAATCCCTAAATTCCTAATATGGTAACAATTGTACATTAAGATTTCTTTGTGAGTAATTAAATATACCAAACCAAGCCTTGATGATATGAAATGCTGAGGTTTTCTCCTTTGTCCCAAATTTAGTGTCCCAAAACTTCATTCACGTGTACTAGAAAAAGGCTAGCCTATGTTTTACATTTTCTTCCAACTTCCAAGCCTGCTAGGCAATGATCATGAGGGGAGCGGTGCTAATGATGCAATTCAACCACCATCCAACCACTCCTTCTTATACTTCATGCAATCCCTCAATCCTTTGGTTTGATTTCTTGGACAATGGCTTGGCATGGTCAAGGAATTCTCTATAAAATGGACACTTCCCTTCATTATCTATGTTGCTTGAATTGTCTGAGAATTGTTAATGAGAGCTTACAAGCATTCTTAGAGCTTAGGAGTTCAAGTAGTAGCAAGTTCCTTTGAATTACAGAGGTATAATTCCATTACTAGCTTTCCATTTCATTCTCTGTAAAAATGGAGTCTTGAGTATGGAAATTCAAATTCTTGATTTTATAGAATTATATGTTAATGAGGTTGAATGATGTCCATATAATTGTTAAATGATCATATAAGCATGTTGCAATTGATTTATGAGTGTTTAGGAGTGATATCATGAATAATTTTTGAGGTTGGGCTAGCTTTCTGCCGAAGCAGACTGTTTCTGCACCTGAACCAGGCACGGCGCAGCTGCGCCGCATTTATATTGAGGCGCAGCACAACTACGCCGGTTGCTGATTTCAGTTAAGCAATCTGTTTTCAAGTCTGATCCGTATGAGCTAGTGGGTATAAGTTAAGTTAGCATGTGAACATGTGTATGATGTATATGTGGATATGTTAACCTAATGTGAGCATGTTTAGACTAGATTCACATGAATAACAAAAGTGTATGATTTTAAATGAATTTAGGAACTTAGAAATGAACTTAATATGCATATATGCCATATATACAAACTGACTTTGCAAGCTTGTTAGTGTAACTTAGAAATGCATGATTAAACCCTTATATTGTGCTTATTTGATTAGTAAGGAAACATGAGTATATTGAACTTACTAGTAAGCTTTAAATGTGAATATTGCCAAGATACCATGAGGACTAAAATATGATAATGGTGATCATGTTTAATGATTCTCTTAGACTCACTCATGTAGTGTGAACATATATATACCATGCTTGTGTAGCATATTTCAAGAAAAGCATGAACAAAGCCTATTTTTCAACTAAAGCGGTGTTAGTTTCACATGTGCATTATGAGTACACACAAGCATGCGTAATATGAGTGTTATAACTATCTTGTATGTTTAGAAAGCAAGCATGCTAGACTTTGTGGTTTCACGACCTTGAATGATCTTAAATTATTGAAATGATCGAATTTGAACCATGTTATTCAATAAGGGACCTAGATTGATCTGAAAAGCATGTGAAAGCCTTTAACATGAAAAAATATGATTGTGTGTTCAAGCCAAGCAGAGACCACAAGGCAGTAGCTGAGTTTTGGCTGGGCCAGAGGACGGCGCAGCTGCGCCGGTCCTAGGTTTAGCCATGGCGCAGCTGCGCCAATCTGGAATCACATACAGTGAATTCTAACTTTTGGACAACAACTTGCATGATGTTTATGATGCTACATGTAATCTAAAACCTACTGGTGTACATATATATGTGTGATGCTTAGTTGTTAAGTTGGTGTTGTATTGAAATGGAAAGTCCATGAATAGAGAAAGTCATAACCTTGAGCATTCTTGATTCGCGTATAATTAAGTATTTAATTCATGATAACTTATGAACTGATTTTGTACTATATGTGCATATTTAAATCGTGTCGAGCTTGATTAAAGACTATGTTAGCTAACGAACATCTTGAACATATAATACGTTATAAATAGGATTCGAAAGTGTTGAATTCTTAAACGAGGATAAACTACACGTAAGGCAAGTTTCTAAACCTATCTTATCATGCAAGTATCTTTGCATTCTTGATTCGATGAATACCGTAAGCTTATCTCTTTGAGTACAAGTTATATTGTTTTCTCGTTCAACTAAGCCATTATGCTTAAACCCTTGTGAAAATTATTATTCATAATAAACTTAGTATTGTTCTTGAATATGGTGAAAGAGTCGATGCCATTTGATTCAGCTAGACTATATGCATGTTTATAAAACTATCCAAACCAATTAATTGGTGCGGAAATCTTGAAAACTGAGTTGGACAACCCTTATGGTAAAGAGATTGTATGTTGTTAGAAACCCTAACACATGAGTATATTATTACTGTGGTGTTATGCATAACGTAAAGTATTGTAGACTACTCATAATATTGGTAACTCTAGTGGAAGTTCAATAGTCCTTAGTGACTGCTCAGTATACATTGCTTATCCAGTTGGATACATTGTTAATCATTGAATTCATATATATCTGTTGATTTATATTGAATTGTCATTATTATTCCAAGAATTGTTGATATTCCTTATCCGTGATGTTATTCTGAAACTTTGAACTATCCTAGAAATGGCACTTCGATATTTCAAATCTTGTGATATTATATCTTACCCCTTGTTGTATATTACTTTCTGGGCAATTTGTGCTCATCCTTGCTTAATTAAAACCTTTCAGGTAAGGAAGAGTAGGGAGGTGTCTCTGGAGCAGACAAGGGCAAGGGCAAGGCTGCCGACTAGCTTGTCCCTTTTTATGTTTAATCTATTATGTTGTTTTAAGACTATTTCCAGACTATGTTTAAACTTATGTAGGATTATGTAATAAGTCTTTATTCGATATTATTATGTAATCTATTAAGCACTTTAGGTTGCGAGACTTGGGGGTATAATTATAATAAATCATTGTATATTATTCTAAAGTAGATTTTCCGTTGTGTATGCATTATTTTAGTTATTATGGTTTTACCATGAGAACGTGACGAACCGAATTCGAATGACCAAGTGGAGGTCAGAATTTGGGGGCATCACAGGGATTCCACCCTTAGGGGGGATCAATCGATATTACATATGCTCTTTTCTTTTCTTTAATTTCCTTATTCAATTAGATTAGATTAGAACCCTAGATTAGCTAAGATTTGGGGATTGAAGCAATTGAAGAACATTAGAAGTTCAGAAGTGAAAGAAGAGAAGAAACTCAGATTTGTTATTCTTAATCCCTAACCCTCTTTACTTCTATTTGTATCTTTCAATGTATATTCAATTGTGGATCATGGATTCTAATTCAACTATGAGTTAAATTATATTTTGAAATTGTAATGGAATCTACTGCCTAGTTTATTTTGACATAGTTCATTGTTAGCCTTATTGATTGGTATGGGATTGTCTATTAAGATTCATGCTTATTTGCTTAGTTGATTGGCCATCAATTACTGTGATAACCCATATGAACTTGAAAGACGGAGTATGGATTTAGATTTGATCTTGAGAGCTTGTGTTTGTATGTTCTACAGGGTGATTGTAACGCCCCGAAATCTGGTCTATTTTCACATCCGGATTCCGTACGTCACTATTCCATTTTTCCTCCAAACATACATCATTATATACTAAAATATAATAACATATATTCTAAAATCCCAGGTTCTATAACCACAAAACCTCTTTCGTTACAAATAATGATAATTACATTATTCTTTACATCTTACACGAGTGACTTTTATCCGCCACAAAGGATTCATAACTGTTCATTAAACTAGTCTATAGTTTAATTCTATTATTCTATATTACAAGTCTTCACTTGCTCTTCACGCACATTCATATAATGAATGGCACTTCATCTGAATACCGCTCAGCTTGATCTTTACGGGATCCTTAAGTTCTTTCTAACATCGTTCGCTGAAAATGTTTTTATTTAAAGCAAGTGTGAGCATTCAATTGCCCAGTAAGTCATAACAGTTGAACAAACAACTTCAAGAGTTTAAACATTCTTCAGAACTTCAATAACCGAACAAAGGTTATGAAGCATCTTGAATAATAGGAATAGGCTTGTTTCCTATCATTTTAAAACATTAGTCACATGCACTTTGAAATACTTTCTTTCATGCACAATCGGTCTGGCTAGAATCAATAGCACAGACTTAACAATAACGGTTCATGTATAAACCGAACATACTTGTATTGAACAGTTCGATCACAAAACAGTTCAGCTCATACAAACACCGAAGTGCTCACATTGTGGCTCAAGGCCTCATATATACTACCATCTTGTACAAATATCGCACATTCACACATAGACAGAACCTCTCAAGTTCAACATCTGAGAAGTTTTAGAAACTAGCATTCATTTAGAATATGAATGAAGTTAGGAAACTTGCCTTACGCACAGCTACAGCTTACAGTTTACGCTGAAATGCTTATTCCAAAACCCTATATAACAAATAAGGAAATAACAAGTACACCAATTAGTCATATACTTGACTTATGCATTGGTTTACTTAACTTTACTTCTTAAGGTTCGCGTTCTTACAAACTAAGTTTACGCAACTAACTTTCATTACCGGTTTACAGCTTCATGACATACGGAGATGTCTTACTCAAAACATTCATCATCCTTGATGATATGCATTCTTATCTTCTTCTTATACTTCTCTAGGACTCAGCACACATCGCTACTCTGCTAGTAGTCCATATGGTACTCTGAGTGGTTTCCCACAAACAACCAACAAACAAGTTCCCGTCTCATCTACACTGCCCACACAGTGAGTTAGATCGGTTGCCAGTTTTGTATATACCTTCGCTCTCTGAAGGAATTATTTAGCCCAGCTCCCATATGTCAACCATCAAAGGTTACGATTGTACTACAATCTAACTTACCTTAACTTATACGAAACATTAAACTATAATGTTCGTTAAGTCAACTTCTTATTCCTTATGGCTTTCTGGCAATTAAATGCCATACCTCAGGAATCATTCTTTATCGTCCAAGTCATAAAATTTTTTGTATACTCGGAACGATCATTCAATGTCAATACTATGAGACCATAGCGTTAAACATTTCATATGAACTTATTCATATCTTACAACGTCCGGTTCCCTCAACTCGGAACATTGTCCAAGTTATACTTATTAACTCGGCTTCTTAACGTTATACGTTATTGTCTTTAATTTAGTTCCTTCACCGTTCACGGTTAATCAACATTCTTCATTACATTACGGTTAACCCATACACAGGGTGTAGGTTCTGCCCGTTTAATACTCGCTTACACTCATCCCTTACACTGGTTAAAGTGTTCAGCGCTTACTTTTCATTCTATCATTCTTACCCGACTTATATTCGGCTTTCTGTAATCTTATTACCGTTCGTTACGGCTCTCTTGATACCATTCGCATCTTACTTACTACCTTCATCAACGTCTAAGTCATACAACTAGGGTATACTTAGCACGTTCGTCAAATGCGAATACGATTCACGAGGATCGTTTACGTATTCAACGTTCACGTTGGTCGTCTCTTAATCTCTCATTCAACCTTTACTTGTTCGTCTTTTAATCTCTCATTCAACCTTTACTTAAGGTTTTACTTGCTTTCGATCGTTATCCATCCCATGAACCCCATGTTCATTATTCTTTCTTAATGTCAAAGCCATACTGTTCGTTGTATGCTAAGACTGATCGTTCTTCGCAACTACGTTGTGTTCATAGCGTCTATACGCTTTACATTCATCTCTCGATGCCATGTCATAACATCGAAATGTTATACATCACCCTCATCAACCAACGTCTAAGGAATCACAACCATAGCAATCCCTCACATTCGTTTATCGCGACTACGGTCCCCGGATATCGGTTTCGTAATCTAGCGCTTACATTCTCCGTCTTTTATTCTCGTTTAATCTTTTCGTTCAATCTTTGCTAAAGGTTTAAAACACTTGACTAAGTGTTACATTACATGAACTATATGTTCATACTTCTTTCTTGCACATCCCCCGAGAAATTGAGCAGTTAAAATCTCATTTCTGGGTATTGCACTGCAATGGTGCTGCGGCGCCGTACCTTGCCTTTCCTCTCGCGTTGTGGCGCCACTCTCCAAAGTGTATGGCCGAGCTCCGCGCTGTGGCGCCCCTTTTCGTGCTGCGGTGCCCTTTCTCGCGCTGCGGCGCCCCTTCCTGCGCTGCGACGCCAAGATAAAAACCTAGAAAATTTTTCTAAGTGCTAAGTCAAGTTTGAGACGCTGATTTCGAAATCTCATAACTTCTTCGTTATAACTCGGAACGAGGTCGTTCCAAAGCCATTCTCTTCCTTATCTTACGTACTTCGACTACCCTTGGACAGAACTTTGTTCTAAATCCGTTAACATGCCATTCAATTGGCTTAATCTTAACCCTTCGTTCATTTTACGCTTTTAACGTTCTTCGTTCGTTCGTCCGTAATTCGGTCATCCGAACTCGGAATTCGTTCGTTCTTGAGTCCACAACTCACGTTTATACGTTCTCTTACATTCTTATGAAACTCTACATGTTCGGGTTCATTTACTAACTTTCTAATTCTCGTTCGTCTTTTACGAAATTTCGCCATAACTTCGTTATAGCTCAATTTAAATCCGTTCTTCATGAACGTTTCTAACGTTCCTAACCAAGCAAGAAGCAACTAACTTATACACGATGGTTTTAAACTTGTCCATCAACAACATTTACACTACGATGGTTTTAAATTTGTCCATCAACAACGTTCTTCGTGTTCTTCGCGTGTTCTTCGCGTGTTCTTCGCGTTCTTCGTTTTTAATCGATATTTTGGATTACGATTTAACTTTTTCTTGGAATTTGATGTTATAGAACACCATTCCTTACTTAATACACCTACTCGTTCATAATATTCATTCGGATCGCTCAAAATCCTCACGAATCTCATACTTGCTTAAGAAATTTATAAACTAAATTTCTTATTTTTCATTTCTTATTTTCTCATGATTTCAACCATATGAAATCATTACTAACATCTTTTACTCCTTATTCTCATTAAGTTATGTTTTAAACATATTAAACTTAAAGAAAATAGTAGAAGAAACTAGGGTTCGGATTACCGTTCTTCTTTATTTCTCTTCCGCTAGACAAAGCCGGTGATTTGCTAGCTTTTCTATTTCACGATCACTTTTGATCCGAGCGTTCATGCTCATGCTCTTCCTCTTCTCTCCCAACTGAGCTCTCTCTATCTCTCTCAAGTTCTAGGATTTTCAAAATCCTAGAAAATGAAAGTTAAGCTTTCTATTTATAGAAAACCAAAGTTAAGGGCAAAATAGTCATTTCGCCCCCACCTCCTTACTATTCCCACCTCCTTAACAACTTAGCCACCAAGTTAACTTGGCCACCACCCTTACTTGGTGGCCAAGTGACCGGCCCACATGCCCATGGGTCACCCCATGGGTTGCTCCATGGGTTTTACCCATCTGTTTACCCATCGGTTCGATCCGCGGTTTCTTTTCTTGGTTTGGGCCTTAACCCTAATTCTTATTGGGCCTAACTTGGGCTTAACTTCACAAATCATTGGGCTTGACATAATCCAAGTCCAATTGGATTCTACAAAAGTCTATGAACACAAAGTCCATTAAGACTAATCGTATTCTACGCATTCTATTCTCGTATGCTCGTATTCTCTTCGTATATTGTTCGTACGATATTCGTATTATACGTCGTACTAATCTTCATACTATACTCGTATAATAACTTGTATCATACTCGTATTTCTCACGCATAATAACCCTAATTATTATACGCGATCATAACATTCTCAGAACTCAAATTCCCTAACCCTTAGGTTTTGAGTCCGCAGGCGAAAACTTCGTTTTTGGCCATAACTAAAATATTATTGAATATTCCATCACGTCTCAGAATTAAACGTAATCTATAACTTCTCGGAATTTCAAAATAAATCTCCGACCAGAAACGGGTGAATAGTGCCTATTTCGTCTTTTTCCCCGAAAAATATTTTATTCCCGAAAAACTTTTATTTTCGTCTTGAAAATTCTTACTCGTTCAGTCTAGCTCGTAGCCAGAATCCTCCCGATTAATAATCATTCTAAGTTATAGAACGATTAATGAACACATAGCACAGAATAGTATTAATAAAAGTTTATTTTATTAATAACTAATTCTTTAACTTAAATTCTTGACAATCTGTTTTTCCGGGTTGTCACATTCTTCCCTCCTTCAAAGAATTTCGTCCTCGAATTTTAGCTTACCCTTCTTCTCAACTTCTCTTCAAAGAAGTTCTTATCTTTCCATCATTCCTAACCTCCATAACCTATCAAGAATCATGAAGCGAAAGGAATAACTAGGAATATAAAGATTCCTTTAAAACATTTCATTCTTTTGCTGAGGGGTCAAATTGACCATGAACTCTTACAAGGTTAAACAGCCTCTCGCTGTAAACCTTTCTTACACGGTAAGTTTACAATCACAAAGAAGGTAAATTACCTCTTCCATACGTAGGTGATCAGCCTAACGTATAACCCCATTTCAGGGTATGTTCACCTCAGACTTAGTACCAAAAATTTGGATATTTCTTGAAACATTCGTCTAGTCAACTCGCTTGACATCGACTACTTCTTTAAATTATTTTCAAAACTTTTCATGACGTCATGATACCGTACTCTTCACAGTACGTTGAGGACTTCGTCAGTTTATGACTTCGTCATTATACATCATACCATAGCAGGTTATTGATCCTCTGATCAAATTCCATACCAGGTTTAATTGCATTAACAACTCCATCTTTTTACCATCCTTGCATCAAATGCACTGATGATATAAAATTCATTTTGATATTTTAAATCAATTTCTGTCTAGTCGAAACAATTGGCATAGACATAAAAAGCATAGCTCTTTTAAAATCCATTGGTTCCAAAAAGTTGAACCAATTCTTTTCTTTTTCAAAAAGTACAATTCAGCACGATTTGAATAAACTTTAAAATCTAGCATAGCTAGAGGATTTGGAATATCCTATTCTCCATCTTCCTTCATTGTCTTTCTGCGACAATACTTAAACTTCTCTAGCACATTCAATGCTAAGTCTACTGAAAATACTTCGTTTTCAGTCTAAACATTCCTATTCCTTAGTACAGTCCATCAACTTACCACACATTATGGGTTCAGGAACTTTCCACAATTATATGAGTTTAAGAACATCCAGACAGACCTTTGGCGTCCATTCGCTGAAACATTCGAAAACATACCATACTATTATGAGTCACAAACTTACCATAAGTATGAGTTTCAAGACTCGCACCTACCTTAACCTTCTCTATCTATCAAGTATATACATGAGAAAAGATTCACCTTCTCGTCATATACATCTTAATAGCGCGACCAATTCCAATGATTATCACTGTAATAAACTGAGCAGTTGTTACACCAAGCACAAACCTCTGCCCATACAAAGGTTCATACAACTCAGCCATCACATGAGTCCTCAATTGAAATCTTACAACTTCTGACTTCCTCTGTACTTAATACAAATTTTCTTTAATTCGTATACTACCCTTTACAACTCAATCTGAGTTCTTCTTCCCGTACTACTTCGTAGTACCATTCATTCATAGCCTTAGCTATAAATCATTCATCGTTTAACAACTCATCTGTTACTACGATTTACTATGATCACGTGGTGATCTTCTTATCATTCTCTCTACGATTATAGTCTTAGGTACTAACCTATCAGCTCTGATACCAACCTGTAACGCCCCGAAATCCGGTCTATTTTGACATCCGAATTCCGTACGTCACTATCCCATTTTTCCTCCAAACATACATCATTATATACTAAAATATAATAACATATATTCTAAAATCCCAGGTTCTATAACCACAAAACCTCTTTCATTACAAATAATGATAATTACATTATTCTTTACATCTTACACGAGTGACTTTCATCCGCCACAAAGGATTCATAACTGTTCATTAAACTAGTCTATAGTTTAATTCTATCATTCTATATTACAAGTCTTCACTTGCTCTTCACGCACATTCATATAATAAATGGCACTTCGTCTGAATACCGCTCAGCTTGATCTTTACGGGATCCTTAAGTTCTTTCTAACATCGTTCGCTCAAAATGTTTTTATTTAAAGCAAGTGTGAGCATTCAATTGCCCAGCAAGTCATAACAGTTGAACAAACAAATTCAAGTGTTTAAACATTCTTCAGAACTTTAATAACAGAACAAAGGTTATGAAGCAGCTTGAATAATAGGAATAGTCTTGTTTCCTATCATTTTAAAACATTAGTCACATGCACTTTGAAATACTTTCATTCTCTACTTTCTTTCATGCACAATCGGTCTGGCTAGAATCAATAGCACAGACTTAACAATAACGGTTCATGTATAAACTGAACATACTTGTATTGAACAGTTCGATCACAAAACAGTTCAGCTCATACAAACACCGAAGTGCTCACATTGTGGCTCAAGGCCTCATATATACTACCATCTTGTACAAATATCGCACATTCACACATAGACAGAACCTCTCAAGTTCAACATCTGAGAAGTTTTAGAAACTAGCATTCATTTAGAATATGAATGAAGTTAGGAAACTTGCCTTACGCACAGCTACAGCTTACAGTTTACGCTGAAATGCTTATTCCAAAACCCTATATAACAAATAAGGAAATAACAAGTACACCAATTAGTCATATACTTGACTTATGCATTGGTTTACTTAACTTTACTTCTTAAGGTTCGCGTTCTTACAAACTAAGTTTACGCAACTAACTTTCATTACCAGTTTACGGCTTAATGACATACGGAGATGTCTTACTCAAAACATTCATCATCCTTGATGATATGCATTCTTATCTTCTTCTTATACTTCTCTAGGACTCAGCACACATCGCTACTCTGCTAATAGTCCATATGGTACTCTGAGTGGTTTCCCACAAACAACCAACAAACAAGTTCCCGTCTCATCTACACTGCCCACACAGTGAGTTAGATCGGTTGCCAGTTTTGTATATACCTTCGCTCTCTAAAGGAATTGTTTAGCCCAGCTCCCATATGTCAACCATCAAAGGTTACGATTGTACTACAACCTAACTTACCTTAACTTATACGAAACATTAAACTATAATGTTCGTTAAGTCAACTTCTTATTCCTTATGGCTTTCTGGCAACTAAATGCTATACCTCAGGAATCATTCTTTATCGTCTAAGTCATACAATTTTTTGTATACTCGGAACGATCATTCAATGTCAATACTATGAGACCATAGCGTTAAACATTTCATATGAACTTATTCATATCTTACAACGTCCGGTTCCCTCAACTCGGAACATTGTCCAAGTTATACATATTAACTCGGCTTCTTAACGTTATACGTTATTGTCTTTAATTTAGTTCCTTCACCGTTCACGGTTAATCAACATTCTTCATTACATTACGGTTAAACCATACACAAGGTGTAGGTTCTGCCCGTTTAATACTCGCTTACACTCATCCCTTACGCTGGTTAAAGTGTTCAGCGCTTACTTTTCATTCTATCATTCTCACCCGACTTATATTCAGCTTTCTGTAATCTTATTACCGTTCGTTACGGCTCTCTTGATACCATTCGCATCTTACTTACTACCTTCATCAACGTCTAAGTCATACAACTAGGGTATACTTAGCACGTTCGTCAAACGCAAATACGATTCACGAGGATCGTTTACGTATTCAACGTTCACGTTACTCGTCTCTTAATCTCTCATTCAACCTTTACTTGTTCGTCTTTTAATCTCTCATTCAACCTTTACTTAAGGTTTTACTTGCTTTCGATCGTTATCCATCCCATGAACCCCATGTTCATTATTCTTTCTTAATGTCAAAGCCATACTGTTCGTTGTATGCTAAGACCGATCGTTCTTCGCAACTACGTTGCGTTCATAGCGTCTATACGCTTTACATTCATCTCTCGATGCCATGTCATAACATCGAAATGTTATACATCACCCTTGTCAACCAACGTCTAAGGAATCACAACCATAGCAATCCCTCACGTTCGTTTATCGCGACTACGGTCCCCGAATATCGGTTTCGTAATCTAGCGCTTACATTCTCCGTCTTTTATTCTCGTTTAATCTTTTTGTTCAATCTTTGCTAAAGGTTTAAAACACTTGACTAAGTGTTACATTACGTGAACTATATGTTCATACTTCTTTCTTGTACATCCCCCGAGTAATTGAGCTGTTAAAATCTCATTTCTGGGTATTGCACTGCACTGGCGCTGCGGCGCCGTGCCTTGCCTTTCCTCTCGCGCTGTGGCGCCACTCTCCAGAGTGTATGGCCGAGCTCCACGCTGTGGCGCCCCTTCTCGGGCTGCGGTGCCCCTTCTCGAGCTGCGGCGCCCCTTCCTGCGCTGCGGCGCCAAGACAAAAACCTAGAAAATTTTTCTAAGTGCTAAGTCAAGTTTGAGACGCCGATTTCGAAATCTCATAACTTCTTCGTTATAACTCGGAACGAGGTCGTTCCAAAGCCATTCTCTTCCTTATCTTACGTACTTCGATTACCCTTGGATAGAACTTTGTTCTAAATCCGTTAACATGCCATTCAATTGGCTTAATCTTAACCCTTCGTTCATTTAACGCTTTTAACGTTCTTCGTTCATTCGTCCGTAATTCGGTAATCCGAACTCGGAATTCGTTCGTTCTTGAGTCCACGACTCACGTTTATACATTCTCTTACATTCTTATGAAACCCTACACGTTCGGGTTCATTTACTAACTTTTTAATTCTCGTTCGTCTTTTACGAAATTTCGCCATAACTTCGTTATAGCTCAATTTAAATCCGTTCTTCATGAACGTTTCTAACGTTCCTAACCAAGCAAGAAGCAACTAACTTATACACAATGGATTTAAACTTGTCCATCAACAACATTTACACTACGATGGATTTAAATTTGTCCATCAACAACGTTCTTCGTGTTCTTCGCGTGTTCTTTGCGTTCTTCATTTTTAATCGATATTTTGGATTACGATTTCACTTTTTCTTGGAATTTGATGTTATAGAACACCATTCCTTACTTAATACACCTACTCGTTCATAATATTCATTCGGATCGCTCAAAATCCTCACGAATCTCATACTTGCTTAAGAAATTTATAAACTAAATTTCTTATTTCTCATTTCTTATTTTCTCATGATTTCAACCATATGAAATCATTACTAACATCTTTTACTCCTTATTCTCATTAAGTTATGTTTTAAACATATTAAACTTAAAGAAAATAGTAGAAGAAACTAGGGTTCGGATTACCGTTCTTCTTTATTTCTCTTCCGTTAGACAAAGCCGACGATTTGCTAGCTTTTCTATTTCACGATCACTTTTGATCCGAGCGTTCATGCTCATGCTCTTCCTCTTCTCTCCCAACCGAGCTCTCTATATCTCTCTCAAGTTTTAGGATTTTCAAAAACCTAGAAAATGAAAGTTAAGCTTTCTATTTATAGAAAACCAAAGCTAAGGGCAAAATAGTCATTTCGCCCCCACCTCCTTACTATTCCCACCTCCTTAACAACTTAGCCACCAAGTTAACTTGGCCACCACCCTTACTTGGTGGCCAAGTGGCCGGCCCACATGCCCATGGGTCACCCCATGGGTTGCTCCATGGGTTTTACTCATCCGTTTACCCATCGGTTCGATCCGCGATTTCTTTTCTTGGTTTGGGCCTTAACCCTAATTCTTATTGGGCCTAACTTGGGCATAACTTCACAAATCATTGGGCTTGACGTAATCCAAGTCCAATTGGATTCTACAAAAGTCTATGAACATAAAGTCCATTAAGACTAATCGTATTCTACGCATTCCATTCTCGTATGCTCGTATTCTCTTCGTATATTGTTCGTACGATATTCGTATTATACGTCGTACTAATCTTCATACTATACTCGTATAATAAATCGTATCATACTCGTATTTCTCACGCATAATAACCCTAATTATTATACGCGATCATAACATTCTCGGAACTCAAATTCCCTAACCCTTAGGTTTTGAGTCCGCAGGCGAAAACTTCGTTTTTGGCTATAACTAAAATATTATTGAATATTCCATCACGTCTCAGAATTAAACGTAATCTATAACTTCTCGGAATTTCAAAATAAATCTCCGAGCAGAAACGGGTGAATAGTGCCTATTTCGTCTTTTTCCCCGAAAAATATTTTATTCCCAGAAAAAACTTTTATTTTCGTCTTGAAAATTCTTACTCGTTTAGTCTAGCTCGTAGCCAGAATCCTCCCGATTAATAATCATTCTAGGTTATAGAAAGATTAATGAACACATAGCACAAAATAGTATTAATAAAAATTTATTTTATTAATAACTAATTCTTTAACTTAAATTCTTGACAATCCGATTTTCCGGGTTGTCACAGTGATGGAATATATGATTCGTGCTTAGGATTGACATATACCAAGGCATCACTTGTAGTCATTTGAGAATTTGGGCTTATACACTAATTATTTGTAAATCACATAGACATATAGTGGTTGAGGTAATGTGGGTGTTCATGTGTATTCTATCAATTGTGGATTATATGTGATATGAATATGGTACATTGAGATATGGTTGTACTTTACTTTCGTGTTCTCGACTAGCAATCCAATGCAAATAATTTGGCTTAATAGGGAGTGTATTGTTTTAAATAATTCAATAGGTGAAATTGTAATCTCAAATCTTCATTATCTAGTCTCACACTAGGAATAGTTAGGTTTATTTAATTTCACAGTTTAAATATAAAATATTAAATCATTCGTTTAAATAAGACTGAAATGGTTATGGACTGATGCTTGGTGAAATTTATTAGTTAATTCTTTGTGGGAACGATACTTTACTTACTCTTTATTACTTGTTGACCGTGTATACTTGCACGCATATATTGATCGGTAAAACAACCAACAAGTTTTGGCACCGTTGCCGGGGAATTAGCTTAATAAATTTTTGCCAACATTAATTTCAATCAAATTGGTCTTAATTTAAACAGTTTTATTTGTTTTAATTATCTTCTTATATTTCTCTCTTTTCAGGTATCATGGGTGACTTTGCTTATCAATGGCCTTGTGCAAATATGATTCAACCAAGGGACACCAGAACTGAAGGACTCAATGTATTTTCTACATTGTCAGCACAAATTGTAACACTTTCGAAGAGGTTGGATGTTCTTGCAGCCCAACGTACTCGAGAGATAGCAGTTACATGTGAATATTGCGCTGGCGAGCATCCGAGTTATCAGTGCAACATCAGAGTTGGACAAGTACAGTTTAGGGGTGATTACCTCAACAACAATGTTTATCCCAATGATCATCAAGGTTGGGGATATCACCTAGATTATGAATAGAGTTATAACTATCAAGACCAATACTGCGTTCCAAGTCCAACATATCCATCAAATTTCTCATATCCTCCTCCAATGTGAACAAGAAGAAAATTCAAAGTTGAAGGAATTCATGTCAAGGATTATAGCAGAACAAGAAGAGATGTTAATGAGTCAGGAGTTATTAACCCAAAATCTTAATAGACAAATGGAATAACTCATTAACTCCTCAATGAACCTGTACAAGATAATTCAAGATTGGAGGCTTTGTGGTTAAAGTTTGTAGCATCAACTGAGGAGAAGATGATTGAACAAGAGAGGTCAATTTGGAATCTTCAGAATCAAATGGATCAAATGTTCGAAGCCTTGAACAATCGCCGACAAAATAATTGGTGCTATGTCATGGATGATGAAACTGATGGAGAACCAGAAGTGTACATGCCACTGGATGAGCTCAAAGAAGTTGTCATTGAGGAGACAACTGGGGAATTGGATAATGTAGAACCTGAAATGACTTGTATAATACCCCAAGTGCCTTTCCAGTCAGAGTTGAAAAATTCAGTGAACTTTGCACACCCATGTCCTCTTGGTAGCCACATTCAAAGTAAAGATCAGGATGATAAAGAGGCCTCTTATACATCATGGTGGGATGAGGAAGAGAAAAGAGAATATGAAAAGTCTGTTATATTTTTCATGCCTCAATGCAGCAATTTATTCACAAATACAATGGACGAAGCACCTATCTATCCAATAGAACTGGGGGCATCATGTACAGGAAATATGCTAGGTTGTTTCAATTCACATACTCGCAAGACGGGGAACCTACCTACGCACATTACAGTTCTAATGGATGGATGGTTCCTCGCCTATCGTAGAGGAATCGAATAGCGGTGTCAAGAAAAGAGTCCAGCTAACGGACTATAAATCGAGCGCTCGATGGGAGGCACCCCATCCAATCTTTCTCCCTCCTTGTTTAATTCTTATTTACATTTCCATTTACTTCTTCTGCTATGTTTAATTCTTCATACTTTCCATATTTCGTAGATGTTTGATAGTTGTAAGTCTTAATAATAGTTTAATTCTTTCTCCTCTCAGGTTCAATCCAATTGCTATAAGCATTCAGGATCAAACAGAAGTCAAAAATATTGAAGCTGTCAAGGTACAGGGTAGCGCGGCCGCGCCCAAGTACAAGCCAAACATAGCATGGCCGCGCTATATCTCAGTCATAGAAAACAAACACTGCTAAATTTTTAGAATTTCTGACTCAAGCATTCGGACAGTTAGAAGTCCATACTCAGTTTCCAACTTTAGATTATCTCAAACTTATCCATCGCTTGATATACCATCGGATCATGAGGAGGCAAACGGAGATGACATTGCCACTTAGGGGTATTGGGTTGTAGTGAGTAGTTGTTGCATATAGTTAATTGCATGTTAGTAGTTATTTGTTTAATTTTGTAGTAAATTTTTTCTTTCTGTTTGCTTAATATCTATTTAGTTGCATGACATTGCATAATCCCAGGTTTGTAGTTAGTTGAATTCTAATTTGGCCATTGATAATATAGAAATTTGATAGATTTTTGAACGTGGTTGATAACTTAAGCTTAGTTATAATTTTATACATGATGTGATCTATGTTTGTTGTTTAGATGCTACCGGTTAGCACGTAAGTGTTCATGTTTGCTTGTTGGTTAAAGATTAACTTATTTCCCTGCTGAGATGAAAACACTGTTATTAAAGATAGAATTGTGTAGGAAGTGAGCATTGACTATGAAAACACTAAAATTCAAACTTTGGGAACGCATGGGTATACTTGCTATTAAAAAAATAGAAAAAGACAATAATATGAAAAATTATTGTGGCTAGTCTTGTTTCGGGGCCTTTGTTACTTGAGCAAGTACGCCCGAGGGGATTGTCTTTACACCTAGCGCCCTAAGGTCTTTTATGGTCTGGGAGTCGTTGGTTGAAAGCTCGCTAAGGGGTAGCACTGTTAGCCTAATGGAATGAGGCATTGCACAGTCAAGGGAAAAAGAAAAGAAATTAATAAACACCGTGAGAAAGTGCGAAAATCGTCCTCGTGTGTAAAAATAAAGCAGAATAAACCTATTGTTGAACCTTAGTTTGTATTGATGTGTTGGAGTAGTTGTGGTTTCATTTGTATGCATAGTTTTTTATTTGAACCTCAGTTTTCTTTCTTAAGCAGTATAGCATGTGGTATCTTTACCTTTGTCAAGCTTATCTGTGAACATAACACACACACACAACATCTTTATAGCAGGTTGAGATTGTCTGATTGTATGTCATTATGCCTTTAGCTTAGTTTGATACTTTGTTCTTGAATCCAGATATTTCTCTGAGGCATATCATATTGGAATTCATATTTGGCTGAGAATGTGGGATTCATTGTCATAGTAGCGTAGCTTGTAACGACCCCAAAATTTATACAATTTAATTCTCGATTTCAGTTGTTAATAATACATTCAACCTCTAATTTCACATCATTAAATGATAATACAGCCATTGAAACTTATGGAATAATTAAAATTTTCTATTACAAACTATCCTCGTTCCCAAAATCTTCAAGCTTTACATCTAACTATCTCAGAATCAATTTAATATTACAACAGTTTACATCGCGAAATGATATTATAATTCAACATTAATACATCATTCGGAACCTTAAACATGGTTCAAATAATAATAACACAACCAAAGTGTATAAATCCTAAAGTACCACATCGGATTCATATCTTTCAGGTAACACATAACTTTACCTTGAAATCTTGACCTGCAAAAATAGTTATTTGCAAGGTTAAGCTCGACAGCCCAGTAAAATCTAACAGTTTTCATGCATCACATAGCACATAATAACATGCTCAACATATATTTCATAAACATTGGACTAACATAACATACATGCTATAGTTCATATAACAAGTATAAAGATTGAGTTTCTTACTCAATCAGCATGCTTTACTAAATCAACGTAGTCATAAGTTGACTTTGACGTTTCATGCTTTCAACATAAGTATAAGACATCATGTTATTTGCAATAAAGATTTAAAATAGTTAATCATCAAGTTCACATAGCAAATAGGAACTGAAAGACTTGCATTGATCGTTGTTTACCAATAACAGTTTAACAGCTTACAATTATCTGCACTTCACGTGCCCTACACAATTATATAATCATACACATCAACTATTAGTCACATAGTCATGCATAGTAGTTGTAATGTAAACTTTACTCTACATCTCATAATTCTACCTATTATCAATACACAATGTTCAATTTGATTGTGTTAACTTTTAACTTATATCTCACCATATTTTATACTCGAAGTTCATTCAAATGCTTAAGTCTTGCTATGAATCATTATTGGTTTTATATTAACCCTATTCCATATCTTATAATATTCATTTCAAAATTACAAGTGTACAATTCACAACACTTATTTAACATTCATTGTATAAACTAAGTTACGCATAACACGTTCGTAACTTACTAATCACTTTTACAACTTTGAATTTACAATACACCTAACATTACTCTGTTTAACCTTGTTGTTACATGATTCTCACATTAACCTAACAGTAAGCTAAGTTACATTGAACGTCCAAAGTCTGCATAATTAGCAGACTTCACTGTTTACGACAGGGTACTGGCGCGACCGCGCCAATTTTATACTGGATTGCAGTGCGCGCGCCCACCCCAAGTGGCAGCGCGCCCGCGCGATGCATCAGTTTTAGTTTTGCAGAACGTGATTCGACACAGTTTTTAGGCCAACTAACACGAATTTCACCCACAAAACAGTGAAACCAACATCTACAATTGATATAACACTATCACAAACATGATTGCTATCATATTCAACCAATTAGAACAATTTAACAACAACTAAAACTATTTTAATTTCTCAAATTTCATATTTTCATACATAAACACCATTTTTAAGTTCCTGAGACAAAATTCATCACTGTAATTTCAATTCTACGCTAAATCATTTCGTTCAAACTACATTCTCTTCGTTTCTCAATGGACTAGCATAAACAAGACTCAATTTACCGATTAACATACAAACTGGCCACCATAATTGGTACTTTCATAAGCCAAAAGAAAAATATATACGATGTCATTATTTTCTACTTTATAAGCCAAATTAGCATACAAATTCCTTGCTTAAACACTAGTTCTCACATCACAAACACATATAATCATCCTAATTTATTTGTGTAGTAACAATTCTAAACATATGAAATTCATAGAGTATGTTATTGCTGTAAGACCCCAACTTATTAATGAATAAAATCAAATTTTCTCTAAATATTATTGTGAATAATAAGGGGTTAATTTGATATAATACTTTGGTTATGGGTGAAATGTGCAAATTTTTGCAAAATAAGCAAGTGGTTATAAAATATTTATTTTTGGTCGGTGAATATTCGGTTGGTCGTGGAATATTCTTGCTGTCGGAGAATATTCGTACGACGACGCAGCCTTGTGTGGGCCCCATATCGGAAAGCGATTGGATGAAGAAAACGACAAGTATAAGTTGTTTATAAATAACGGCGTAGTTGTTACCGTTAATACTGTTGGAATACCCGGTGGTTAAAATACAGTAGCACACGGTATTGCACCAATTATTGATTCTTACGTAAGAAGGCACTACTCAATAATTGTTACAGTAGTTATTATTCAATATTTTATTTTATTGATTCAATAATTGATGCGTTGATATTTTATATTATTGTTGTTTCAATAATTGTTGTTGCACAGTATTTTCATTTATCAGATCAATAATTCATATTATTTGAATAATATTATTAGATGACATTATTGGCAATGTCTAGAAAGTTCTGTCTAAGGAGAGGTTTGGTCATCTAATTGCGCGCCAGTAAGGAGAAATCCTTATTGGAAAGCCCCCTCTTTCCTGGGAACGGCCTGGTTGTCATAAATGTGATTCTGTAATATTATTTGTGAATAATTAATTATTGATTCATATGATAAGGAAATATTTATTTTATGTGGATATAAATGAGGGATATATTTTTGTGGTTAAAAATGAAGGAGTTAATGTTGAGGTTTTTGTCAGTATTTTTGTCGGAATGGAGGTATTAAAAATCAGGGTTTTTGAGAAATATTGCGGGTGTTATAATTTTTAATCCGACCGTTGGATCGTGGTAATTTTTGGATATGTTATACATATATAAGTTGAGTATATGTCCACAAATTTTGAACCGTTAAAAATGAACGTATGATTTATTATGAATTTTACGAGATGACTGGTTCAGAAATTGTTGAATTTTCGGAGTTTATCATTTTGGTGGAAAATTCTAGAATTGGTGGGCCCCACTTGTGGTTGGTGAAGAAATGTGCTGAATTATATTTCAAATGTAGTGGGTGGGAATAGTAGCAGGTAAAGCCATCAGGTTGCAGGTCAAACCTACCAAAATTTTCCTATAAATAGAGGGCTAAGTTAGAATTGAAAATCACACCAGAAACAAGTTTTCTCTCTTTCTCTCTCTAGATTATTGAGTGTATTTTGTGAGTATTTAGATACTTTGAGAGTTTCTATTCATCAGAGCAAGTTTCTTTCAGCCTTATACCGGTATTCCGACCAGAAGTACTGATATTTTGAGGTAAGGGATATTATTTTCTTCTTAATGATATTATTTTTTTCAATATCATTATGCTGAAATATTGATATGAGTTTTTATCAAATTTGGAACTTTTTGTGTCGGGGTTACTATTCACGTATACGGCACTATTCACGTATACGGCACTATTCACGAATACGGCACTATTCACCGAAAAATAAAATTTTCCCTTTTTGTCCAAGATGTCTATTATGGTTACTATCTTTGATTGTATCCATGTTTTGATCTTTATTTTTGAATTCTGCTTCATAATTGATTATTATGAAGTATTATTGATCTTGGATAAACTGTTATACGAATCCCTACTATTTGTCCTTCTGTCTCATTGGATTCGTTCTCTTTAAGATATTTTTCATCATCCTCAGTCCTAAATGATGATATTACTGAATATCTTTGGCCTGTAGTGCAAAGATGTATAATTACTTGATGAATATCTTTGGCCTGTAGTGCAAAGATGAACAGGTGTTGAGATGAACATGACCGACTGATGATACAAATGAATATCTTTGGCCTGTAGTGCAAAGATGAATATTTGGTTAAAGATGATTATTAATTGATGTTACAGGGATAAAATATTGATGATGGACTTTTAAATCTTAGAAGATAGTAGAATTCTTTCTCTACTTGACTCTTCTAATGGTTTGCTGTTTCCGCTGCAGTTGTTGATCTAAAACTTGTTGTCGATTATATTTTATCAGATTTTTCCCTGTTGAAGACTAACGATAATTTGTTGTATATTATCTTAGTCATAATATTCTTTACTGGGCTAGTTGAGCTCACCCTTTTCCTTTTTGTTCCATTTTTCTTCTCAGGAGGTGAGAACATAGCAGGATCTAGTCGGGGTATGGAGTGATGGTTCTAGAAAGATGTATTAACAGTCCTCACTATTTCTGTAAAATAGTGTTTGAATAATTGTAATGAGGATTTATTTGAGTGTGGATATTGTCTAGAAGACAATATTTGTATTTAAACTCACAGTATGTGTTGTCGTATTTTGCACGACAATTGTATTATTGAAGTTGTAGTTTGCTTTCTGTACCATGTATTTGGCGACTCAGAATGGGTGTTGTATACCTATTCTGGGGGCGTCACAGTTGGTATCAGAGCTTAGGGATATGATCCCTGGCTGAGATGTGAGACAAGAACTAGGAGGGGAGAGACGGGGAATTCCTTCGCTAGTATGACCTGACTAAGTTTATTTGGTGTTTATTTGGTCGGTCAGAGTATAGGGATAATATATGACATGACTATTAACCCTTGTTTTATGGCAGTATTTAAGAATGGCAGCTGAGAACGTTAATAATGGAGTAAATCAGACCGTGGAGACACCTTTGATCACTACCCAGGGGAACGTGCAACAGGAAGGCAATATTCCTCCTGTAAACAACGTTACCGAGCAAACAATGAATGAAGGAATGTTTAGGAGCTTTTTGCAGTTCATGCAAAATCAGACGAGGGAGACTCGTGTGCAGAATACGGGTGGAAATGATAACAACGCGCGGTTTGTCACAGCTAAGCAGTTCAAAGAATTGGGACCACCAGAATTTAAGGGAAAGCCGGATCCGATCATGGCGGAAACGTGGGTCAAGCAAATTACCAAGATATTTGATGTCTTGGGATGCATGGAGGAACAGAAGGTTCCATTCGCCACATTTATGTTCCGCGGTGAGGCAGACTACTGGTGGGAGTCTGTGAAGCGTACCCAGCCTGACGCACTCAACATGTCCTGGGAAACATTTCAAAAACTGTTCAATGACAAGTACTTTCCTGAAAGTATTCGTCATATGAAGGAGGTTGAGTTTATTAGACTGGAACAAAACAACATGACGGTGTCCCAGTACGAGGCGAAGTTTGCAGAGTTATCCAGGTTTGCACCTCATTTGGTCGAAAATGAGGAACGAATGACAAGGATGTTTCTGAGAGGTCTAAAACCCGAGATTCGGCAATATCTTATCTCTCATAAATTTTCTTTATATTCAGATGTTGTAAACAGGGCTCAATTATTAGAGCGAGATAATGAGTATGTGCAACCGAGGGACCACAACCAGGGTCATACCGGTGGCGGCAGTCATCGAAGCAATGAAAACCAGCAGGGAGGAAAACATTCGGACAAAAGCGGTAACCACTCTGGTGGTAATCGTGGTCGTGATAATAGAAGGAGCGAGTCGGGAGGAGATTTCAAGAAGAGAAGGTACAACAATGATAACGTGAAGACGTCAGCACAAATATCAACTGTTTCTAGGGGAGGAGAACGACCACCGGTCGTATGTTACAAATGTGGGAAAGAGGGACATATCAGCCCAAACTGCCCACAACAATCTAAGGTATGTTATAACTGTGGAAAGGAGGGTCATATAGCTCGAGAGTGTTCTGTAGCAAAACCAAGTTCAGTGGGGATGGTGACTCCAAAAGCTGTCCCGGATAAGTCGAAATCAGCGGTTCCTGGAAGGGCGTTTGTCGTTACTGGCCAAAACGCGAGAAACCCGAACGAGGTGATCACGGGTAAGCTAATCTTAAATTCTTGCGAAGTTTATACTTTACTAGATACCGGTTCTACCCATTCTTTTATCTCTCCTGCTTGTGCTCAACGTTTAAACTTGACTCCGGAGAAATTGGACTTTAACTTATCTGTTGAAACTCCGTTGGGTGAAACCTTCGTTACATCTACAGTTTATAAATCTTGCATGATCCAAGTTGGCACTATCACATTACCTGTTGATCTTATCTCTTTAAAGATACTTGCTTTTGATGTGATTTTAGGAATTGATTGGTTAACCACTCATCATGCTAAAATTGATTGTTTTCGTAAGGTTGTTAGTTTTCATATTCCTAACCAACCTGTCATACGAATTCAAACTACTAAACCACTAAAATCAGTCACTGTCATATCAAGCCACAAAGCTATTCGTTTATTGAAAAACGGATGTCAAGCTTTCTTAGCCCATGTTATGGATTTGAACAAAGACAAGTCAGATTTGAATAATATTTCTATTGTTAGAGAATTTTCCGATGTATTTCCTGAAGAACTTCCCGGTCTACCCCCGGAACGAGAAATTGAATTCTTTATTGACCTTGAACCCGGTACAAAGCCCATTTCTAAAACCCCATATCGAATGGCTCCTATTGAACTTCAAGAGTTAAAAGTCCAACTACAGGAGTTGTTGGACATCGGTTTTATTCGTCCTAGTACGTCTCCTTGGGGTGCTCCTGTTTTATTCGTAAAGAAGAAAGACGGGAGTATGCGACTTTGTATTGACTATCGAGAATTGAACCATGTCACCATCAAGAATAGGTATCCGCTACCTCGCATTGATGATCTGTTTGACCAGTTGCAAGGAGCACAATTCTTTTCAAAGATCGATCTTCGTTCTGGATATCATCAGCTGAAGATTAAAACTGAGGATATTCCAAAGACTGCCTTCAGAACTCGGTACGGGCATTATGAATTCTTAGTAATGTCTTTTGGATTGACTAATGCTCCTGCTGCCTTCATGGATATGATGAACCGTGTATTCAAAGAATATTTAGATCAGTTCGTTGTTGTCTTTATTGATGACATCCTCATCTATTCCAAAAGCCGTGAAGATCATGAGCGCCATTTGAAGCTGGTACTGCAAAGGCTTCGTGAAAACAAGCTATATGCCAAACTAAAGAAATGCGAGTTCTGGCTTGAGGAAGTAGCATTCCTTGGGCACGTGGTGTCAAAACATGGAGTATCTGTCGACCCGGCGAAGATTGAAGCCATACAAAGTTGGGAGCAACCGAAGTCGGTAACCGAAGTACGTAGCTTTCTGGGCTTAGCTGGTTATTATCGGAGATTTGTGGAAGGATTTTCTCGAATCGCTACTCCGTTAACTCAGCTGACTCGGAAAGATACAAAATTCGTATGGAGTGAGGAATGCGAGAAGAGTTTCCAAGAACTCAAGAGGAGACTCATTTCGGCACCTGTTTTGACAATACCATCTGGTTCGGATGGATTTGTTATCTACAGCGATGCTTCAGGCAAAGGGTTAGGATGTGTTCTCATGCAACATGGGAAAGTCATAGCCTATGCCTCACGACAACTCAAAGAATATGAGAGGAATTATCCTACTCATGATTTGGAGTTGGCAGCAGTCGTTTTTGCGTTGAAGATCTGGAGACACTACCTGTATGGGGAGAAAGTGGAGATCTATACAGATCATAAAAGCCTCAAATATTTCTTCACCCAAAAGGAACTCAACATGCGGCAGCGACGTTGGCTCGAGCTGTTGAAAGATTACAATCATACCATCCAATATCATCCTGGAAAAGCAAACGTAGTAGCTGACGCATTGAGTAGAAGATCATATGCGGGTACGAGTGCAATATTGTTAACACAAAGGCCCATTTTATATGACTTACAAAGGATGGAGATAGAGATGAAGGCTCCAAGTACCCACATGATGATATCAAATATACGAGTAGAACCGACTTTAATCGATAAAGTTAAAGCAGCTCAAGCTACGGATATAGAGCTGATGCGTATGAAGAAGAAAGTGCAAGAAGGTGCTATTCCAGAAGCAAGAATCGATGAAGAAGGAATACTTCGAGTCAACTCCAGACTTTGTGTTCCTAACGATTTTGACTTGAAGCATAGAATAATGATGGAGGCACACAACACACCGTTTGCAATCCATCCTGGGAGTACCAAAATGTATCACGATCTTCGACATACATTTTGGTGGAGCAATATGAAAAGAGAGATCGCGGAGTTTATCTCGAGATGTTTAACTTGTCAACGTGTAAAAGCGGAGCATCAAGTACCAAAGGGTCCATTGCAACCACTTGAGATTCCGAAATGGAAGTGGGAACACATTACTATGGATTTTGTTACAGGTCTTCCCAAGGTTTCTCAAGGCATAGATGCGATTTGGGTTATTGTTGATAGATTAACCAAGTCCGCTCATTTCTTACCGATACGTGAGACTTATTCTCTTGAACGTCTTGCTAGTATGTACGTGAACGAGATTGTGAGATTGCATGGCATGCCAGTATCCATAGTTTCGGATCGTGACCCAAGATTCACTTCACGATTTTGGGTTAGCTTGCAGAAAGCTATGGGCACGGATTTACGATTCAGTTCGGCATACCATCCTCAAACGGACGGACAATCAGAGAGGACTATTCAAACTCTTGAAGATCTATTAAGACTTTGTGTCCTAGATCTCAAAGGGAGTTGGGATAAGTACCTACCATTGGTAGAATTCTCCTACAACAACAGTTATCAGGCGAGCATAGGTATGGCTCCATTTGAGGCGTTGTATGGAAGAAAATGTCGTTCTCCAGTATGCTGGGACGAGGTGGGTGAAGCAACATTGTTGGGACCAGAATTGGTACGCATTACTACAGAGAAGATCCAAACGATTCGACAACGTATACAAACGGCACAGGATCGACAAAAGAGTTATGCGGATCTTCATCGGAAGGACGTGGAATTTAATATTGGGGATCATGTATTGTTACGTGTTGCACCATGGAAGGGAGTTACAAGATTTGGGAAGAGAGGAAAGCTCAATCCAAGATTTGTTGGTCCATTTGAGATTCTTGAGCGAATAGGAAATGTGGCATATAGACTCGCATTACCTCCAAGCATGTCTCGTGTTCATAATGTTTTTCACATATCTATGCTTCGTAAATATGTTAAAGACCCGAACCACATTATTGAGTTAGAACCAGACGAGATAACTGAAGATTTAACGTACGAGGAGGTACCTGTTAAGATCTTGGATAGGAAAGAGCATGTCCTACGCACGAAGGTTATACCACAAGTTAAGGTTTTGTGGAGAAACCATGCTATTGAAGAAATGACCTGGGAGTTGGAATCAGAAATGAAAGCGAGGTATCCTCACCTTTTTGAAACATCAGGTACGTACGTCAATTTCGAGGACGAAATTTCATAAGGAGGGGAGGTTGTAAGACCCCAACTTATTAATGAATAAAATCAAATTTTCTCTAAATATTATTGTGAATAATAAGGGGTTAATTTGATATAATACTTTGGTTATGGGTGAAATGTGCAAATTTTTGCAAAATAAGCAAGTGGTTATAAAATATTTATTTTTGGTCGGTGAATATTCGGTTGGTCGTGGAATATTCTTGCTGTCGGAGAATATTCGTACGACGACGCAGCCTTGTGTGGGCCCCATATCGGAAAGCGATTGGATGAAGAAAACGACAAGTATAAGTTGTTTATAAATAACGGCGTAGTTGTTACCGTTAATACTGTTGGAATACCCGGTGGTTAAAATACAGTAGCACACGATATTGCACCAATTATTGATTCTTACGTAAGAAGGCACTACTCAATAATTGTTACAGTAGTTATTATTCAATATTTTATTTTATTGATTCAATAATTACTGCGTTGATATTTTATATTATTGTTGTTTCAATAATTGTTGTTGCACAGTATTTTCATTTATCAGATCAATAATTCATATTATTTGAATAATATTATTAGATAACATTATTGGCAATGTCTAGAAAGTTCTGTCTAAGGAGAGGTTTGGTCATCTAATTGCGCGCCAGTAAGGAGAAATCCTTATTGGAAAGCCCCCTCTTTCCTGGGAACGGCCTGGTTGTCATAAATGTGATTCTGTAATATTATTTGTGAATAATTAATTATTGATTCATATGATAAGGAAATATTTATTTTATGTGGATATAAATGAGGGATATATTTTTGTGGTTAAAAATGAAGGAGTTAATGTTGAGGTTTTTGTCAGTATTTTTGTCGGAATGGAGGTATTAAAAATCAGGATTTTTGAGAAATATTGCGGGTGTTATAATTTTTAATCCGACCGTTGGATCGTGGTAATTTTTGGATATGTTATACATATATAAGTTGAGTATATGTCCACAAATTGTGAACCGTTAAAAATGAACGTATGATTTATTATGAATTTTACGAGATGACTGGTTCAGAAATTGTTGAATTTTCGGAGTTTATCATTTTGGTGGAAAATTCTAGAATTGGTGGGCCCCACTTGTGGTTGGTGAAGAAATGTGCTGAATTATATTTCAAATGTGGTGGGTGGGAATAGTAGCAGGTAAAGCCATCAGGTTGCAGGTCAAACCTACCAAAATTTTCCTATAAATAGAGGGCTAAGTTAGAATTGAAAATCACACCAGAAACAAGTTTTCTCTCTTTCTCTCTCTAGATTATTGAGTGTATTTTGTGAGTATTTAGATACTTTGAGAGTTTCTATTCATCAGAGCAAGTTTCTTTCAGCCTTATACCGGTATTCCGACCAGAAGTACTGATATTTTGAGGTAAGGGATATTATTTTCTTCTTAATGATATTATTTTCTTCAATATCATTATGCTGAAATATTGATATGAGTTTTTATCAAATTTGGAACTTTTTGTGTCGGGGTTACTATTCACGTATACGGCACTATTCACGTATACGACACTATTCACGAATACGGCACTATTCACCGAAAAATAAAATTTTCTCTTTTTGTCCAAGATGTCAATTATGGTTACTATCTTTGATTGTATCCATGTTTTGATCTTTATTTTTGAATTCTGCTTCATAATTGATTATTATGAAGTATTATTGATCTTGGATAAACTGTTATGCGAATCCCTACTATTTGTCCTTCTGTCTCATTGGATTCGTTCTCTTTAAGATATTTTTCATCATCCTCAGTCCTAAATGATGATATTACTGAATATCTTTGGCCTGTAGTGCAAAGATGTATAATTACTTGATGAATATCTTTGGCCTGTAGTGCAAAGATGAACAGGTGTTGAGATGAACATGACCGACTGATGATACAAATGAATATCTTTGGCCTGTAGTGCAAAGATGAATATTTGGTTAAAGATGATTATTAATTGATGTTACAGGGATAAAATATTGATGATGGACTTTTAAATCTTAGAAGATAGTAGAATTCTTTCTCTACTTGACTCTTCTAATGGTTTGCTGTTTCCGCTGCAGTTGTTGATCTAAAACTTGTTGTCGATTATATTTTATCAGATTTTTTCCTGTTGAAGACTAACGATAATTTGTTGTATATTATCTTAGTCATAATATTCTTTACTGGGCTAGTTGAGCTCACCCTTTTCCTTTTTGTTCCATTTTTCTTCTCAGAGGTAGATGAGAACATAGCAGGATCTAGTCGGGGTATGGAGTGATGGTTCTAGAAAGATGTATTAACAGTCCTCACTATTTCTGTAAAATAGTGTTTTGAATAATTGTAATGAGGATTTATTTGGTGTGGATATTGTCTAGAAGACAATATTTGTATTTAAACTCACAGTATGTGTTGTCGTATTTTGCACGACAATTGTATTATTGAAGTTGTAGTTTGCTTTCTGTACCATGTATTTGGCGACTCAGAATGGGTGTTGTATACCTATTCTGGGGGCGTCACAATTGCCGTAAAACTCTTACATGTATATATATATGTATATATATATATATATATATATATATATATATATATATATATATATATATATATATATAATGTCAAAGCTATGAATAATACCTTCAATTAGCTTGATAATCTTAACTAACAGCACTGAAAATGCTTTGAAATTACATACTTTCTCTCAATCTCTCTTAATTCTCTCTTAGCTTCTCTCTGAAATTCTCAAACTTAGCAACTAGAATGCGTAAAACCAACTAGCGTAAGAAGAAAACGGATATACTTAATGCGCCTAATAATTATAATATCAGTTATAACGCTTAGGTTATAAATATATTATATTTATTATTTAATTTTTTTTATTTTATTTATTTTATTTATTTTATTTATTTTATTATTATTATAATTAAAAAGGAAATCCAAAAGCCATAGGGCTTTGTTTGGCAAAGCTCTAAAAATAAAGACTTAATATACTTAAGCCTTGTCTGGGTAAACTCAATTAAAACTACTTTAATTTATTTTAATAAACAATTTACTTTATTATTTATCATCACATATTAATTATTTAAATTTTCATATCCATAATAATCAAATAAATTAATCACATACTATATTTTAAATAAATTTTCCACTTAAACAATTATCACAAAATTATAATTTTATTATAATTTTTTATTTAATAACTTATCATACCATCTTAAATTATTAAATTAAAACAACAATATAACATCTCATGTTATATTACAACTCTCTAAATTATAAATTAATTTAATTTAGAATATTATCTAGTCATAAATACTTACTAATAATAACTACATCAATAAAATATTTATTTTATTTAATAATATTTTTAAATTATAATTACTAAAATCTTGGATTGTCACATAGCTTGCATAGCATGTAGATTGCATTATGTTATGTTGCTTGGGGACAAGCAACGGTTTAAGTTTGGGGGTATTTGAAGAGTAGGTTTTATACTTACTTATCCAATATCTATTACTTGAATTATTTTCTTATAATCATGTTTCTTAGTTACTTTTCATGCATTTTTTGTTCATTTTATAGATCTTATGCTTGGGAACGGTGTGAGCGACTATTGGTATGAAAACGCAAGGAACATCAATCCGTACATCGTTTGGGCTTTCATGTTCATTTTATGTTCTTGGCTTGGAACTTGGATTATGTTATAGAGCTTCTTCTTAGCTTTTCGGAACATCTTGAATCATTCCAATCGGAGTTTAGATGCAAGAGTTATGATCTTTGTACCAACGGACGTTGAACGTCACTGTTTTGGGTGGCCATTTGCATAGCTGTCACTTTCAACCTAATTTCAGCCTTCATCCATACATTATTTCTCAATTATCAAAGAATGAAAGTTGTAGAGCTCGTCGAGAGCTTTGATTTGATAGGTGGCAGGCCTCGTAACTCTTTCCGGATCAAAAGTTATTTCTGTTTTACCAAAGGACACTGCAGTAGAAAACCAATGGCGCGGGTGCGCGAATTTGTAGTGTATTTCCTGTGCGACCACGCAAGACCTTGGACCAAAAAGACGAGTTTTGCTACTTTAGCGTGGGTACACCTAAGTCCAGGCCATTTCCAGCGCGGCCGTGCCACTTCAGAAGTTGACTAGAGTTGACTTTTCACTAAACAAGCGATTTAAGCATAACTTAAAGGGGGGGTTCAATTAGGGCTTAAAGGGAGACGTATTTTTTCATTATATAGAGGGGGGATTCAACCCTTGGGGGGGATTCCGCCCTTGGGGGGATCAATCGACATTACATATGCTCTTTTTTTTTCTTTAATTTCCTTATTCGATTAGATTAGATTAGATTAGAACCCTAGATTAGTTAAGATTTGGAGATTGAAGCAATTGAAGAACATTGGAAGTTCATAAGTGAAAGAAGAGAAGAAACTCAAAATTGCTATTCTTAATCCCTAACCCTCTTTACTTCTATTTATATCTTTCAATGTATATTCAATTGTGGATCATGGATTCTAATTCAACTATGAGTTAAATTCTATTTTGGGATTGCAGTGGAATCTATTGCCTAGTTTATTTTGACATACTTCATTGTTAGCCTTACTGATTGGTATGGGATTGTCTATTAAGATTCATGTTTATTTGCTTAGTTGATTGGCCATCAATTACTGTGATAACCCATATGAACTTGAAAGACGGAGTATGGATTTAGATTTAATCTTGATAGCTTGTGTTTGTATGTTCTACATGGTGATGGAATATATGATTCGTGCTTAGGATAGACATATACCAAGGCATCGCTTGTACTCATTTGAGAATTTGGGCTTATACACTAATTATTTGTAAATCACATAGACATATAGTGGTTTAGCTAATGTAGGTGTTCATGTGTATTCTATCAATTGTGGATTATATGTGATATGAGTATGGTACATTGAGATATGGCTATACTTTACTTTCGTGTTCTCGACTAGCAATCCAATGCAAGTAATTTGGCTTAATAGGGAGTGTATTGATTTAAATAATTCAATAGGTGAAATTGTAATCTCAAATCTTCATTATCTAGTCTCACTCTAGGAATAGTTAGGTTTATTTAATTTCACAGTTTAAATATAAAATATTAAATCATTCGTTTAACTAAGACTGAAATGGTTATGGACTAATGCTTGGGGAAATTTATTAGTTAATTCTCCGTGGAAACGATACTTTACTTACTCTTTATTACTTGTTGACCGTGTATACTTGCACGCATATATTGATCGGTAAAACGACCAACAAGTTTTTGGCGTCGTTGTCGGGGAATTAGCTTAATAAATTTTTGCCAACATTAATTTCAATCAAATTGGTCTTAATTTAAACAGTTTTATTTGATTTAATTATCTTCTTATATTTATCTCTTTTCAGGTATCATGGGTGACTTTGCTTATCAATGGCCTTATACAAATATGATTCAACCAAGGGACACCAGAACTGAAGGACTAAATGTATTTTCTACATTGTCAGCACAAATTTCAACACTTTCGAAGAGGTTGGATGTTCTTGCAGCCCAACGTACTCGAGAGATAGCAGTTACATGTGAATATTGTGCTAGCGAACATCCGAGTTATCAGTGCAACATCAGAGTTGGACAAGTACAGTTTGGGGTGATTACCTCAACAACAATGTTTATCCAATGATAATCAAGGTTGGGGGATTACTCCAACTTCCATCCATTAAACCCACTTCTCGCCCACGATTTTGGCAACTTACACTACATCTTCCCACTTCAGTCTCACAATTACCCACCACTTTCTTCCATTACTCCAACCTCTAAGCCTACCCATTACCTCCATCACTTACTCATATTCTTCTCCATACACCATCTCTATATAAACACACCCTCTCAACCTAAGTTCACCACATCCTTCCATCTCCATATCCAAAAGCTACGAATTACGCAAATTACCGAGGCAAGTGTATAGCAATTAAGTGTGAGTCACGAGTCTACAAGTTCTTCATCTTCTCTCACCATAATTGCCACAAAAATCTTCAAGTTTGGGGGAAGAAATTAGTGTGCACACCAAGTGTTTGACAGAGTGTGTGAATCAAGTTTGGGGGGAAATAGTTGTGTTAAGACTTACTCAATTCCATGGCGTCTCAACCCACAACAAAATGACAAAGGGGAGAAAGTTCAAGGCCCGCACAATCGACACGAACCTTTGATCGTCGGAAAATCAAAAGTGTTTTCGCCGCCGACCGTTACGACTATATGGTGACTAAAGCTCTTACACTGGAGTGGGGGTTGGCACCGTATGCTTTAGATGGCGAGATGATGCAGCAAATATATCATAAAGGGTGGAACAAGTTTTACGGAGGAACCCCAGGCCGCCGTTTGTCAATGTGGTCAATGAATTTTATGCAAACGCCGAGGACAATGCCCCTTTCAATGCGTTCGTGAGGGGTAGATTGGTTCCATTCAGTGCCGATGTAATCAACATTTATTATCAATTACGAGTGCTGAGACATTGTCAGTATGCTCACTTACGTGACAGCGATCAGGATTTTGAGGCTATTTTGAAGGATATAACTAAGCCGGGTACAACATGGATCAAGGGTCGGAAAGGAGGCAGGTTTTTCACAGCAAGGATCTCAGCAGGTATGGGAAGATATGGTATGCATTCTTGTGTGCCAAACTGTTTTTGTCCACACACACATCAGACGTGACCAAGGAGAAGGCACTACTATTATACGTAATTGTGTAAGATTTCATCATCGACGTCAGGGCCATAATCAATTTTTCCATTCGCCGATGCTTACAAAGAAATTTTTCAGGTGGCTTGCCACACCCATCACTCATTTGTGGGTTGAGTCGCCAAGTGGGTCTTAGATGGTCTGATGATGAACCCACTCAGATGCCGCTGTAGCTACTAGATTCTAGAATGATTGTACGGTATGCAGTATGGGACGGGGGTGAGTCACATCCAAGAGGAGTAGGTTTTATATTTCCCTCAGCTTCAGAGGACGAAGGTGACGCTAAAGACACCTCGGATGATGCAGAGTTTCAAGAGGATGCGGTGATGGAGAGCACGAAGCAGAGGAGGCACTACATTCTGACGCCATATCTATCCCTCGGTTTCTTGCATTTCAACGCCAAGTGGATGAGCACAACAAGGAAGCACGCCGAGAGATGCGCCGACTCGCAGCTAGCAGGATCACATGTTTGAAGCAATGAACCTATCGTTCGCATCATTGAACACGACGCTCCAAAGCTTCAATCCTAATGCTCAATTTCCATACCAGCAGCCCATGCCAATGCCAAGGTTCCCACCAAGTGACTCTAAAGAAGAAGATCAACCACTACCACCACCTCAGACTTAGGCGATTACAGGGAAGTCCTCGCATATTTTATTGCGTATTCATACAATGAGGACATTGTAGTTATTAAGTTTGGGGGATTTAGTTTTATTTTGGATTTTAAGTTGCATGCATAATGTCATTAGTTAGGTTTGCATTTGTTATTGCACTTTAGTTTTGCATGTTAGTTTAGGATTTGTAATGTTGCATTTAGGTAATCATATAATTGCATAATAGCTTAGGTGCATAAATAGTTTAATTAATTTTGTTATTCTTCATTTTGTTATCTATAAAAAAAAATTAGTTAGAATTTTTGTAAGACCCCAACTTTTATAAATAAGGATGAATTTTCTATAAATATCATTTTTGAATATTATGGAGTTAATTTGATATATATGTTATAGTTGTGGATAATATTTATAAATTTTACAAAGTACGCAAGTTGTTATATAATATTCAATTGGTCGGGGAATATTCATTTTAACAGGGAATATTCATACAACGGCACAATCATTGGTGGACCCCACAACGGAATTATTGTCGGATTGAGAAAACGACAAAAATATTTTATTAAAAATAACGGCAAAATTTTACCATTGATACTGTTGAACTACTCGGTAGTAAAAGTACAGTAATACGTGTGGTTGCATAGTAGCATACGGTATTGATTATTAATACTTATGTGAGAAGTCACTCAGTTTGATTCAATTATTGTCAGTTAATAATATGAATTATTTAGCGATAATGAAGTTTTGTTTTATTCGTATTATTAACGTAATAAAACAGAAACATCTTTTTATATAAAACAGAATACTTTATTACAGTTATTCTATAAATAGAATATATTTAATTTATTTAAAAGATTTTTCTTTTAATATGGACCGTCAGATTAAAGTAATCAATCTGGACCGTTCATGGATTAGTTACTATGCATTCTATTTTTCTATAAATAGCAGTTCATTCCTTCATTATTTTTACGAATTCACTAAACTCTAGAGAGAGAAACTATAGAGAGAGAGAGAAGAAAAGTATTCTGCTACTTAACTACTTCCTTATTTCAGTTCTTCTTTAAAATGGTAAGGGATATTATTCTTTTGTATTCAAGAAGAGAACTTCTGTTATTCAATTTCTTTATTATTCTGTTGAAATAACCTGTATACGCGGTCTACCCTATACTTGGTGACATTCTTCTATTATTCTGTTGGAACATCATGTCTGTGTGTTTTACACCGGACCTGGTTCTGTCTTTATTATTATTCTGTTAGAACATCTTGTCTGTGTGTTTTACACTAGACCTGGTTCCGTCTTTATTATTATTCTGTTGGAACATCTTGTCTGTGTGTTTTACACCGGACCTAGTTCTGTCTTTATTATTATTCTTTTGGAACATCATGTTTGTGTGTTTTACACCGGACCTGGTTCCGTCTTTATTATTATTGTTGAAATATCATGTCTGTGTGTTTTATGCCGGACCTGGTTCCATTATTTATTATTCTGTTGGGGTAACCTTTTTGTGCGGTCTATCACATGTATGGTGATTTCTTTTGTTATTCCATTCTTTATTATACTCAGTTAGTTATGTTTTGACTTCTATACTCCATGAAATTTATGGAATATCCTTGATAATTGCGTTTCATCCAGTATCTTTTCATGAAAATATTCTTCTAAGCATTCTTGAATTTTACTCCACAAAGCAGTATCATGTTGACAATTTGGACGTTGTTAATTCTTGGATAAATTAATTCTTGAACTTCTTTTATTGAATTCTTATATCATTGTCATCATCCTCATGTTTATAAAATGTTGAAAGTTATCTGTGGCCTGTAGTGCATAGATGGACTTGGTATAATTATGACCAGTGATTATTCGGTATAATCATGACCGTAATGTTACAAATGATGTGGTAAAAGTCCTCATTGGCCCGTAGTGTATTGATGGACAGTTGTTGGCATGATCATGACCATTAATGAATACACGAATATCCTTGGCCGTAGTGCAGGGGTGATTCGATGATGTGGATTATTTTATTAAGCTGAGTCCCAGCGATAACAGTGTTGAAAAACCCTTTAAATCATAGAAGATAGTAGATTTTATTTTCTACTTGACTCTTTTAATGGATTGCTTGTTCCGCTGCAGTTAAACTTGATGTTCATTATATTTTATCAGTTTAACACTATTGAAGGCTAATAATAATTTATTCTGCATTATCTTAGTCATAATATTTCTTACTGGCTAGTTGAGCTCACCCTTTCTTTCACTGTTCTCTTCAGAAATGAGAATATAGCTGGGACAGTCGGGAACGAGTGATGGACCAGATGAATAGTATTAGTAGTCCTCACTATTT
>CM029019.1:127301811-127520009 GCA_016801055.1 Panax notoginseng
AGTGTATAATCTAATCCCTAAATTCCTAATATGGTAACAATTGTACATTAAGATTTCTTTGTGAGTAATTAAATATACCAAACCAAGCCTTGATGATATGAAATGCTGAGGTTTCTCTCTCCTTTGTCCCCAAATTTAGTGTCCCAAAACTTCATTCACGTGTACTAGAAAAAGGCTAGCCTATGTGTTTACATTTTCTTCCAACTTCCAAGCCTGCTAGGCAATGATCATGAGGGAGCGGTGCTAATGATGCAATTCAACCACCATCCAAACCCTTCTATCTTATACTTCATGCAATCCCTCAATCCTTTGGTTTGATTTCTTGGACAATGGCTTGGCATGGTCCAAGGAATTCTCTATAAAATGGACACTTCCCTTCATTATCTATGTTGCTTGAATTGTCTGGAGAATTGTTAATGAGAGCTTACAAGCATTCCTTAGAGCTTAGGAGTTCAAGTAGTACAAGTTCCTTTGAATTACAGAGGTATAATTCCATTACTAGCTTTCCATTTCATTCTCTGTAAAAATGGAGTCTTGAGTATGGAAATTCAAATTCTTGATTTTATAGAATTATATGTTAATGAGGTTGAATGATGTCCAATATAATTGTTAAATGATCATATATAAGCATGTTGCAATTGATTTATGAGTGTTTAGGAGTGATATCATGAATAATTTTTGAGGTTGCTAGCTTTTCTTCTGCCGAAGCAGACTGTTTCTGCACCTGAACCCAGGCACGGCGCAGCTGCGCCGCATTTATATTGAGGCGCAGCACCAACTACGCCGGTTGCTGATTTCAGTTAAGCAATCTGTTTTCAAGTCTGATCCGTATGAGCTAGTGGGTATAAGTTAAGTTAGCATGTGAACATGTGTATGATGTATATGTGGATATGTTAACCTAATGTGAGCATGTTTAGACTAGATTCACATGAATAACAAAAGTGTATGATTTAAATGAATTTAGGAACTTAGAAATGAACTTAATATGCATATATGCCATATATACAAACTGACTTTGCAAGCTTGTTAGTGTAACTTAGAAATGGCATGATTAAACCCTTATATTGTGCTTATTTGATTAGTAAGGAAACATGAGTATATTGAACTTACTAGTAAGCTTAAAATGTGAATATTGCCAAGATACCATGAGGACTAAAATATGATAATGGTGATCATGTTAATGATTCTCTTAGACTCACTCATGTAGTGTGAACATATATATACCATGCTTGTGTAGCATATTTCAAGAAAAGCATGAACAAAGCCTATTTTTCAACTAAAGCGGTGTTAGTTTCACATGTGCATTATGAGTACACACACAACATGCGTAATATGAGTGTTATAACTATCTCTGTATGTTTAGAAAGCAAGCATGCTAGACTTTGGGTTTCACGACCTTGAATGATCTTAAATTATTGAAATGATCGAATTTGAACCATGTTATTCAATAAGGGACCTAGATTGATCTGAAAAAGCATGTGAAAGCCTTTAACATGAAAAAATATGATTGTGTGTTCAAGCCAAGCAGAGACCACAAGGCAGTAGCTGAGTTTTGGCTGGGCCAGAGGACGGCGCAGCTGCGCCGTCCTTAGGTTTAGCCATGGCGCAGCTGCGCCAATCTGGAATCACATACAGTGATTCTAACTTTTGGACAACAACTTGCATGATGTTTATGATGCTACATGTAATCTAAAACCTACTGGTGTACATATATATATGTGTGATGCTTAGTTGTTAAGTTGGTGTTGTATTGAAATGGAAAGTCCATGAATAGAGAAAGTCATAACCTTGAGCATTCTTGATTCGCGTATAATTAAGTATTTAATTCATGATAACTTATGAACTGATTTTGTACTATATGTGCATATTTAAATCGTGTCGAGCTTGATTAAAGACTATGTTAGCTAACGAACATCTTGAACATATAATACGTTATAAATAGGATTCGAAAGTGTTGAATTCTTAAACGAGGATAAACTACACGTAAGGCAAGTTTCTAAACCTATCTTATCATGCAAGTATCTTTGCATTCTTGATTCGATGAATACCGTAAGCTTATCTCTTTGAGTACAAGTTTATATTTTTTCTCGTTCAACTAAGCCATTATGCTTAAACCCTTGTGAAAATTATATTCATAATAAACTTAGTATTGTTCTTGAATATGGTGAAAGAGTCGATTGCCATTTGATTTCAGCTAGACTATATGCATGTTTATAAAACTATCCAAACCAATTAATTGGTGCGGAAATCTGAAAACTGAGTTGGACAACCCTTATGGTAAAGAGATTGTATGTTGTTAGAAACCCTAACACATGAGTATATTATTACTGTGGTGTTATGCATAACGTAAAGTATTGTAGACTACTCATAATATTGGTAACTCTAGTGGAAGTTCAATAGTCCTTAGTGACTGCTCAGTATACATTGCTTATCCAGTTGGATACATTGTTAATCATTGAATTCATATATATCTGTTGATTTATATTGAATTGTCATTATTATTCCAAGAATTGTTGATATTCCTTATCCGTGATGTTATTCTGAAACTTTGAACTATCCTAGAAATGGCACTTCGATATTTCAAATCTTGTGATATTATATCTTACCCCTTGTTGTATATTACTTTCTGGCAATTTGTGCTCATCCTTGCTTAATTAAAACCTTTCAGGTAAGGAAGAGTAGGGAGGTGTCTCTGGAGCAGACAAGGGCAAGGGCAAGGCTGCCGACTAGCTTGTCCCTTTTTATGTTTAATCTATTATGTTGTTTTAAGACTATTTCCAGACTATGTTTAAACTTATGTAGGATTATGTAATAAGTCTTTATTCGATATTATTATGTAATCTATTAAGCACTTTAGGTTGCGAGACTTGGGGTATAATTATAATAAATCATTGTATATTATTCTAAAGTAGATTTTCCGTTGTGTATGCATTATTTTAGTTATTATGGTTTTACCATGAGAACGTGACGAACCGAATTCGAATGACCAAGTGGAGGTCAGAATTTGGGGGCATCACAGGGATTCCACCCTTAGGGGGGATCAATCGATATTACATATGCTCTTTCTTTTCTTTAATTTCCTTATTCAATTAGATTAGATTAGAACCCTAGATTAGCTAAGATTTGGGGGATTGAAGCAATTGAAGAACATTAGAAGTTCAGAAGTGAAAGAAGAGAAGAAACTCAGATTTGTTATTCTTAATCCCTAACCCTCTTTACTTCTATTTGTATCTTTCAATGTATATTCAATTGTGGATCATGGATTCTAATTCAACTATGAGTTAAATTATATTTTGAAATTGTAATGGAATCTACTGCCTAGTTTATTTTGACATAGTTCATTGTTAGCCTTATTGATTGGTATGGGATTGTCTATTAAGATTCATGCTTATTTGCTTAGTTGATTGGCCATCAATTACTGTGATAACCCATATGAACTTGAAAGACGGAGTATGGATTTAGATTTGATCTTGAGAGCTTGTGTTGTATGTTCTACAGGTGATTGTAACGCCCCGAAATCTGGTCTATTTTCACATCCGGATTCCGTACGTCACTATTCCATTTTCCTCCAAACATACATCATTATATACTAAAATATAATAACATATATTCTAAAATCCCAGGTTCTATAACCACAAAACCTCTTTCGTTACAAATAATGATAATTACATTATTCTTTACATCTTACACGAGTGACTTTTATCCGCCACAAAGGATTCATAACTGTTCATTAAACTAGTCTATAGTTTAATTCTATTATTCTATATTACAAGTCTTCACTTGCTCTTCACGCACATTCATATAATGAATGGCACTTCATCTGAATACCGCTCAGCTTGATCTTTACGGGATCCTTAAGTTCTTTCTAACATCGTTCGCTGAAAATGTTTTTATTTAAAGCAAGTGTGAGCATTCAATTGCCCAGTAAGTCATAACAGTTGAACAAACAACTTCAAGAGTTTAAAACATTCTTCAGAACTTCAATAACCGAACAAAGGTTATGAAGCATCTTGAATAATAGGAATAGGCTTGTTTCCTATCATTTTAAAACATTAGTCACATGCACTTTGAAATACTTTCTTTCATGCACAATCGGTCTGGCTAGAATCAATAGCACAGACTTAACAATAACGGTTCATGTATAAACCGAACATACTTGTATTGAACAGTTCGATCACAAAACAGTTCAGCTCATACAAACACCGAAGTGCTCACATTGTGGCTCAAGGCCTCATATATACTACCATCTTGTACAAATATCGCACATTCACACATAGACAGAACCTCTCAAGTTCAACATCTGAGAAGTTTTAGAAACTAGCATTCATTTAGAATATGAATGAAGTTAGGAAACTTGCCTTACGCACAGCTACAGCTTACAGTTTACGCTGAAATGCTTATTCCAAAACCCTATATAACAAATAAGGAAATAACAAGTACACCAATTAGTCATATACTTGACTTATGCATTGGTTTACTTAACTTTACTTCTTAAGGTTCGCGTTCTTACAAACTAAGTTTACGCAACTAACTTTCATTACCGGTTTACAGCTTCATGACATACGGAGATGTCTTACTCAAAACATTCATCATCCTTGATGATATGCATTCTTATCTTCTTCTTATACTTCTCTAGGACTCAGCACACATCGCTACTCTGCTAGTAGTCCATATGGTACTCTGAGTGGTTTCCCACAAACAACCAACAAACAAGTTCCCGTCTCATCTACACTGCCCACACAGTGAGTTAGATCGGTTGCCAGTTTTGTATATACCTTCGCTCTCTGAAGGAATTATTTAGCCCAGCTCCCATATGTCAACCATCAAAGGTTACGATTGTACTACAATCTAACTTACCTTAACTTATACGAAACATTAAACTATAATGTTCGTTAAGTCAACTTCTTATTCCTTATGGCTTTCTGGCAATTAAATGCCATACCTCAGGAATCATTCTTTATCGTCTAAGTCATAAAATTTTTTGTATACTCGGAACGATCATTCAATGTCAATACTATGAGACCATAGCGTTAAACATTTCATATGAACTTATTCATATCTTACAACGTCCGGTTCCCTCAACTCGGAACATTGTCCAAGTTATACTTATTAACTCGGCTTCTTAACGTTATACGTTATTGTCTTTAATTTAGTTCCTTCACCGTTCACGGTTAATCAACATTCTTCATTACATTACGGTTAAACCATACACAGGGTGTAGGTTCTGCCCGTTTAATACTCGCTTACACTCATCCCTTACACTGGTTAAAGTGTTCAGCGCTTACTTTTCATTCTATCATTCTTACCCGACTTATATTCGGCTTTCTGTAATCTTATTACCGTTCGTTACGGCTCTCTTGATACCATTCGCATCTTACTTACTACCTTCATCAACGTCTAAGTCATACAACTAGGGTATACTTAGCACGTTCGTCAAATGCGAATACGATTCACGAGGATCGTTTACGTATTCAACGTTCACGTTGGTCGTCTCTTAATCTCTCATTCAACCTTTACTTGTTCGTCTTTTAATCTCTCATTCAACCTTTACTTAAGGTTTTACTTGCTTTCGATCGTTATCCATCCCATGAACCCCATGTTCATTATTCTTTCTTAATGTCAAAGCCATACTGTTCGTTGTATGCTAAGACTGATCGTTCTTCGCAACTACGTTGTGTTCATAGCGTCTATACGCTTTACATTCATCTCTCGATGCCATGTCATAACATCGAAATGTTATACATCACCCTCATCAACCAACGTCTAAGGAATCACAACCATAGCAATCCCTCACATTCGTTTATCGCGACTACGGTCCCCGGATATCGGTTTCGTAATCTAGCGCTTACATTCTCCGTCTTTTATTCTCGTTTAATCTTTTCGTTCAATCTTTGCTAAAGGTTTAAAACACTTGACTAAGTGTTACATTACATGAATGAACTATATGTTCATACTTCTTTCTTGCACATCCCCCGAGAAATTGAGCAGTTAAAATCTCATTTCTGGGTATTGCACTGCAATGGTGCTGCGGCGCCGTACCTTGCCTTTCCTCTCGCGTTGTGGCGCCACTCTCCAAAGTGTATGGCCGAGCTCCGCGCTGTGGCGCCCCTTTTCGTGCTGCGGTGCCCTTTCTCGCGCTGCGGCGCCCCTTCCTGCGCTGCGACGCCAAGATAAAAACCTAGAAAATTTTTCTAAGTGCTAAGTCAAGTTTGAGACGCTGATTTCGAAATCTCATAACTTCTTCGTTATAACTCGGAACGAGGTCGTTCCAAAGCCATTCTCTTCCTTATCTTACGTACTTCGACTACCCTTGGACAGAACTTTGTTCTAAATCCGTTAACATGCCATTCAATTGGCTTAATCTTAACCCTTCGTTCATTTTACGCTTTTAACGTTCTTCGTTCGTTCGTCCGTAATTCGGTCATCCGAACTCGGAATTCGTTCGTTCTTGAGTCCACAACTCACGTTTATACGTTCTCTTACATTCTTATGAAACTCTACATGTTCGGGTTCATTTACTAACTTTCTAATTCTCGTTCGTCTTTTACGAAATTTCGCCATAACTTCGTTATAGCTCAATTTAAATCCGTTCTTCATGAACGTTTCTAACGTTCCTAACCAAGCAAGAAGCAACTAACTTATACACGATGGTTTTAAACTTGTCCATCAACAACATTTACACTACGATGGTTTTAAATTTGTCCATCAACAACGTTCTTCGTGTTCTTCGCGTGTTCTTCGCGTGTTCTTCGCGTTCTTCGTTTTTAATCGATATTTTGGATTACGATTTAACTTTTTCTTGGAATTTGATGTTATAGAACACCATTCCTTACTTAATACACCTACTCGTTCATAATATTCATTCGGATCGCTCAAAATCCTCACGAATCTCATACTTGCTTAAGAAATTTATAAACTAAATTTCTTATTTTTCATTTCTTATTTTCTCATGATTTCAACCATATGAAATCATTACTAACATCTTTTACTCCTTATTCTCATTAAGTTATGTTTTAAACATATTAAACTTAAAGAAAATAGTAGAAGAAACTAGGGTTCGGATTACCGTTCTTCTTTATTTCTCTTCCGCTAGACAAAGCCGGTGATTTGCTAGCTTTTCTATTTCACGATCACTTTTGATCCGAGCGTTCATGCTCATGCTCTTCCTCTTCTCTCCCAACTGAGCTCTCTCTATCTCTCTCAAGTTCTAGGATTTTCAAAATCCTAGAAAATGAAAGTTAAGCTTTCTATTTATAGAAAACCAAAGTTAAGGGCAAAATAGTCATTTCGCCCCCACCTCCTTACTATTCCCACCTCCTTAACAACTTAGCCACCAAGTTAACTTGGCCACCACCCTTACTTGGTGGCCAAGTGACCGGCCCACATGCCCATGGGTCACCCCATGGGTTGCTCCATGGGTTTTACCCATCTGTTTACCCATCGGTTCGATCCGCGGTTTCTTTTCTTGGTTTGGGCCTTAACCCTAATTCTTATTGGGCCTAACTTGGGCTTAACTTCACAAATCATTGGGCTTGACATAATCCAAGTCCAATTGGATTCTACAAAAGTCTATGAACACAAAGTCCATTAAGACTAATCGTATTCTACGCATTCTATTCTCGTATGCTCGTATTCTCTTCGTATATTGTTCGTACGATATTCGTATTATACGTCGTACTAATCTTCATACTATACTCGTATAATAACTTGTATCATACTCGTATTTCTCACGCATAATAACCCTAATTATTATACGCGATCATAACATTCTCAGAACTCAAATTCCCTAACCCTTAGGTTTTGAGTCCGCAGGCGAAAACTTCGTTTTTGGCCATAACTAAAATATTATTGAATATTCCATCACGTCTCAGAATTAAACGTAATCTATAACTTCTCGGAATTTCAAAATAAATCTCCGACCAGAAACGGGTGAATAGTGCCTATTTCGTCTTTTTCCCCGAAAAATATTTTATTCCCGAAAAACTTTTATTTTCGTCTTGAAAATTCTTACTCGTTCAGTCTAGCTCGTAGCCAGAATCCTCCCGATTAATAATCATTCTAAGTTATAGAACGATTAATGAACACATAGCACAGAATAGTATTAATAAAAGTTTATTTTATTAATAACTAATTCTTTAACTTAAATTCTTGACAATCTGTTTTTCCGGGTTGTCACATTCTTCCCTCCTTCAAAGAATTTCGTCCTCGAAATTTTTAGCTTACCCTTCTTCTCAACTTCTCTTCAAAGAAGTTCTTATCTTTCCATCATTCCTAACCTCCATAACCTATCAAGAATCATGAAGCGAAAGGAATAACTAGGAATATAAAGATTCCTTTAAAACATTTCATTCTTTTGCTGAGGGGTCAAATTGACCATGAACTCTTACAAGGTTAAACAGCCTCTCGCTGTAAACCTTTCTTACACGGTAAGTTTACAATCACAAAGAAGGTAAATTACCTCTTCCATACGTAGGTGATCAGCCTAACGTATAACCCCATTTCAGGGTATGTTCACCTCAGACTTAGTACCAAAAATTTGGATATTTCTTGAAACATTCGTCTAGTCAACTCGCTTGACATCGACTACTTCTTTAAATTATTTTCAAAACTTTTCATGACGTCATGATACCGTACTCTTCACAGTACGTTGAGGACTTCGTCAGTTTATGACTTCGTCATTATACATCATACCATAGCAGGTTATTGATCCTCTGATCAAATTCCATACCAGGTTTAATTGCATTAACAACTCCATCTTTTTACCATCCTTGCATCAAATGCACTGATGATATAAAATTCATTTTGATATTTTAAATCAATTTCTGTCTAGTCGAAACAATTGGCATAGACATAAAAAGCATAGCTCTTTTAAAATCCATTGGTTCCAAAAAGTTGAACCAATTCTTTTCTTTTTCAAAAAGTACAATTCAGCACGATTTGAATAAACTTTAAAATCTAGCATAGCTAGAGGATTTGGAATATCCTATTCTCCATCTTCCTTCATTGTCTTTCTGCGACAATACTTAAACTTCTCTAGCACATTCAATGCTAAGTCTACTGAAAATACTTCGTTTTCAGTCTAAACATTCCTATTCCTTAGTACAGTCCATCAACTTACCACACATTATGGGTTCAGGAACTTTCCACAATTATATGAGTTTAAGAACATCCAGACAGACCTTTGGCGTCCATTCGCTGAAACATTCGAAAACATACCATACTATTATGAGTCACAAACTTACCATAAGTATGAGTTTCAAGACTCGCACCTACCTTAACCTTCTCTATCTATCAAGTATATACATGAGAAAAGATTCACCTTCTCGTCATATACATCTTAATAGCGCGACCAATTCCAATGATTATCACTGTAATAAACTGAGCAGTTGTTACACCAAGCACAAACCTCTGCCCATACAAAGGTTCATACAACTCAGCCATCACATGAGTCCTCAATTGAAATCTTACAACTTCTGACTTCCTCTGTACTTAATACAAATTTTCTTTAATTCGTATACTACCCTTTACAACTCAATCTGAGTTCTTCTTCCCGTACTACTTCGTAGTACCATTCATTCATAGCCTTAGCTATAAATCATTCATCGTTTAACAACTCATCTGTTACTACGATTTACTATGATCACGTGGTGATCTTCTTATCATTCTCTCTACGATTATAGTCTTAGGTACTAACCTATCAGCTCTGATACCAACCTGTAACGCCCCGAAATCCGGTCTATTTTGACATCCGAATTCCGTACGTCACTATCCCATTTTTCCTCCAAACATACATCATTATATACTAAAATATAATAACATATATTCTAAAATCCCAGGTTCTATAACCACAAAACCTCTTTCATTACAAATAATGATAATTACATTATTCTTTACATCTTACACGAGTGACTTTCATCCGCCACAAAGGATTCATAACTGTTCATTAAACTAGTCTATAGTTTAATTCTATCATTCTATATTACAAGTCTTCACTTGCTCTTCACGCACATTCATATAATAAATGGCACTTCGTCTGAATACCGCTCAGCTTGATCTTTACGGGATCCTTAAGTTCTTTCTAACATCGTTCGCTCAAAATGTTTTTATTTAAAGCAAGTGTGAGCATTCAATTGCCCAGCAAGTCATAACAGTTGAACAAACAAATTCAAGTGTTTAAACATTCTTCAGAACTTTAATAACAGAACAAAGGTTATGAAGCAGCTTGAATAATAGGAATAGTCTTGTTTCCTATCATTTTAAAACATTAGTCACATGCACTTTGAAATACTTTCATTCTCTACTTTCTTTCATGCACAATCGGTCTGGCTAGAATCAATAGCACAGACTTAACAATAACGGTTCATGTATAAACTGAACATACTTGTATTGAACAGTTCGATCACAAAACAGTTCAGCTCATACAAACACCGAAGTGCTCACATTGTGGCTCAAGGCCTCATATATACTACCATCTTGTACAAATATCGCACATTCACACATAGACAGAACCTCTCAAGTTCAACATCTGAGAAGTTTTAGAAACTAGCATTCATTTAGAATATGAATGAAGTTAGGAAACTTGCCTTACGCACAGCTACAGCTTACAGTTTACGCTGAAATGCTTATTCCAAAACCCTATATAACAAATAAGGAAATAACAAGTACACCAATTAGTCATATACTTGACTTATGCATTGGTTTACTTAACTTTACTTCTTAAGGTTCGCGTTCTTACAAACTAAGTTTACGCAACTAACTTTCATTACCAGTTTACGGCTTAATGACATACGGAGATGTCTTACTCAAAACATTCATCATCCTTGATGATATGCATTCTTATCTTCTTCTTATACTTCTCTAGGACTCAGCACACATCGCTACTCTGCTAATAGTCCATATGGTACTCTGAGTGGTTTCCCACAAACAACCAACAAACAAGTTCCCGTCTCATCTACACTGCCCACACAGTGAGTTAGATCGGTTGCCAGTTTTGTATATACCTTCGCTCTCTAAAGGAATTGTTTAGCCCAGCTCCCATATGTCAACCATCAAAGGTTACGATTGTACTACAACCTAACTTACCTTAACTTATACGAAACATTAAACTATAATGTTCGTTAAGTCAACTTCTTATTCCTTATGGCTTTCTGGCAACTAAATGCTATACCTCAGGAATCATTCTTTATCGTCTAAGTCATACAATTTTTTGTATACTCGGAACGATCATTCAATGTCAATACTATGAGACCATAGCGTTAAACATTTCATATGAACTTATTCATATCTTACAACGTCCGGTTCCCTCAACTCGGAACATTGTCCAAGTTATACATATTAACTCGGCTTCTTAACGTTATACGTTATTGTCTTTAATTTAGTTCCTTCACCGTTCACGGTTAATCAACATTCTTCATTACATTACGGTTAAACCATACACAAGGTGTAGGTTCTGCCCGTTTAATACTCGCTTACACTCATCCCTTACGCTGGTTAAAGTGTTCAGCGCTTACTTTTCATTCTATCATTCTCACCCGACTTATATTCAGCTTTCTGTAATCTTATTACCGTTCGTTACGGCTCTCTTGATACCATTCGCATCTTACTTACTACCTTCATCAACGTCTAAGTCATACAACTAGGGTATACTTAGCACGTTCGTCAAACGCAAATACGATTCACGAGGATCGTTTACGTATTCAACGTTCACGTTACTCGTCTCTTAATCTCTCATTCAACCTTTACTTGTTCGTCTTTTAATCTCTCATTCAACCTTTACTTAAGGTTTTACTTGCTTTCGATCGTTATCCATCCCATGAACCCCATGTTCATTATTCTTTCTTAATGTCAAAGCCATACTGTTCGTTGTATGCTAAGACCGATCGTTCTTCGCAACTACGTTGCGTTCATAGCGTCTATACGCTTTACATTCATCTCTCGATGCCATGTCATAACATCGAAATGTTATACATCACCCGTCAACCAACGTCTAAGGAATCACAACCATAGCAATCCCTCACGTTCGTTTATCGCGACTACGGTCCCCGAATATCGGTTTCGTAATCTAGCGCTTACATTCTCCGTCTTTTATTCTCGTTTAATCTTTTTGTTCAATCTTTGCTAAAGGTTTAAAACACTTGACTAAGTGTTACATTACGTGAACTATATGTTCATACTTCTTTCTTGTACATCCCCCGAGTAATTGAGCTGTTAAAATCTCATTTCTGGGTATTGCACTGCACTGGCGCTGCGGCGCCGTGCCTTGCCTTTCCTCTCGCGCTGTGGCGCCACTCTCCAGAGTGTATGGCCGAGCTCCGCGCTGTGGCGCCCCTTCTCGGGCTGCGGTGCCCCTTCTCGAGCTGCGGCGCCCCTTCCTGCGCTGCGGCGCCAAGACAAAAACCTAGAAAATTTTTCTAAGTGCTAAGTCAAGTTTGAGACGCCGATTTCGAAATCTCATAACTTCTTCGTTATAACTCGGAACGAGGTCGTTCCAAAGCCATTCTCTTCCTTATCTTACGTACTTCGATTACCCTTGGATAGAACTTTGTTCTAAATCCGTTAACATGCCATTCAATTGGCTTAATCTTAACCCTTCGTTCATTTAACGCTTTTAACGTTCTTCGTTCATTCGTCCGTAATTCGGTAATCCGAACTCGGAATTCGTTCGTTCTTGAGTCCACGACTCACGTTTATACATTCTCTTACATTCTTATGAAACCCTACACGTTCGGGTTCATTTACTAACTTTTTAATTCTCGTTCGTCTTTTACGAAATTTCGCCATAACTTCGTTATAGCTCAATTTAAATCCGTTCTTCATGAACGTTTCTAACGTTCCTAACCAAGCAAGAAGCAACTAACTTATACACAATGGATTTAAACTTGTCCATCAACAACATTTACACTACGATGGATTTAAATTTGTCCATCAACAACGTTCTTCGTGTTCTTCGCGTGTTCTTTGCGTTCTTCATTTTTAATCGATATTTTGGATTACGATTTCACTTTTTCTTGGAATTTGATGTTATAGAACACCATTCCTTACTTAATACACCTACTCGTTCATAATATTCATTCGGATCGCTCAAAATCCTCACGAATCTCATACTTGCTTAAGAAATTTATAAACTAAATTTCTTATTTCTCATTTCTTATTTTCTCATGATTTCAACCATATGAAATCATTACTAACATCTTTTACTCCTTATTCTCATTAAGTTATGTTTTAAACATATTAAACTTAAAGAAAATAGTAGAAGAAACTAGGGTTCGGATTACCGTTCTTCTTTATTTCTCTTCCGTTAGACAAAGCCGACGATTTGCTAGCTTTTCTATTTCACGATCACTTTTGATCCGAGCGTTCATGCTCATGCTCTTCCTCTTCTCTCCCAACCGAGCTCTCTATATCTCTCTCAAGTTTTAGGATTTTCAAAAACCTAGAAAATGAAAGTTAAGCTTTCTATTTATAGAAAACCAAAGCTAAGGGCAAAATAGTCATTTCGCCCCCACCTCCTTACTATTCCCACCTCCTTAACAACTTAGCCACCAAGTTAACTTGGCCACCACCCTTACTTGGTGGCCAAGTGGCCGGCCCACATGCCCATGGGTCACCCCATGGGTTGCTCCATGGGTTTTACTCATCCGTTTACCCATCGGTTCGATCCGCGATTTCTTTTCTTGGTTTGGGCCTTAACCCTAATTCTTATTGGGCCTAACTTGGGCATAACTTCACAAATCATTGGGCTTGACGTAATCCAAGTCCAATTGGATTCTACAAAAGTCTATGAACATAAAGTCCATTAAGACTAATCGTATTCTACGCATTCCATTCTCGTATGCTCGTATTCTCTTCGTATATTGTTCGTACGATATTCGTATTATACGTCGTACTAATCTTCATACTATACTCGTATAATAAATCGTATCATACTCGTATTTCTCACGCATAATAACCCTAATTATTATACGCGATCATAACATTCTCGGAACTCAAATTCCCTAACCCTTAGGTTTTGAGTCCGCAGGCGAAAACTTCGTTTTTGGCTATAACTAAAATATTATTGAATATTCCATCACGTCTCAGAATTAAACGTAATCTATAACTTCTCGGAATTTCAAAATAAATCTCCGAGCAGAAACGGGTGAATAGTGCCTATTTCGTCTTTTTCCCCGAAAAATATTTTATTCCCAGAAAAAACTTTTATTTTCGTCTTGAAAATTCTTACTCGTTTAGTCTAGCTCGTAGCCAGAATCCTCCCGATTAATAATCATTCTAGGTTATAGAAAGATTAATGAACACATAGCACAGAATAGTATTAATAAAAATTTATTTTATTAATAACTAATTCTTTAACTTAAATTCTTGACAATCCGATTTTCCGGGTTGTCACAGTGATGGAATATATGATTCGTGCTTAGGATTGACATATACCAAGGCATCACTTGTAGTCATTTGAGAATTTGGGCTTATACACTAATTATTTGTAAATCACATAGACATATAGTGGTTGAGGTAATGTGGGTGTTCATGTGTATTCTATCAATTGTGGATTATATGTGATATGAATATGGTACATTGAGATATGGTTGTACTTTACTTTCGTGTTCTCGACTAGCAATCCAATGCAAATAATTTTGCTTAATAGGGAGTGTATTGTTTTAAATAATTCAATAGGTGAAATTGTAATCTCAAATCTTCATTATCTAGTCTCACACTAGGAATAGTTAGGTTTATTTAATTTCACAGTTTAAATATAAAATATTAAATCATTCGTTTAAATAAGACTGAAATGGTTATGGACTGATGCTTGGTGAAATTTATTAGTTAATTCTTTGTGGGAACGATACTTTACTTACTCTTTATTACTTGTTGACCGTGTATACTTGCACGCATATATTGATCGGTAAAACAACCAACAAGTTTTTGGCACCGTTGCCGGGGAATTAGCTTAATAAATTTTTGCCAACATTAATTTCAATCAAATTGGTCTTAATTTAAACAGTTTTATTTGTTTTAATTATCTTCTTATATTTCTCTCTTTTCAGGTATCATGGGTGACTTTGCTTATCAATGGCCTTGTGCAAATATGATTCAACCAAGGGACACCAGAACTGAAGGACTCAATGTATTTTCTACATTGTCAGCACAAATTGTAACACTTTCGAAGAGGTTGGATGTTCTTGCAGCCCAACGTACTCGAGAGATAGCAGTTACATGTGAATATTGCGCTGGCGAGCATCCGAGTTATCAGTGCAACATCAGAGTTGGACAAGTACAGTTTAGGGGTGATTACCTCAACAACAATGTTTATCCCAATGATCATCAAGGTTGGGGATATCACCTAGATTATGAATAGAGTTATAACTATCAAGACCAATACTGCGTTCCAAGTCCAACATATCCATCAAATTTCTCATATCCTCCTCCAATGTGAACAAGAAGAAAATTCAAAGTTGAAGGAATTCATGTCAAGGATTATAGCAGAACAAGAAGAGATGTTAATGAGTCAGGAGTTATTAACCCAAAATCTTAATAGACAAATGGAATAACTCATTAACTCCTCAATGAACCTGTACAAGATAATTCAAGATTGGAGGCTTTGTGGTTAAAGTTTGTAGCATCAACTGAGGAGAAGATGATTGAACAAGAGAGGTCAATTTGGAATCTTCAGAATCAAATGGATCAAATGTTCGAAGCCTTGAACAATCGCCGACAAAATAATTGGTGCTATGTCATGGATGATGAAACTGATGGAGAACCAGAAGTGTACATGCCACTGGATGAGCTCAAAGAAGTTGTCATTGAGGAGACAACTGGGGAATTGGATAATGTAGAACCTGAAATGACTTGTATAATACCCCAAGTGCCTTTCCAGTCAGAGTTGAAAAATTCAGTGAACTTTGCACACCCATGTCCTCTTGGTAGCCACATTCAAAGTAAAGATCAGGATGATAAAGAGGCCTCTTATACATCATGGTGGGATGAGGAAGAGAAAAGAGAATATGAAAAGTCTGTTATATTTTTCATGCCTCAATGCAGCAATTTATTCACAAATACAATGGACGAAGCACCTATCTATCCAATAGAACTGGGGGCATCATGTACAGGAAATATGCTAGGTTGTTTCAATTCACATACTCGCAAGACGGGGAACCTACCTACGCACATTACAGTTCTAATGGATGGATGGTTCCTCGCCTATCGTAGAGGAATCGAATAGCGGTGTCAAGAAAAGAGTCCAGCTAACGGACTATAAATCGAGCGCTCGATGGGAGGCACCCCATCCAATCTTTCTCCCTCCTTGTTTAATTCTTATTTACATTTCCATTTACTTCTTCTGCTATGTTTAATTCTTCATACTTTCCATATTTCGTAGATGTTTGATAGTTGTAAGTCTTAATAATAGTTTAATTCTTTCTCCTCTCAGGTTCAATCCAATTGCTATAAGCATTCAGGATCAAACAGAAGTCAAAAATATTGAAGCTGTCAAGGTACAGGGTAGCGCGGCCGCGCCCAAGTACAAGCCAAACATAGCATGGCCGCGCTATATCTCAGTCATAGAAAACAAACACTGCTAAATTTTTAGAATTTCTGACTCAAGCATTCGGACAGTTAGAAGTCCATACTCAGTTTCCAACTTTAGATTATCTCAAACTTATCCATCGCTTGATATACCATCGGATCATGAGGAGGCAAACGGAGATGACATTGCCACTTAGGGGTATTGGGTTGTAGTGAGTAGTTGTTGCATATAGTTAATTGCATGTTAGTAGTTATTTGTTTAATTTTGTAGTAAATTTTTTCTTTCTGTTTGCTTAATATCTATTTAGTTGCATGACATTGCATAATCCCAGGTTTGTAGTTAGTTGAATTCTAATTTGGCCATTGATAATATAGAAATTTGATAGATTTTTGAACGTGGTTGATAACTTAAGCTTAGTTATAATTTTATACATGATGTGATCTATGTTTGTTGTTTAGATGCTACCGGTTAGCACGTAAGTGTTCATGTTTGCTTGTTGGTTAAAGATTAACTTATTTCCCTGCTGAGATGAAAACACTGTTATTAAAGATAGAATTGTGTAGGAAGTGAGCATTGACTATGAAAACACTAAAATTCAAACTTTGGGAACGCATGGGTATACTTGCTATTAAAAAAATAGAAAAAGACAATAATATGAAAAATTATTGTGGCTAGTCTTGTTTCGGGGCCTTTGTTACTTGAGCAAGTACGCCCGAGGGGATTGTCTTTACACCTAGCGCCCTAAGGTCTTTTATGGTCTGGGAGTCGTTGGTTGAAAGCTCGCTAAGGGGTAGCACTGTTAGCCTAATGGAATGAGGCATTGCACAGTCAAGGGAAAAAGAAAAGAAATTAATAAACACCGTGAGAAAGTGCGAAAATCGTCCTCGTGTGTAAAAATAAAGCAGAATAAACCTATTGTTGAACCTTAGTTTGTATTGATGTGTTGGAGTAGTTGTGGTTTCATTTGTATGCATAGTTTTTTATTTGAACCTCAGTTTTCTTTCTTAAGCAGTATAGCATGTGGTATCTTTACCTTTGTCAAGCTTATCTGTGAACATAACACACACACACAACATCTTTATAGCAGGTTGAGATTGTCTGATTGTATGTCATTATGCCTTTAGCTTAGTTTGATACTTTGTTCTTGAATCCAGATATTTCTCTGAGGCATATCATATTGGAATTCATATTTGGCTGAGAATGTGGGATTCATTGTCATAGTAGCGTAGCTTGTAACGACCCCAAAATTTATACAATTTAATTCTCGATTTCAGTTGTTAATAATACATTCAACCTCTAATTTCACATCATTAAATGATAATACAGCCATTGAAACTTATGGAATAATTAAAATTTTCTATTACAAACTATCCTCGTTCCCAAAATCTTCAAGCTTTACATCTAACTATCTCAGAATCAATTTAATATTACAACAGTTTACATCGCGAAATGATATTATAATTCAACATTAATACATCATTCGGAACCTTAAACATGGTTCAAATAATAATAACACAACCAAAGTGTATAAATCCTAAAGTACCACATCGGATTCATATCTTTCAGGTAACACATAACTTTACCTTGAAATCTTGACCTGCAAAAATAGTTATTTGCAAGGTTAAGCTCGACAGCCCAGTAAAATCTAACAGTTTTCATGCATCACATAGCACATAATAACATGCTCAACATATATTTCATAAACATTGGACTAACATAACATACATGCTATAGTTCATATAACAAGTATAAAGATTGAGTTTCTTACTCAATCAGCATGCTTTACTAAATCAACGTAGTCATAAGTTGACTTTGACGTTTCATGCTTTCAACATAAGTATAAGACATCATGTTATTTGCAATAAAGATTTAAAATAGTTAATCATCAAGTTCACATAGCAAATAGGAACTGAAAGACTTGCATTGATCGTTGTTTACCAATAACAGTTTAACAGCTTACAATTATCTGCACTTCACGTGCCCTACACAATTATATAATCATACACATCAACTATTAGTCACATAGTCATGCATAGTAGTTGTAATGTAAACTTTACTCTACATCTCATAATTCTACCTATTATCAATACACAATGTTCAATTTGATTGTGTTAACTTTTAACTTATATCTCACCATATTTTATACTCGAAGTTCATTCAAATGCTTAAGTCTTGCTATGAATCATTATTGGTTTTATATTAACCCTATTCCATATCTTATAATATTCATTTCAAAATTACAAGTGTACAATTCACAACACTTATTTAACATTCATTGTATAAACTAAGTTACGCATAACACGTTCGTAACTTACTAATCACTTTTACAACTTTGAATTTACAATACACCTAACATTACTCTGTTTAACCTTGTTGTTACATGATTCTCACATTAACCTAACAGTAAGCTAAGTTACATTGAACGTCCAAAGTCTGCATAATTAGCAGACTTCACTGTTTACGACAGGGTACTGGCGCGACCGCGCCAATTTTATACTGGATTGCAGTGCGCGCGCCCACCCCAAGTGGCAGCGCGCCCGCGCGATGCATCAGTTTTAGTTTTGCAGAACGTGATTCGACACAGTTTTTAGGCCAACTAACACGAATTTCACCCACAAAACAGTGAAACCAACATCTACAATTGATATAACACTATCACAAACATGATTGCTATCATATTCAACCAATTAGAACAATTTAACAACAACTAAAACTATTTTAATTTCTCAAATTTCATATTTTCATACATAAACACCATTTTTAAGTTCCTGAGACAAAATTCATCACTGTAATTTCAATTCTACGCTAAATCATTTCGTTCAAACTACATTCTCTTCGTTTCTCAATGGACTAGCATAAACAAGACTCAATTTACCGATTAACATACAAACTGGCCACCATAATTGGTACTTTCATAAGCCAAAAGAAAAATATATACGATGTCATTATTTTTCTACTTTATAAGCCAAATTAGCATACAAATTCCTTGCTTAAACACTAGTTCTCACATCACAAACACATATAATCATCCTAATTTATTTGTGTAGTAACAATTCTAAACATATGAAATTCATAGAGTATGTTATTGCTGTAAGACCCCAACTTATTAATGAATAAAATCAAATTTTCTCTAAATATTATTGTGAATAATAAGGGGTTAATTTGATATAATACTTTGGTTATGGGTGAAATGTGCAAATTTTTGCAAAATAAGCAAGTGGTTATAAAATATTTATTTTTGGTCGGTGAATATTCGGTTGGTCGTGGAATATTCTTGCTGTCGGAGAATATTCGTACGACGACGCAGCCTTGTGTGGGCCCCATATCGGAAAGCGATTGGATGAAGAAAACGACAAGTATAAGTTGTTTATAAATAACGGCGTAGTTGTTACCGTTAATACTGTTGGAATACCCGGTGGTTAAAATACAGTAGCACACGGTATTGCACCAATTATTGATTCTTACGTAAGAAGGCACTACTCAATAATTGTTACAGTAGTTATTATTCAATATTTTATTTTATTGATTCAATAATTGATGCGTTGATATTTTATATTATTGTTGTTTCAATAATTGTTGTTGCACAGTATTTTCATTTATCAGATCAATAATTCATATTATTTGAATAATATTATTAGATGACATTATTGGCAATGTCTAGAAAGTTCTGTCTAAGGAGAGGTTTGGTCATCTAATTGCGCGCCAGTAAGGAGAAATCCTTATTGGAAAGCCCCCTCTTTCCTGGGAACGGCCTGGTTGTCATAAATGTGATTCTGTAATATTATTTGTGAATAATTAATTATTGATTCATATGATAAGGAAATATTTATTTTATGTGGATATAAATGAGGGATATATTTTTGTGGTTAAAAATGAAGGAGTTAATGTTGAGGTTTTTGTCAGTATTTTTGTCGGAATGGAGGTATTAAAAATCAGGGTTTTTGAGAAATATTGCGGGTGTTATAATTTTTAATCCGACCGTTGGATCGTGGTAATTTTTGGATATGTTATACATATATAAGTTGAGTATATGTCCACAAATTTTGAACCGTTAAAAATGAACGTATGATTTATTATGAATTTTACGAGATGACTGGTTCAGAAATTGTTGAATTTTCGGAGTTTATCATTTTGGTGGAAAATTCTAGAATTGGTGGGCCCCACTTGTGGTTGGTGAAGAAATGTGCTGAATTATATTTCAAATGTAGTGGGTGGGAATAGTAGCAGGTAAAGCCATCAGGTTGCAGGTCAAACCTACCAAAATTTTCCTATAAATAGAGGGCTAAGTTAGAATTGAAAATCACACCAGAAACAAGTTTTCTCTCTTTCTCTCTCTAGATTATTGAGTGTATTTTGTGAGTATTTAGATACTTTGAGAGTTTCTATTCATCAGAGCAAGTTTCTTTCAGCCTTATACCGGTATTCCGACCAGAAGTACTGATATTTTGAGGTAAGGGATATTATTTTCTTCTTAATGATATTATTTTCTTCAATATCATTATGCTGAAATATTGATATGAGTTTTTATCAAATTTGGAACTTTTTGTGTCGGGGTTACTATTCACGTATACGGCACTATTCACGTATACGGCACTATTCACGAATACGGCACTATTCACCGAAAAATAAAATTTTCCCTTTTTGTCCAAGATGTCTATTATGGTTACTATCTTTGATTGTATCCATGTTTTGATCTTTATTTTTGAATTCTGCTTCATAATTGATTATTATGAAGTATTATTGATCTTGGATAAACTGTTATACGAATCCCTACTATTTGTCCTTCTGTCTCATTGGATTCGTTCTCTTTAAGATATTTTTCATCATCCTCAGTCCTAAATGATGATATTACTGAATATCTTTGGCCTGTAGTGCAAAGATGTATAATTACTTGATGAATATCTTTGGCCTGTAGTGCAAAGATGAACAGGTGTTGAGATGAACATGACCGACTGATGATACAAATGAATATCTTTGGCCTGTAGTGCAAAGATGAATATTTGGTTAAAGATGATTATTAATTGATGTTACAGGGATAAAATATTGATGATGGACTTTTAAATCTTAGAAGATAGTAGAATTCTTTCTCTACTTGACTCTTCTAATGGTTTGCTGTTTCCGCTGCAGTTGTTGATCTAAAACTTGTTGTCGATTATATTTTATCAGATTTTTCCCTGTTGAAGACTAACGATAATTTGTTGTATATTATCTTAGTCATAATATTCTTTACTGGGCTAGTTGAGCTCACCCTTTTCCTTTTTGTTCCATTTTTCTTCTCAGGAGGTGAGAACATAGCAGGATCTAGTCGGGGTATGGAGTGATGGTTCTAGAAAGATGTATTAGCAGTCCTCACTATTTCTGTAAAATAGTGTTTGAATAATTGTAATGAGGATTTATTTGAGTGTGGATATTGTCTAGAAGACAATATTTGTATTTAAACTCACAGTATGTGTTGTCGTATTTTGCACGACAATTGTATTATTGAAGTTGTAGTTTGCTTTCTGTACCATGTATTTGGCGACTCAGAATGGGTGTTGTATACCTATTCTGGGGGCGTCACAGTTGGTATCAGAGCTTAGGGATATGATCCCTGGCTGAGATGTGAGACAAGAACTAGGAGGGGAGAGACGGGGAATTCCTTCGCTAGTATGACCTGACTAAGTTTATTTGGTGTTTATTTGGTCGGTCAGAGTATAGGGATAATATATGACATGACTATTAACCCTTGTTTTATGGCAGTATTTAAGAATGGCAGCTGAGAACGTTAATAATGGAGTAAATCAGACCGTGGAGACACCTTTGATCACTACCCAGGGGAACGTGCAACAGGAAGGCAATATTCCTCCTGTAAACAACGTTACCGAGCAAACGATGAATGAAGGAATGTTTAGGAGCTTTTTGCAGTTCATGCAAAATCAGACGAGGGAGACTCGTGTGCAGAATACGGGTGGAAATGATAACAACGCGCGGTTTGTCACAGCTAAGCAGTTCAAAGAATTGGGACCACCAGAATTTAAGGGAAAGCCGGATCCGATCATGGCGGAAACGTGGGTCAAGCAAATTACCAAGATATTTGATGTCTTGGGATGCACGGAGGAACAGAAGGTTCCATTCGCCACATTTATGTTCCGCGGTGAGGCAGACTACTGGTGGGAGTCTGTGAAGCGTACCCAGCCTGACGCACTCAACATGTCCTGGGAAACATTTCAAAAACTGTTCAATGACAAGTACTTTCCTGAAAGTATTCGTCATATGAAGGAGGTTGAGTTTATTAGACTGGAACAAAACAACATGACGGTGTCCCAGTACGAGGCGAAGTTTGCAGAGTTATCCAGGTTTGCACCTCATTTGGTCGAAAATGAGGAACGAATGACAAGGATGTTTCTGAGAGGTCTAAAACCCGAGATTCGGCAATATCTTATCTCTCATAAATTTTCTTTATATTCAGATGTTGTAAACAGGGCTCAATTATTAGAGCGAGATAATGAGTATGTGCAACCGAGGGACCACAACCAGGGTCATACCGGTGGCGGCAGTCATCGAAGCAATGAAAACCAGCAGGGAGGAAAACATTCGGACAAAAGCGGTAACCACTCTGGTGGTAATCGTGGTCGTGATAATAGAAGGAGCGAGTCGGGAGGAGATTTCAAGAAGAGAAGGTACAACAATGATAACGTGAAGACGTCAGCACAAATATCAACTGTTTCTAGGGGAGGAGAACGACCACCGGTCGTATGTTACAAATGTGGGAAAGAGGGACATATCAGCCCAAACTGCCCACAACAATCTAAGGTATGTTATAACTGTGGAAAGGAGGGTCATATAGCTCGAGAGTGTTCTGTAGCAAAACCAAGTTCAGTGGGGATGGTGACTCCAAAAGCTGTCCCGGATAAGTCGAAATCAGCGGTTCCTGGAAGGGCGTTTGTCGTTACTGGCCAAAACGCGAGAAACCCGAACGAGGTGATCACGGGTAAGCTAATCTTAAATTCTTGCGAAGTTTATACTTTACTAGATACCGGTTCTACCCATTCTTTTATCTCTCCTGCTTGTGCTCAACGTTTAAACTTGACTCCGGAGAAATTGGACTTTAACTTATCTGTTGAAACTCCGTTGGGTGAAACCTTCGTTACATCTACAGTTTATAAATCTTGCATGATCCAAGTTGGCACTATCACATTACCTGTTGATCTTATCTCTTTAAAGATACTTGCTTTTGATGTGATTTTAGGAATTGATTGGTTAACCACTCATCATGCTAAAATTGATTGTTTTCGTAAGGTTGTTAGTTTTCATATTCCTAACCAACCTGTCATACGAATTCAAACTACTAAACCACTAAAATCAGTCACTGTCATATCAAGCCACAAAGCTATTCGTTTATTGAAAAACGGATGTCAAGCTTTCTTAGCCCATGTTATGGATTTGAACAAAGACAAGTCAGATTTGAATAATATTTCTATTGTTAGAGAATTTTCCGATGTATTTCCTGAAGAACTTCCCGGTCTACCCCCGGAACGAGAAATTGAATTCTTTATTGACCTTGAACCCGGTACAAAGCCCATTTCTAAAACCCCATATCGAATGGCTCCTATTGAACTTCAAGAGTTAAAAGTCCAACTACAGGAGTTGTTGGACATCGGTTTTATTCGTCCTAGTACGTCTCCTTGGGGTGCTCCTGTTTTATTCGTAAAGAAGAAAGACGGGAGTATGCGACTTTGTATTGACTATCGAGAATTGAACCATGTCACCATCAAGAATAGGTATCCGCTACCTCGCATTGATGATCTGTTTGACCAGTTGCAAGGAGCACAATTCTTTTCAAAGATCGATCTTCGTTCTGGATATCATCAGCTGAAGATTAAAACTGAGGATATTCCAAAGACTGCCTTCAGAACTCGGTACGGGCATTATGAATTCTTAGTAATGTCTTTTGGATTGACTAATGCTCCTGCTGCCTTCATGGATATGATGAACCGTGTATTCAAGAATATTTAGATCAGTTCGTTGTTGTCTTTATTGATGACATCCTCATCTATTCCAAAAGCCGTGAAGATCATGAGCGCCATTTGAAGCTGGTACTGCAAAGGCTTCGTGAAAACAAGCTATATGCCAAACTAAAGAAATGCGAGTTCTGGCTTGAGGAAGTAGCATTCCTTGGGCACGTGGTGTCAAAACATGGAGTATCTGTCGACCCGGCGAAGATTGAAGCCATACAAAGTTGGGAGCAACCGAAGTCGGTAACCGAAGTACGTAGCTTTCTGGGCTTAGCTGGTTATTATCGGAGATTTGTGGAAGGATTTTCTCGAATCGCTACTCCGTTAACTCAGCTGACTCGGAAAGATACAAAATTCGTATGGAGTGAGGAATGCGAGAAGAGTTTCCAAGAACTCAAGAGGAGACTCATTTCGGCACCTGTTTTGACAATACCATCTGGTTCGGATGGATTTGTTATCTACAGCGATGCTTCAGGCAAAGGGTTAGGATGTGTTCTCATGCAACATGGGAAAGTCATAGCCTATGCCTCACGACAACTCAAAGAATATGAGAGGAATTATCCTACTCATGATTTGGAGTTGGCAGCAGTCGTTTTTGCGTTGAAGATCTGGAGACACTACCTGTATGGGGAGAAAGTGGAGATCTATACAGATCATAAAAGCCTCAAATATTTCTTCACCCAAAAGGAACTCAACATGCGGCAGCGACGTTGGCTCGAGCTGTTGAAAGATTACAATCATACCATCCAATATCATCCTGGAAAAGCAAACGTAGTAGCTGACGCATTGAGTAGAAGATCATATGCGGGTACGAGTGCAATATTGTTAACACAAAGGCCCATTTTATATGACTTACAAAGGATGGAGATAGAGATGAAGGCTCCAAGTACCCACATGATGATATCAAATATACGAGTAGAACCGACTTTAATCGATAAAGTTAAAGCAGCTCAAGCTACGGATATAGAGCTGATGCGTATGAAGAAGAAAGTGCAAGAAGGTGCTATTCCAGAAGCAAGAATCGATGAAGAAGGAATACTTCGAGTCAACTCCAGACTTTGTGTTCCTAACGATTTTGACTTGAAGCATAGAATAATGATGGAGGCACACAACACACCGTTTGCAATCCATCCTGGGAGTACCAAAATGTATCACGATCTTCGACATACATTTTGGTGGAGCAATATGAAAAGAGAGATCGCGGAGTTTATCTCGAGATGTTTAACTTGTCAACGTGTAAAAGCGGAGCATCAAGTACCAAAGGGTCCATTGCAACCACTTGAGATTCCAAAATGGAAGTGGGAACACATTACTATGGATTTTGTTACAGGTCTTCCCAAGGTTTCTCAAGGCATAGATGCGATTTGGGTTATTGTTGATAGATTAACCAAGTCCGCTCATTTCTTACCGATACGTGAGACTTATTCTCTTGAACGTCTTGCTAGTATGTACGTGAACGAGATTGTGAGATTGCATGGCATGCCAGTATCCATAGTTTCGGATCGTGACCCAAGATTCACTTCACGATTTTGGGTTAGCTTGCAGAAAGCTATGGGCACGGATTTACGATTCAGTTCGGCATACCATCCTCAAACGGACGGACAATCAGAGAGGACTATTCAAACTCTTGAAGATCTATTAAGACTTTGTGTCCTAGATCTCAAAGGGAGTTGGGATAAGTACCTACCATTGGTGGAATTCTCCTACAACAACAGTTATCAGGCGAGCATAGGTATGGCTCCATTTGAGGCGTTGTATGGAAGAAAATGTCGTTCTCCAGTATGCTGGGACGAGGTGGGTGAAGCAACATTGTTGGGACCAGAATTGGTACGCATTACTACAGAGAAGATCCAAACGATTCGACAACGTATACAAACGGCACAGGATCGACAAAAGAGTTATGCGGATCTTCATCGGAAGGACGTGGAATTTAATATTGGGGATCATGTATTGTTACGTGTTGCACCATGGAAGGGAGTTACAAGATTTGGGAAGAGAGGAAAGCTCAATCCAAGATTTGTTGGTCCATTTGAGATTCTTGAGCGAATAGGAAATGTGGCATATAGACTCGCATTACCTCCAAGCATGTCTCGTGTTCATAATGTTTTTCACATATCTATGCTTCGTAAATATGTTAAAGACCCGAACCACATTATTGAGTTAGAACCAGACGAGATAGCTGAAGATTTAACGTACGAGGAGGTACCTGTTAAGATCTTGGATAGGAAAGAGCATGTCCTACGCACGAAGGTTATACCACAAGTTAAGGTTTTGTGGAGAAACCATGCTATTGAAGAAATGACCTGGGAGTTGGAATCAGAAATGAAAGCGAGGTATCCTCACCTTTTTGAAACATCAGGTACGTACGTCAATTTCGAGGACGAAATTTCATAAGGAGGGGAGGTTGTAAGACCCCAACTTATTAATGAATAAAATCAAATTTTCTCTAAATATTATTGTGAATAATAAGGGGTTAATTTGATATAATACTTTGGTTATGGGTGAAATGTGCAAATTTTGCAAAATAAGCAAGTGGTTATAAAATATTTATTTTTGGTCGGTGAATATTCGGTTGGTCGTGGAATATTCTTGCTGTCGGAGAATATTCGTACGACGACGCAGCCTTGTGTGGGCCCCATATCGGAAAGCGATTGGATGAAGAAAACGACAAGTATAAGTTGTTTATAAATAACGGCGTAGTTGTTACCGTTAATACTGTTGGAATACCCGGTGGTTAAAATACAGTAGCACACGATATTGCACCAATTATTGATTCTTACGTAAGAAGGCACTACTCAATAATTGTTACAGTAGTTATTATTCAATATTTTATTTTATTGATTCAATAATTACTGCGTTGATATTTTATATTATTGTTGTTTCAATAATTGTTGTTGCACAGTATTTTCATTTATCAGATCAATAATTCATATTATTTGAATAATATTATTAGATAACATTATTGGCAATGTCTAGAAAGTTCTGTCTAAGGAGAGGTTTGGTCATCTAATTGCGCGCCAGTAAGGAGAAATCCTTATTGGAAAGCCCCCTCTTTCCTGGGAACGGCCTGGTTGTCATAAATGTGATTCTGTAATATTATTTGTGAATAATTAATTATTGATTCATATGATAAGGAAATATTTATTTTATGTGGATATAAATGAGGGATATATTTTTGTGGTTAAAAATGAAGGAGTTAATGTTGAGGTTTTTGTCAGTATTTTTGTCGGAATGGAGGTATTAAAAATCAGGATTTTTGAGAAATATTGCGGGTGTTATAATTTTTAATCCGACCGTTGGATCGTGGTAATTTTTGGATATGTTATACATATATAAGTTGAGTATATGTCCACAAATTGTGAACCGTTAAAAATGAACGTATGATTTATTATGAATTTTACGAGATGACTGGTTCAGAAATTGTTGAATTTTCGGAGTTTATCATTTTGGTGGAAAATTCTAGAATTGGTGGGCCCCACTTGTGGTTGGTGAAGAAATGTGCTGAATTATATTTCAAATGTGGTGGGTGGGAATAGTAGCAGGTAAAGCCATCAGGTTGCAGGTCAAACCTACCAAAATTTTCCTATAAATAGAGGGCTAAGTTAGAATTGAAAATCACACCAGAAACAAGTTTTCTCTCTTTCTCTCTCTAGATTATTGAGTGTATTTTGTGAGTATTTAGATACTTTGAGAGTTTCTATTCATCAGAGCAAGTTTCTTTCAGCCTTATACCGGTATTCCGACCAGAAGTACTGATATTTTGAGGTAAGGGATATTATTTTCTTCTTAATGATATTATTTTCTTCAATATCATTATGCTGAAATATTGATATGAGTTTTTATCAAATTTGGAACTTTTTGTGTCGGGGTTACTATTCACGTATACGGCACTATTCACGTATACGACACTATTCACGAATACGGCACTATTCACCGAAAAATAAAATTTTCTCTTTTTGTCCAAGATGTCAATTATGGTTACTATCTTTGATTGTATCCATGTTTTGATCTTTATTTTTGAATTCTGCTTCATAATTGATTATTATGAAGTATTATTGATCTTGGATAAACTGTTATGCGAATCCCTACTATTTGTCCTTCTGTCTCATTGGATTCGTTCTCTTTAAGATATTTTTCATCATCCTCAGTCCTAAATGATGATATTACTGAATATCTTTGGCCTGTAGTGCAAAGATGTATAATTACTTGATGAATATCTTTGGCCTGTAGTGCAAAGATGAACAGGTGTTGAGATGAACATGACCGACTGATGATACAAATGAATATCTTTGGCCTGTAGTGCAAAGATGAATATTTGGTTAAAGATGATTATTAATTGATGTTACAGGGATAAAATATTGATGATGGACTTTTAAATCTTAGAAGATAGTAGAATTCTTTCTCTACTTGACTCTTCTAATGGTTTGCTGTTTCCGCTGCAGTTGTTGATCTAAAACTTGTTGTCGATTATATTTTATCAGATTTTTTCCTGTTGAAGACTAACGATAATTTGTTGTATATTATCTTAGTCATAATATTCTTTACTGGGCTAGTTGAGCTCACCCTTTTCCTTTTTGTTCCATTTTTCTTCTCAGGAGGTGAGAACATAGCAGGATCTAGTCGGGGTATGGAGTGATGGTTCTAGAAAGATGTATTAACAGTCCTCACTATTTCTGTAAAATAGTGTTTGAATAATTGTAATGAGGATTTATTTGGGTGTGGATATTGTCTAGAAGACAATATTTGTATTTAAACTCACAGTATGTGTTGTCGTATTTTGCACGACAATTGTATTATTGAAGTTGTAGTTTGCTTTCTGTACCATGTATTTGGCGACTCAGAATGGGTGTTGTATACCTATTCTGGGGGCGTCACAATTGCCGTAAAACTCTTACATGTATATATATATGTATATATATATATATATATATATATATATATATATATATATATATATATATATATATATATAATGTCAAAGCTATGAATAATACCTTCAATTAGCTTGATAATCTTAACTAACAGCACTGAAAATGCTTTGAAATTACATACTTTCTCTCAATCTCTCTTAATTCTCTCTTAGCTTCTCTCTGAAATTCTCAAACTTAGCAACTAGAATGCGTAAACCAACTAGCGTAAGAAGAAAACGGATATACCTTAATGCGCCTAATAATTATAATATCAGTTATAACGCTTAGGTTATAAATATATTATATTTATTATTTAATTTTATTTATTTTATTTATTTTATTTATTTTATTTATTTTATTATTATTATAATTAAAAAGGAAATCCAAAAGCCATAGGGCTTTGTTTGGCAAAGCTCTAAAAATAAAGACTTAATATACTTAAGCCTTGTCTGGGTAAACTCAATTAAAACTACTTTAATTTATTTTAATAAACAATTTACTTTATTATTTATCATCACATATTAATTATTTAAATTTTCATATCCATAATAATCAAATAAATTAATCACATACTATATTTTAAATAAATTTTCCACTTAAACAATTATCACAAAATTATAATTTTATTATAATTTTTTATTTAATAACTTATCATACCATCTTAAATTATTAAATTAAAACAACAATATAACATCTCATGTTATATTACAACTCTCTAAATTATAAATTAATTTAATTTAGAATATTATCTAGTCATAAATACTTACTAATAATAACTACATCAATAAAATATTTATTTTATTTAATAAATATTTTAAATTATAATTACTAAAATCTTGGATTGTCACATAGCTTGCATAGCATGTAGATTGCATTATGTTATGTTGCTTGGGGACAAGCAACGGTTTAAGTTTGGGGGTATTTGAAAAGTAGGTTTTATACTTACTTATCCAATATCTATTACTTGAATTATTTTCTTATAATCATGTTTCTTAGTTACTTTTCATGCATTTTTTGTTCATTTTATAGATCTTATGCTTGGGAACGGTGTGAGCGACTATTGGTATGAAAACGCAAGGAACATCAATCCGTACATCGTTTGGGCTTTCATGTTCATTTTATGTTCTTGGCTTGGAACTTGGATTATGTTATAGAGCTTCTTCTTAGCTTTTCGGAACATCTTGAATCATTCCAATCGGAGTTTAGATGCAAGAGTTATGATCTTTGTACCAACGGACGTTGAACGTCACTGTTTTGGGTGGCCATTTGCATAGCTGTCACTTTCAACCTAATTTCAGCCTTCATCCATACATTATTTCTCAATTATCAAAGAATGAAAGTTGTAGAGCTCGTCGAGAGCTTTGATTTGATAGGTGGCAGGCCTCGTAACTCTTTCCGGATCAAAAGTTATTTCTGTTTTACCAAAGGACACTGCAGTAGAAAACCAATGGCGCGGGTGCGCGAATTTGTAGTGTATTTCCTGTGCGACCACGCAAGACCTTGGACCAAAAAGACGAGTTTTGCTACTTTAGCGTGGGTACACCTAAGTCCAGGCCATTTCCAGCGCGGCCGTGCCACTTCAGAAGTTGACTAGAGTTGACTTTTCACTAAACAAGCGATTTAAGCATAACTTAAAGGGGGGGTTCAATTAGGGCTTAAAGGGAGACGTATTTTTCATTATATAGAGGGGGGATTCAACCCTTGGGGGGGATTCCGCCCTTGGGGGGATCAATCGACATTACATATGCTCTTTTTTTTTCTTTAATTTCCTTATTCGATTAGATTAGATTAGATTAGAACCCTAGATTAGTTAAGATTTGGAGATTGAAGCAATTGAAGAACATTGGAAGTTCATAAGTGAAAGAAGAGAAGAAACTCAAAATTGCTATTCTTAATCCCTAACCCTCTTTACTTCTATTTATATCTTTCAATGTATATTCAATTGTGGATCATGGATTCTAATTCAACTATGAGTTAAATTCTATTTTGGGATTGCAGTGGAATCTATTGCCTAGTTTATTTTGACATACTTCATTGTTAGCCTTACTGATTGGTATGGGATTGTCTATTAAGATTCATGTTTATTTGCTTAGTTGATTGGCCATCAATTACTGTGATAACCCATATGAACTTGAAAGACGGAGTATGGATTTAGATTTGATCTTGATAGCTTGTGTTTGTATGTTCTACATGGTGATGGAATATATGATTCGTGCTTAGGATAGACATATACCAAGGCATCGCTTGTACTCATTTGAGAATTTGGGCTTATACACTAATTATTTGTAAATCACATAGACATATAGTGGTTTAGCTAATGTAGGTGTTCATGTGTATTCTATCAATTGTGGATTATATGTGATATGAGTATGGTACATTGAGATATGGCTATACTTTACTTTCGTGTTCTCGACTAGCAATCCAATGCAAGTAATTTGGCTTAATAGGGAGTGTATTGATTTAAATAATTCAATAGGTGAAATTGTAATCTCAAATCTTCATTATCTAGTCTCACTCTAGGAATAGTTAGGTTTATTTAATTTCACAGTTTAAATATAAAATATTAAATCATTCGTTTAACTAAGACTGAAATGGTTATGGACTAATGCTTGGGGAAATTTATTAGTTAATTCTCCGTGGAAACGATACTTTACTTACTCTTTATTACTTGTTGACCGTGTATACTTGCACGCATATATTGATCGGTAAAACGACCAACAAGTTTTTGGCGTCGTTGTCGGGGAATTAGCTTAATAAATTTTTGCCAACATTAATTTCAATCAAATTGGTCTTAATTTAAACAGTTTTATTTGATTTAATTATCTTCTTATATTTATCTCTTTTCAGGTATCATGGGTGACTTTGCTTATCAATGGCCTTATACAAATATGATTCAACCAAGGGACACCAGAACTGAAGGACTAAATGTATTTTCTACATTGTCAGCACAAATTTCAACACTTTCGAAGAGGTTGGATGTTCTTGCAGCCCAACGTACTCGAGAGATAGCAGTTACATGTGAATATTGTGCTAGCGAACATCCGAGTTATCAGTGCAACATCAGAGTTGGACAAGTACAGTTTGGGGGTGATTACCTCAACAACAATGTTTATCCCAATGATAATCAAGGTTGGGGGATTATTCCAACTTCCATCCATTAAACCCACTTCTCGCCCACGATTTTGGCAACTTACACTACATCTTCCCACTTCAGTCTCACAATTACCCACCACTTTCTTCCATTACTCCAACCTCTAAGCCTACCCATTACCTCCATCACTTACTCATATTCTTCTCCATACACCATCTCTATATAAACACACCCTCTCAACCTAAGTTCACCACATCCTTCCATCTCCATATCCAAAAGCTACGAATTACGCAAATTACCGAGGCAAGTGTATAGCAATTAAGTGTGAGTCACGAGTCTACAAGTTCTTCATCTTCTCTCACCATAATTGCCACAAAAATCTTCAAGTTTGGGGGAAGAAATTAGTGTGCACACCAAGTGTTTGACAGAGTGTGTGAATCAAGTTTGGGGGGAAATAGTTGTGTTAAGACTTACTCAATTCCATGGCGTCTCAACCCACAACAAAATGACAAAGGGGAGAAAGTTCAAGGCCCGCACAATCGACACGAACCTTTGATCGTCGGAAATTCAAAAGTGTTTTCGCCGCCGACCGTTACGACTATATGGTGACTAAAGCTCTTACACTGGAGTGGGGGTTGGCACCGTATGCTTTAGATGGCGAGATGATGCAGCAAATATATCATAAAGGGTGGAACAAGTTTACGGAGGAACCCCAGGCCGCCGTTGTCAATGTGGTCAATGAATTTTATGCAAACGCCGAGGACAATGCCCCTTTCAATGCGTTCGTGAGGGGTAGATTGGTTCCATTCAGTGCCGATGTAATCAACATTTATTATCAATTACGAGTGCTGAGACATTGTCAGTATGCTCACTTACGTGACAGCGATCAGGATTTTGAGGCTATTTTGAAGGATATAACTAAGCCGGGTACAACATGGATCAAGGGTCGGAAAGGAGGCAGGTTTTTCACAGCAAGGATCTCAGCAGGTATGGGAAGATATGGTATGCATTCTTGTGTGCCAAACTGTTTTTGTCCACACACACATCAGACGTGACCAAGGAGAAGGCACTACTATTATACGTAATTGTGTAAGATTTCATCATCGACGTCAGGGCCATAATCAATTTTTCCATTCGCCGATGCTTACAAAGAAATTTTTCAGGTGGCTTGCCACACCCATCACTCATTTGTGGGTTGAGTCGCCAAGTGGGTCTTAGATGGTCTGATGATGAACCCACTCAGATGCCGCTGTAGCTACTAGATTCTAGAATGATTGTACGGTATGCAGTATGGGACGGGGGTGAGTCACATCCAAGAGGAGTAGGTTTTATATTTCCCTCAGCTTCAGAGGACGAAGGTGACGCTAAAGACACCTCGGATGATGCAGAGTTTCAAGAGGATGCGGTGATGGAGAGCACGAAGCAGAGGAGGCACTACATTCTGACGCCATATCTATCCCTCGGTTTCTTGCATTTCAACGCCAAGTGGATGAGCACAACAAGGAAGCACGCCGAGAGATGCGCCGACTCGCAGCTAGGCAGGATCACATGTTTGAAGCAATGAACCTATCGTTCGCATCATTGAACACGACGCTCCAAAGCTTCAATCCTAATGCTCAATTTCCATACCAGCAGCCCATGCCAATGCCAAGGTTCCCACCAAGTGACTCTAAAGAAGAAGATCAACCACTACCACCACCTCAGACTTAGGCGATTACAGGGAAGTCCTCGCATATTTTATTGCGTATTCATACAATGAGGACATTGTAGTTATTAAGTTTGGGGGATTTAGTTTTATTTTGGATTTTAAGTTGCATGCATAATGTCATTAGTTAGGTTTGCATTTGTTATTGCACTTTAGTTTTGCATGTTAGTTTAGGATTTGTAATGTTGCATTTAGGTAATCATATAATTGCATAATAGCTTAGGTGCATAAATAGTTTAATTAATTTTGTTATTCTTCATTTTGTTATCTATAAAAAAAAATTAGTTAGAATTTTTGTAAGACCCCAACTTTTATAAATAAGGATGAATTTTCTATAAATATCATTTTTGAATATTATGGAGTTAATTTGATATAATGTTATAGTTGTGGATAATATTTATAAATTTTACAAAGTACGCAAGTTGTTATATAATATTCAATTGGTCGGGGAATATTCGTTTTAACAGGGAATATTCATACAACGGCACAATCATTGGTGGACCCCACAACGGAATTATTGTCGGATTGAGAAAACGACAAAAATATTTTATTAAAAATAACGGCGAAATTTTACCATTGATACTGTTGAACTACTCGGTAGTAAAAGTACAGTAATACGTGTGGTTGCATAGTAGCATACGGTATTGATTATTAATACTTATGTGAGAAGTCACTCAGTTTGATTCAATTATTGTCAGTTAATAATATGAATTATTTAGCGATAATGAAGTTTTGTTTTATTCGTATTATTAACGTAATAAAACAGAAACATCTTTTTATATAAAACAGAATACTTTATTACAGTTATTCTATAAATAGAATATATTTTATTTTATTTAAAAGATTTTTCTTTAAATATGGACCGTCAGATTAAAGTAATCAATCTGGACCGTTCATGGATTAGTTACTATGCATTCTATTTTTCTATAAATAGCAGTTCATTCCTTCATTATTTTTTACGAATTCACTAAACTCTAGAGAGAGAAACTATAGAGAGAGAGAGAAGAAAAGTATTCTGCTACTTAACTACTTCCTTATTTCAGTTCTTCTTTAAAATGGTAAGGGATATTATTCTTTTGTATTCAAGAAGAGAACTTCTGTTATTCAATTTCTTTATTATTCTGTTGAAATAACCTGTATACGCGGTCTACCCTATACTTGGTGACATTCTTCTATTATTCTGTTGGAACATCATGTCTGTGTGTTTTACACCGGACCTGGTTCTGTCTTTATTATTATTCTGTTAGAACATCTTGTCTGTGTGTTTTACACTAGACCTGGTTCCGTCTTTATTATTATTCTGTTGGAACATCTTGTCTGTGTGTTTTACACCGGACCTAGTTCTGTCTTTATTATTATTCTTTTGGAACATCATGTTTGTGTGTTTTACACCGGACCTGGTTCCGTCTTTATTATTATTATGTTGAAATATCATGTCTGTGTGTTTTATGCCGGACCTGGTTCCATTATTTATTATTCTGTTGGGGTAACCTTTTTGTGCGGTCTATCACATGTATGGTGATTTCTTTTGTTATTCCATTCTTTATTATACTCAGTTAGTTATGTTTTGACTTCTATACTCCATGAAATTTATGGAATATCCTTGATAATTGCGTTTCATCCAGTATCTTTTCATGAAAATATTCTTCTAAGCATTCTTGAATTTTACTCCACAAAGCAGTATCATGTTGACAATTTGGACGTTGTTAATTCTTGGATAAATTAATTCTTGAACTTCTTTTATTGAATTCTTATATCATTGTCATCATCCTCATGTTTATAAAATGTTGAAAGTTATCTGTGGCCTGTAGTGCATAGATGGACTTGGTATAATTATGACCAGTGATTATTCGGTATAATCATGACCGTAATGTTACAAATGATGTGGTAAAAGTCCTCATTGGCCCGTAGTGTATTGATGGACAGTTGTTGGCATGATCATGACCATTAATGAATACACGAATATCCTTGGCCGTAGTGCAGGGGTGATTCGATGATGTGGATTATTTTATTAAGCTGAGTCCCAGCGATAACAGTGTTGAAAAACCCTTTAAATCATAGAAGATAGTAGATTTTATTTTCTACTTGACTCTTTTAATGGATTGCTTGTTCCGCTGCAGTTAAACTTGATGTTCATTATATTTTATCAGTTTAACACTATTGAAGGCTAATGATAATTTATTCTGCATTATCTTAGTCATAATATTTCTTACTGGGCTAGTTGAGCTCACCCTTTCTTTCACTGTTCTCTTCAGGAAATGAGAATATAGCTGGGACGAGTCGGGGAACGGAGTGATGGACCAGATGATAGTATTAGTAGTCCTCACTATTCTGTTAAATAGTGTGACAATAATTGTAATGAGGACTCCTTTTGAGTTTGTATAGTCTCTAGTAGACAATAATTGTATTCAAACTCACAGTTATATTTTGTGGTATTGTACACGACAGTTATATTAGTAAGTTGTATTTGTATTCTGTACCATGTATCTGACGACCCAAGATGGGTGATGTATACTTAATTTTGGGGGCGTCACAGTTGGAATCAAAGCTTAGGGATATGATCCCTGGCTAAGATGTGACAATAGAACTAGGAGGGGAGAGACGGGGAATTCTTTCGCTAGTATGACCTACCTAAGTTTATTTACATGGCATTTAAGTGGTCGGTCAGAATATAAGGATAATATATGACATATCAATTAACTTTTGCTTTGTGGCAGTATCTGAAAATGACATCCGAGAATGTTGAGAATAGCAATGGAGCACAGGTGACTGTTGATTCACCACATATCAATAATCGAGATAATGTACATCAGGAAGGCGACAATCCTCATGCAAACAACAATACTGACCAAATGATGAATGATGGAATGTTCAGAAGCTTTATGCAGTTCATGCAACAGCAGGCGAGAGCGGCTACTGTTCAAAATGTAGGTGGAAACACTGAAAACTCTCGGACAGTCACCACTAAACAGTTCAAGAAGCTGGGACCACCAGAGTTTAAGGGAGAGCCAAAACCACTTATAGCGAAAACATGGATAAAGTAGATCACCAAGATATTTGATGTCTTGGGATGCTCCGAGGAGCAAAAGGTTCCCTTTGCTGCCTTTATGTTGCGAGGAGAGGCAGATTACTGGTGGGAATCGATTAAGCGTACTCAACATGCCGCACTGAAGATGTATTGGGAGAAGTTCCATGAGCTGTTCAATGACAAATACTTTCCCGAAAGTGTTCGACACATGAAGGAGGTGGATTTCATCAAATTGGAGTAGAATAATATGACCGTGTCGCAGTATGAGGCTAAATTTGCTGAGTTGTCCCGGTTTGTGTCCCACTTGGTGGATAATGAAGAGCGAATGACGCGAATGTTTTTGCGAGGTTTGAAACCTGAGATACGTCAACATCTTATCCAGATGTTGTGAATAGGGCTCAGTTAGTGGAGCGCGATAACGAGTCAACGCAACTAAAAGAGAGCAGTCAGTAAAATGATAATACCAGTGAGAGCAGTCATCGAAGCGGTGACAACAAGCGTGGAGGGAATCAACAGGCCAGAAATGGTAACCACTTCGGTGGTAATCAGGGCCAAAACAATAAGAATGTTCATTTCAAGAAGAAGAGATTCAACAATGATGAAAAGACGTCAGCACCAGCACCCGTTGTTAAGGAATGAGAATGACCACCTATTATATGTTTCAAATGCGGAGGGAGGGGCACATCAGTCCAACCTGCATGATGTCGTCTAAAGCATGTTATAATTATGGAAGAGAAGGTCATTTAGCAAGATTTTGTCGTTTACCAAAAATAAGTTCAGCTAGGATGGAGGCACCAAAGGCCGTCCCAGAAAAGTCAAAACCGGTAGTGCAAGGGAGAGCGTTTGTTGTGACCTCCCAGAAAGCAAGGAACCTGAATGAGGTCATCACGGGTAAGCTTACCATAAACTCTAACGAAGTCTATACTTTATTTGATACCGGTTCTACCCATTCTTTTATTTCTCCTATTTGCGCTTATCGATTAAATTTGACTCCGGAGAAATTAGACTTTGACTTATCTATTGAAACTCCATTGGGAGAAACCTTCATTACATCCACGGTTTATAAGTCTTGTTTGGTTCAAGTTGGTACCCACACATTACCTGTCGATCTTATTTCATTAAAAATACTTGCATTTGACGTGATTCTAGGGATTGATTGGTTAACTACTCATTATGCAAAAATTGATTGTTTTCATAAGGTTGTTAGCTTTCATATTCCTAATCAACCTATTATGCGAATTCAAGCAACCAAACCATTAAAATTAATCGATGTCATCTCAAGCCATAAAGCTATTCGTTTATTAAAAAATGGATGTCAAGCTTTCTTAGCTCATGTCACAGATCTAAACAAAAATATGCCAGGTTTGAATGATATTTCTATTGTTAATAAATTCCCTGACGTATTCCCTAAAGAACTTCCTAGCCTACCCCAGAGGGTGAAATTGAATTTTGTATCGACCTTGAACCCGGTACAAAACCCATTTCCAAAGCCACATATCAAATGGCTCCTGTTGAACTTCAGGAGTTTAAGATCCAACAGCAGGAATTGTTAGACATTAGCTTTATTCGTCCTAGTACTTCTCCTTGGGGTGCTCCTGTTCTATTCGTGAAGAAGAAAGATGGAAGTATGCGGCTTTGTATTGATTATCGGGAGTTGAATCATGTCACCATCAAAAATAGGTACCCATTGCCACGTATTGGTGACCTGTTTGACCAGTTGTAAGGACCACAATTCTTTTCAAAGATCGATCTTCGTTCTGGATATCATCAGCTGAAGGTTAGAACTGAGGATATTCCAAAGACGGCTTTCAGAACTCGGTACGGGCATTATGAATTCCTAGTCATGTCCTTTGGATTGACCAATGCTCCTGCTGCCTTCATAGATATGATGAACCAGGTATTCAAGGAATATTTGGATCACTTTGTGGTTGTCTTTATTGATGACATCCTTATTTATTCCAAAAGTCGTGAAGATCATGAGCAACACTTGAGGCTGGTACTCCAAAAGCTTCGTGAATACAAGCTTTATGCCAAGTTGAAGAAATGCGAGTTCTGGCTGGAGGAGGTAGCATTCCTTGGGCACGTAGTATCAAGTCGTGGAATATCTGTTGACCCGGCAAAGATTGAAGCTATTCAAAGCTGGGAGAAACCTAAATCAGTAATTGAAGTACGTAGCTTTCTCGGTTTAGCTAGTTATTATCAGAGATTCGTAGAAGGATTTTCTCGAATCGCTACTCCACTAACTCAGCTGACTCGAAAAGATATAAAGTTCGGTTGGAGCGAAGAATGTGAGAAGTGTTTTCAAGAACTCAAGAGGAGACTCATTTCAGCACCTGTTCTAACAATACCATCTGGCTCGGAGGGATTTGTCATCTACAGTGATGCTTCGAGCAAAGGGTTGGGATGCGTTCTCATGTAACATGGAAAAGTCATAGCCTATGCATCAAGACAACTCAAGGAATATGAGAGGAATTATCCTACTCATGATCTAGAGTTGGCAGTTGTTGTCTTTGCACTTAAAATTTGGAGGCATTACTTGTATGGGGAGAAGGTGGAGATCTTTACAGATCATAAAAGCCTCAAATATTTTTTCACTCAAAAGGAACTCAACATGCGACAATGACGTTGGCTTGAACTGTTAAAAGATTATGATCATACCATTCAATACCATCCTCGAAAAGCGAACGTGGTAGCTGACGCATTGAGTAGAAGATCATATGCAAGTACGAGTGCGATATTGTCAACATAAAGGCCCATTTTGTTTGACTTGCAAAGGATGGAGATAGAGTTAAAGACTCCAGGGACCCATGTGATGATGGCAAATATACTAGTAGAACTGACTTTAATCGATAAAGTTAAAGTTGCTCAAGCTACAGACCTGGAGCTGATGCGTATGAGGAAGAAAGTGCAAGAAAGTGCTATGCCGGAAGCAAGAATCGATGAAAAACGAATACTTCGAGTCAACTCCAGACTTTGTGTTCCTAACGACCCTGATTTAAAGTATGAAATCATGATGGAGGCGCACAACACACCGTTTGCAATCCATCTTGGGAGTACCAAAATGTATCATGATCTTCGTCATACATTTTGGTGGAGCAATATGAAGCGAGAGATAGTGCTGTTTATCTCAAGTTGTCTAACTTGTCAACGAGTCAAGGCGGAGCATCAAGTACCAAAAGGTCCATTACAACCACTTGAAATTCCAAAATAGAAGTGGGAGCACATTACCATGGATTTCGTTACCGGTCTTCCTAAGGTTTTTCAAGGTATTGATGCGATTTGGGTCATTGTTGATAGATTGACCAAGTCTGCTCATTTTTTACTGATACGAGAAACTTATACACTTGAACGTCTTACTCGTATGTACATAAACGAGATTGTAAGACTGCATGGTATGCCAGTATCCATAGTTTCTGACCGAGACCCAAGATTCACTTCACGATTTTGGGTTAGCTTACAAAAAGTTATGGGCACGGATTTACGATTTAGTTTGGCATATCTTCCTCAAACAGACGGACAATCAGAGAGGCCTATTCAAACTCTGGAAGATTTATTAAGACTCTGTGTCCTTAACTTCAAGGGAAGTTGGGACAAGTTCTTATCATTGGTGGAGTTTTCCTACAACAACAGTTATCAAGCAAGTATTGGCATGGCTCCATTCGAAGCGTTGTATGAAAGAAAGTGTCGTTCTCCAGTATGCTGGGATGAGGTGGGTGAAGCAACGTTGTTGGGACCGGTACGTATGACTACAGAAAAGATTCAAACGATCCGACAACGTATAAAAACCTCACAAGATCGACAAAAGAGTTATACTGATCTTCATCGAAAGGACGTGGAATTTGATATAGGAGATCATGTGTTCTTACGTGTTGCTCCATGAAAAGGAGTTACGAGATTTGGAAAGAGAGGAAAGCTCAATCCTCGATTCATCGGTCCATTTTTAATCCTCGATCGAGTAGGAACTGTGGCTTATAGACTCGCTTTACTGCCAAGTATGTCTCGTGTTCATAACGTTTTTCACATATCCATGTTACGTAAATATGTGGAAGACCCGAACCACATTATTGAGTTAGAACCGGACGAAATAGCGGAGGTTTTGACGTATGAAGAAGTTCCTATTCAAATCTTGGATAAGAAGGAACATATCCTATGCTCCAAGGTTATACCTCAAGTCAAAGTTTTGTGGAGAAATCACGATGTTGAGGAAATGACTTGGGAGTTAGAATCTGAAATGAAGTCAAGGTATCCTTACCTCTTCGACATACCAGGTACGTACCCTAATTTTGAAGACAAAATTTCATAAGAAGGGGAGTTTGTAAGACCCCAACTTTTATAAATAAAGATGAATTTTCTATAAATATCATTTTTGAATATTATGGAGTTAATTTGATATAATGTTATAGTTGTGGGTAATATTTATAAATTTTGCAAAGTACGCAAGTTGTTATATAATATTTGATTGGTCGGGAAATATTCGTTTTAACAGAGAATATTCGTACAATGGCATAATCATTGGTGGACCCCACAACGGAATTATTATCGGATTAAGAAAACGACAAAAATATTTTATTAAAAATAACGACAGAAGTTTTACCATTGATACTGTTGAACTACTCGGTAGTAAAAGTACAGTAATACGTGTGGTTGCGTAGTAGCACACGGTATTGATTGTTAATGCTTATGTGAGAAGTCACTCAGTTTGATTCAATTATGGTCAGTTAATAATATGAATTATTTAGCGATAATGAAATTTTGTTTTATTCGTATTATTAACGTAATAAAACAGAAACATCTTTTTATATAAAACAGAATACTTTATTAAAGTTATTCCATAAATAGAATGTATTATATTTTATTTAAATGATTTTTCTTTAAATATGGACCGTCAGTTTAAAGTAATCAATCTGGACCGTTCATGGATTAGTTACTATGCATTCCATTTTTCTGTAAATAGCAGCTCATTCCTTCATTATTTCTTACGAATTCACTGAACTCCAGAGAGAGAAACTATAAAGAGAAACTATAGAGAGAGAGAAGAAAAGTATTCTGCTACTTAACTACTTCCTTATTTTAGTTCTTCTTTAAAATGGTAAGGGATATTATTCTTTTATATTCAAGAAGAGAACTTATGTTATTCAATTTCTTTATTATTCTGTTGAAATAACCTGTATACGCGGTATATCCTATACTTGGTGACATTATTCTATTATTCTGTTGGAACATCCTGTCTGTGTGTTTTACACCGGACCTGGTTCCGTCTTTATTATTATTATGTTGGAACATCTTGTCTGTGTGTTTTACACTAGACCTGGTTCCGTCTTTATTATTATTCTGTTGGAACATCCTGTCTGTGTATTTTACACCAGACCTGGTTTCGTCTTTATTATTATTCTGTTGGAACATTATGTATGTGTATTTTACACCGGACCTGGTTCCGTCTTTATTATTATTATGTTGGAATATCCTGTCTGTGCGTTTTATGTCGGACCTGGTTCCATTATTTATTATTCTGTTAGAATAACATGTCTGTGCGGTCTATCGCATGTATGGTGATTTCTTTTGTTATTCCATTCTTTATTATACTCAGTTAGTTAAGTTTTGACTTCTATACTCCATAAAATTTATGGAATATCCTTGATAATTGCGTTTCATCCAGTATCTTTTCATGAAAATATTCTTCTAAGCATTCTTGAATTTTACTCCACAAAGCAGTATCATGTTGACAATTTGGACGTTGTTAATTCTTGGATAAATTAATTCTTGAACTTGTTTTATTGAATTTTTATATCATTGTCATCATCCTCATGTTTATAAAATGTTGAAAGTCATCTGTGGCCTGTAGTGCATAGATGGACTTTGTGACGCCCCCAAAATTAGGTATACATCACCCATCTTGAGTCGTCAGATACATAGTACAGAATACAAATACAACTTAATAATACAACTGTCGTGTACAATATGACAAAACATAAACTGTGAGTTTGAATACAAATATTATCTTCTAGAGAGTATTCATACTCAAAAGGAGTCCTCATTACATTTATTAACACACCATTATATAGAATAGTGAGGACTACTAACTAATACTATTCTTCGGACCATCACTCCGTTCCCCGACTTGCCCCAGCTACGTTCTCATTTCCTGAAGAGAACAGTGAAAGAAAGGGTGAGCTCAACTAGCCCAGTAAGAAATATTATGACTAAGATAATGCAGAATAAATTATCATTAGCCTTCAACAATGTTAAACTGATAAAATATAATAGACATCAAGTTTAACTGTAGCGGAACAAGCAATCCATTAAAAGAGTCAAGTAGAAAATAAACGCTACTATCTTTTATGATTGAAAAAGTTTTTCAACACTGTGATCGCTGGGACTCAGCTTAATAAAATAATCCACATCATCGAATCACCCCTGCACTACGGCCAAGGATATTCGTATATTCATTAATGGTCATGATCATGCCAACAACTGTCCATCAATGAACTACGGGCCAATGAGGACTTTTACCACATCATTTGTAACATTACGGTCATGATTATACCGAATAATCCCTGGTCATAATCATACCAAGTCCATCTATGCACTACATGCCACAGATGACTTTCAACATTTTATAAACATGAGGATGATGACAATGATATAAGAATTCAATAAAACAAGTTCAAGAATTAATTTATCCAGGAATTAACAACGTCCAAATTGTCAACATGATACTGCATTGTGGAGTAAAATTCAAGAATGCTTAGAAGAATATTTTCTTGAAAAAAATGCTGGATGAAACGCAACTATCAAGGATATTCCACAAATTTCATGGAGTATAGAAGTCAAAACTTAACCAACTGAGTACAATAAAGAATGGAATAACAAAAGAAATCACCATGCATGCGATAGACCGCACAGACAGGTTATTCCAATAGAATAATAAATAATGGAACCAGGTCCGGTGTAAAACACACAGACAGGATATTCCAACAGAATAATAATAAAACAGAACCAGGTCCGGTGTAAAACACACAGACAGGATATTCCAACAGAATAATAATAAAACGGAACCAGGTCCGGTGTAAAACACACAGACAGGATGTTCCAACAGAATAATGAACGGAACCAGGTCCGGTGTAAAACACACAGACAGGATGTTCCAACAGAATAATAGAAGAATGTCACCAAGTATAGGGTAGACCGCGTATACTGGTTATTCCAACAGAATAATAACAAATGGAATAACAGAAGTTCTCTTCATGAATATAAAAGAAATAATATTCCCTACCTTAAAAGAACTGGATATTGGAAAAGTGATGTAGCAGAATACTTTTATTCTCTCTCTCTTATTCTCTCTATACTTTCTCTCTCTATAGCTTGAATGAATTCGTGAAAAATAATGAAGCCCTAGGCCTCTATTTATAGAAAAACTGAGGGTGGCTCTTGGTCTTAACGAAGGGTCAAATGACTCTTGGTCTTAACGAAGGGTCAAATGACTCTTGGTAATATTGAAGGGACAACTACTATTGACGAAAGTAATTACTATTGACCAAGGTAAATACTATTGACCAAGGTAAATACTATTGACGACGGTAATTACTATTGACGAAGGTAATTACTATTGACCAAGGTAAATACTATTGACGAAGGTAATTACTATTGACCAAGGTAAATACTATTGACCAAGAGACTCTTAGATGATGACATATGGCCCCCCATAAAATAACCAAACTTACCACAACGTCTCAATTATTGATTTAATAATATAACATATTATACAGATGATACTATGACAATAATTTAAGAGATATGATGCAGCAATTACTGTAGCAATAATTGAGTATAGCTGAGTGACTTCTCACGTAAGCATCAATAATCAATACCGTGTGCTACTATGCAACCACGCGTATTATTGTACTTTTACTACCGAGTAGTTCAACAGTTTTAACGGTTTTAACGGTAACACCTCAGCCGTTATTTTTATAGAAAGATAATTCTGTCGTTTTTTCAATCCGACAATAATTTTGTTGTGGGGTCCACCAATGATTGTGCCGTCGTACGAATATTCCCCGACAAAAAGAATATTCTCCGACCAAACGAATATTTTATAACAACTTGCTTACTTTGCAAAATTTATAAATATTACCCACAACTATAACATTATATCAAATTAACTCTATAATATTCAAAAATGATATTTATAGAAAATTCATCTTTATTTATAAAAATTGGGGTCTTACAGACTTGGCATGATTATGACCAGGGATTATTCGGTATAATCATGACCGTAATGTTACAAATGATGTGGTAAAAGTCATCATTGGCCCGTTGTGCATTGATGGACAGCTGTTGGCATGATCATGACCATTAATGAATACACGAATATCCTTGGCCGTAGTGCAGGGGTGATTCGATGATGTGGATTATTTTATTAAGCTGAGTCCCAGCGATAACAGTGTTGAAAAACCTTTTAAATCATAGAAGATAGTAGATTTTATTTTCTACTTGACTCTTTTAATGGATTGCTTGTTCCGCTGTAGTTAAACTTGATGTTCATTATATTTTATCAGTTTAACACTATTGAAGGCTAATGATAATTTATTCTGCATTATCTTAGTCATAATATTTCTTACTGGGCTAGTTGAGCTCACCCTTTCTTTCACTGTTCTCTTCAGGAAATGAGAATATAGCTGGGACGAGTCGGGGAACGGAGTGATGGACCAGATGATAGTATTAGTAGTCCTCGCTATTCTGTTAAATAGTGTGATAATAATTATAATGAGGACTCCTTTTGAGTTTATATAGTCTCTAGTAGACAATAATTGTATTCAAACTCACAGTTATATTTTGTCGTATTGTACACGACAGTTGTATTAGTAAGTTGTATTTGTATTCTGTACCATGTATCTGACGACCCAAGATGGGTGATGTATACCTAATTTTTGGGGCGTCACAATTTTATTATTTTGCATATGTCTAATAGTTATTGTAGTTCGTGTTTATGTTGGCCAATGATGAGATTGAGATAAAGTAAACAAATAAAGTACCCAGTATTAGAACTATTCTGTAGTTTTGAATTATGACTCGGATCTTGTGCTTGTTTAAAACTGGTATAAAAACGGATAGCATGTTAATAACCTCTGTGTCGACTGAGTAATTTAAATTGATACATAAACAGTTTCTAAAGGATAGTGCTAGTGTAAATAATAGAATGACAAGAATAGGCAGTAAAGACGACAAATTAGGCAAGAACCAAAGTTTGGGGGAAAAACTAGGGTATATAAGCTTCAGAAAAAAAAAACAAAGAAAATATTGTTAAGTTGAATCTTGTGGTGGGTTAAGAAGAAATACTCCCCATAAATACAAGCGTGAGATGGAGCGTAAAACACACTCACCAACCATCTATCAAGAAAAAAAAGAGAAAGAAAAGAAAAATAAAAAGAAGACGGGAAATAAAGGCAAAGAGCGCCCCCCCCCCCCCCTCAATGAAAAAAAGAGAATGAATACCCTATTCGGACCCTTAATCTTGGTAATTGTTTGATTTTAGTTGGAACTTGTTTGTTTTTGAAATTTTTGAGTTTATTCTGTATGATTCCTAATAAGAGATTGGTTATGTGTTAAATTTGAATTAGAATTAGTTAGCATAAATGTTAATCACACACACACACATTATATCTGTGGTGACTGTATAAGATTCGAGGATTGATAAGAAGTTATTGATGGGTGTTATTATGAAGTATTGTAGTGTTTGCTTGATTGTTCTGAGGCCGAAGGATTAAATTTTGATCATGTGATACTGTTGGATTCGTAGACATATAGTTAGATACATTACATCTCATTGCATAGCATGTTAGTTTGTTTGATTGCATGTGCTCGAGGACTAGCACGTTTTTAGTTTGGGGGATTTTGATAAGTGGATTTTATATCCACGAATCGGTTCCTATTCCAAGCTTAATCGGTGTTAATTCTTCGTGTTTATGTTGTATGTTACTTGTTTATTATTATTTAATGTGTAGGTGTGGTGGTGTGGCGTTTGAGCATCAAAGGAGTGAATTTTTGGTAATAAAGTGGCAAGTAAAGAAGAAAACAGAGTTCAACAAAGAAAGCCTACCCCCAGCGGGGCGGGGGGTGCCGAGTCTGGGCTATCCTATCTTGGTTCAAACACTGCTGGAACTTGGATTGTGATGCTTGTAGAGCAGCAGGACTCTAGTTGGCATAGAATTGAGCTGAGATTGTGGTTGTAAAACATATAACTACAACACAAACACAAGATTGAGGGACATCATGAAAAGCAATTAACGAACTCTGAGAATAGAAATTCAGATTGAGCAACGGAGTGAATATTTTGAAGAATTTTATATCGGTTGCGGATTAAGGCTAAAGTGAAGGGTGTTCTGCGTTATTCTTCTTCTTTAGTTTTATTTCTGTAATTGAGAAGATGTTATCTTTAATTTATTCAGTGATTATTTCATTTATGATGAACTAATTTCTTTTTAGCCTTGAGACGGATCTTTAAGTGGAACGATGATTACGTAATCTTTGATTTCAGTTTAATAAGCTATTATTCAGTTTATCTATATTAATTTGAGCTTGAATTTATGAATTGCCTAATCAACGATTCTTTGTGGACTTGTATGAACTCGAGAGATGAAATACGAGTCTAGCCTTAGTTAATATAGCATGTGTTCTTAATTTATGTGAATGAACAGAATCTTGATGAATGTTAGGGTATAGATATGCTTGACATCGCATGTAATCGGATAAGGAACTTGAGCTTAAACCTTCTTTGATTGTAATTCACATAGAGATATAGTGAGTTAGTTAATTAAGGTGTTTAACTGGATTCTATCTTAATTGTGGATTGAAGTTAATACGATATTAGTGCATCGAGAGGTGGTTAGTACTACATATGTGTTCTTGATTAATAAACTGGGATAGTGAGTTAAACTGGAATAAAGATATAAGAATCAGAGTGATGCTTAGAGTGAAGTTGGAAGCCTAATTCTCCATTATTTGTTTGAAAATTCTGTTTTTAGGGTTTGTTGATTATTTGATGATTTTAATATTTTTAATAGTTTTAGTTATAAACTAGAAATTGATTAGTTTAATAAAATTAGAATTAATACAAAATTGGTAAGTGTGATAGTTAATGTGTTACTGAGTCTCTGAGGGAACGATACTCTACTTTCTACTATATTACTTGTTGATCACGTATACTTGCATGTTGTGCGTAATTAGATTTTACCCAACATTTTCCATAAATAACCAACAAACAAGTTCCCATCTCGTCTACACTGTCTTTCACAGTGAGTTAAATCGGTTGCCAGTTTCGTATATACCTCCGCTCTCTAAAGGAATTAATTAGGCTAGCTCCCATATGTCAACTATCAAATATTACAATTGCACCACAACCTAAACTTTATCTTAACTTATCTGAACTATTAAACTATAATGTTCGTTAAGTTGCTACCTTATCCTTATGGCTTTCTGGCAACTACATGCCATAGCTCAGGATTTATTCCTTATCGTCTAAGTCATACAGTAATTTGTATACTCAGAACGACCATTTAATGTCAACATTATGTGTTAATAGCATCAAACATTTTACATTACTTTACTCATATCTTACAACGTCCGATTGATTCGACTCAGAACGTTATCCAAGTTATAATTATTAACTCGACTTCTTTACGTTATACGTTATTAATTCAGTTTCTTCACCTTTCACAGGTTTAATCATCATTCTTCATTACCTTACGGTCAAACTATACACGGAGTGTAGATTCTGCCCGTTTAATATTCGCGTACACTCAACCCTCACGTCGGCTAAAGTGTTTAATGCTTACATTCATTCTAACATTCTCTATCTGACTCACATTCGGACTTTCATTAATCTTATTATCGTTCGCTACGGCTTTCTTGATAATTCATATCTTACTTACTACTTTTGTTAACATCTAAGTCATACAACCAATGTATACTTAGAACGTTCGTCTAACATGAATACGATTCACGAGAATAGTTTATGTATTCTGCGTTTATGTTACTCGTCTCTTAATCATTTGTTCAACCGGTTTTAATCGCTTTCATTCGATATACCTTACATGAACCCCTTGTTCATTATTCTTTATTAATGTCGAAGCCATACGATTCGTTGTATGCTAAGACCGATCATTCATCGCAACTGCGTTGCGATCATAGCTTCTATACGCTTTACACTTAACTGTCATTACGACATCATAATATCAAAATGTTATACATCATCCTCGCCACTCAACGTCTAAGGAATCACAATCATAGCAATCCCCCAAGTTCGTTTTATCGCGCCACGGTCCCCAGATATCGGTTATATATTTAGCAATTACATTATTTGTTCTTTAATCCCGTTCAACCTTTCAGTTCAACATTTACTAAAGGTTTAAATCACTTGTTTAAGTGTTAAATTACGTGAACTACATGTTCATTATCTTCCCGTACATTTCCCCAAGAAGTTAAACAATTAAAAGCTCATCACTGGGTTTTGTCCAGCACCGGCGCTGCGGCGCCGGTTCTATCCCTTCCTCTCGCGCTGCAACTCCACTGAGCAATTCCTAATGGCCCGGGTTGGCACTGCGGCGCCGCCTCTCAAGGCTTGACTAGCGCAAAGCTTAAAATCTCCAAAATATTTCTAAGCCTTGGAAATTGTTTGAGACGCTGACTTCAAACTCTCATAACTTCTTCGTTATAACTAGGAACGAGGTCGTTGCAAAGCCATTCTATTTCTTATCTTACATATTTCAACTACCCTCAGATAGAAATTTATTCTGAATCCGTTAACATGCCATTCAATTGGCTTAATCTTCATCCTTTGTTCATTTTACGTTATTAACATTCTTCGTTCGTTCGTCCGTAATTCGGTCATCCGAACTCGGAACTCGTTCGTTCTTGAGTCCACGACTCACGTTTTCTACATTCTCTTACATTCTTATAAAACCCTACACCTTTAGGTTCATTTACATACTTTCAAATTCTCGTTCGTCTTTTATAAAACTTTTGTCATAACTTCGTTATAGCTAAGTTTAATCCGCTCTTCATGAACGTTTCTACCATTCCTAACCAAGCAATAATCAACTAACTTATACGCGATAGTTTTAAACATCTCCATCAACAACAAGTTATATCTACGATGGTTTTAAATTTATCCCTCAACAACGTTCTTCGTGTTCTTTGCGTTCTTCATTCGTTCTTCATTTTCATTCGATATTTTGATTACGATTTTACTTTTTCTTGGAATTTGATGTTGTATAACATCATTCCTTACATCTTTTATCGAATCATTCATATGATTCATTCGGATCGCTCAAATTCATTACGAATCTTATACTTCCTTAAGAAATTTATAAAATAAACTTCTAATTCTTATTTCTTCATTTCTTCATTTCTTCATGATTTCAACCATATGAAATCATTCTTAATATTTTTTACTTCTTATTCTCCTTAAGCTATGTTTTAACATAGAAAACTTAAAGAAAAATTTACTTAGAAGTTAGGTTTCGGATTTCCTTTCTTCTTTAATCTACCTCCGTTGGACAAAGCTTGCACTCGGGCTAGCTTTTCATCTTTCTTTTCCTCCTCATCCGAACTCTTTCTCTCTCTCAAGTGTTGGTGATTTTCAAAATCACCAACAAATGAGTTAAGGTACTCTTATATAGAAAACCAAACTAGGGGCAAAATAGTCATTTTACCCCTCAAATCACTATTCTCACCTCCTTAGTTAACCTCCTTACTATTCACGAAGCTTCCAAGAGCTTCCCTTGGAAGCTTTGTGCTTCTGCCTTTAGGAATTCGTCCGACAATTTTAAAAACTGCGATTCTCAAAATCTAAATATTTTTGAATATTTCGTCTTTCCTCTACAGTTTAACTTTTATGCATTCTTCGGAACTCCGAAAAATTAAAAAATAGTTTTTGATGTTAAGCATTTTCCTTCACGTTTTTCCCTAACGTAGTTAAACGAATGAAAATTACATAACAATATTTTCGTCATTTTTATTTCATCCTATTTCTGTGCGTTTTTAAAGAAAAACTTTTATCGGCTTACTTAACTTTTCACTATCTATTATCGTCAAATCTTTCGACAAAATGTCATTTCAACTCTCAAAAAGGCTTAGGTTATTCAAACCCTAACCCTTAGGTTTCGTCGGGTGAATAGTGTTTATTTTGTCTTTTCTCGAAAATATTTTTATTCTCGGAAAAATTTTATTTTCGTCTTCAAAATTCTTACTCGTTCAGTCTAGCTCGTAGCCAGAATCCTCCCATTTTATAATCATCCTAGGTCCTACAACGATTAATAAACACATAGCGCAGAATAGTATTAATAAAAATTCATTTTATTAATAACTAATTCTTTAAACTTAATTTCTGGAAAATCCGATTTTAATCGGGTTGTCACACTTCCCCCCTTTAAAAAATTCCGTACTCGAAATTTCTTAAAACCGCACCCATACCCAGATGCTTTATCCTTACAACCTTTAGCAAAGGTTTAGTGTCAACTCATCCTTCTCACAAGGATCATCTGTTGACATAATCGTCATTAGTTAAACCTCACGCTTAACTATACTTTCAATCTTTCGGGTCATCACCTTCACCCCTTCTTCACTGAATTTCATTCTCAAAATTTTAGCTTACTATTCTTCTCAACTTCTCTTCAAATAAGTTATTATCTTTCAATCATTCCCTAACCTCCATAACTTATCAAGAATTATGAAGTAGAATGAAAAACGAGGAACATAAAGATTTCTTTAAAACATTTCATACCTTTGCTGAGGGGTCAAATCGACCATGAACTCTTATTAGGTTGAACATTATTTCGCCGTAAACCCTTCTTTTACGGTCAGTTTACAATCACAAAAAAAGTAAACTACCTCTTCCATACGTAGGTGATCAACCCATCGTATAACCCCATTTCGGGGTTTGTTCACCTCAGACTCATTCATCAGATTCCACACCAAAATAATTTGACTTGGCAGAACTTCTTCAAAGAAAGCTCGATTTTCTTTTAAACATGACATACCATTTGTCTTAGCCAAATCAAATAGCTTACACCATACCAACAAATTGAACATCAACTTGAAACATTCGTCTAGTCAAATCAATTGACATCGACTACTTCTTTAAATTCTTTCACAATACATCAAAACGTTTCATAACGTCATGATACCGTACTTTTCACAGTATGTTGAGGACTTTGTCAGTTTATGACTTCATCATTATGCATCATACTATAGCAGGTTGTTGATCATAAGATCAAATCCAATACTAGGTTTAATTACATTAATAACTCCATCCTTTTACCATCTTTGCATCAAATGCATTGATGATATAAAACTCATTTTGATATTTCAAATCAACTTCTGTCTAGCCGAAACAATTAGCATAGACATACCAAGAATAGTTCTTTTAAAATCCATTGAATTCAAAAGTTGAACCAATTCTTTCCTTTTTCAAAACGTGCACATAAGCACGATTTCAATAAACTTCAAAATCTAGCAATGTAACAATCCGAAATTTCAAATTGTAATAATAAATATTTATTAAATTATATAAATATTTATTTGATGTATTTATTGTTGAAATTGATGAAATAAATATTTTATTGATGTGGTTATTATTAGAAAATATTTATGAATTAAATTTGTTAGATAATATTCTAAATTAATTTAATTTATAATTTAGAGAGTTGTAATATAACATGAGATGTTATATTGTCGTGTTGATTTAATAATTTAAATGGTATATTAAATTATTAAATAAAATTATAATGAAATTATAATTTTGTGATATTTGTTTAAATGGTATATTAATTTAAAATATTGTGTGGTTGATTAATTTATTAATTAATGATGGATATGGAAATCCAAATAAATACTATGTCAAACTAAATGGTGTATTAAAATAATTAAAGTAGTTTTAAATTGGTTTAACCCAAACAAGGCTTAAATATATTAAGTCTTTAATTTTAAAGAGTTTTGTCAAACAAAGCCTTATGGCTTTTAGATTTTTTTTTTAAATTTTGAATTATAATAATATAAATAAAATAAATTAAAATAATAAATAAAATATAATTATTACATATACGTTTAGTTTGTAACTGATATTACAATTAGTAGTAGTATTAAGGTTATATCAGTTTTGTATTACTACGCATATCAGTTGGGTTTTGGCCATTTGCTAAGTTTGAGAGTTCAGAGAGAAACCTGAGAGAAATCTTGAGAGAATTGTGAAGAAGTTTCTTAGTTTTCAAAGTAATTAGCAGTTGATTAGCAAGGATTTCTTAAGCAACAAAAGGTATTTTTTACAATCTCCTATATATATATATATATATATATATATATATATATATATATATATATATATATATATATATGCGTATATGGGTTTTTACGGCATAAAATCTCATGTTCTGTGAATTCAAATTGTTGAAATGTTGATATATATAACTGGTAATTGTGATTATACGTGTTTATGATGGTTAGAGTTTATGTTTAAACAAGAATTTGCTATGCTAATTACAGTTAAAAGTAGAAAAATAATGACAGTGTGTATATTTTTCTTTTGGCTTATGAAAGTACCAATTATGGTGGCCAATTTATATGTTAATCTGTAAATTGAGTCTTGTTTATGCTAGTCCATTATGAAACGAAGATAATATAGTTTGAACGAAGTGATTCGGCGTAGAATTGAAATCACAGTGATGAATTTTGTCTAAAGAACTCAAAAATGGTGTTTATGTATGAAAATATGAAATTTGAGAAATTAAAATAGTTTTAGTTGTTGTTAAATTGTTCTATATTGATGAATATGTGAGGAAACATGTTTATAATAGTCCTATATCAATTGTATATGTTAATTTCACTGTTTTGTGGGTGAAATTCGTGTTAGTTGGGCTAAAAATGGCTAATGTTCATGTCGTTTCTGTTTCTGTCTGTGCACCAACGCAGCTACGCTGGTCCCAAGGCTAAAAACTACGCAGTTGCGCCAGTTCCAAGTCTGTGTATGGTGCAGATGCGCCATACACTGATCTAAGGCAAAGACTTCTGTTGCTGCTGCAGTTCTGGGATTGCAACATACATTGGACTAATGATGTGTTAGTATGATAAACTTGTAATAACAAGGTTAAAACAGAATCGTGTTAAGTGGTTAGTAGTTTCAAAATTTCAAATGATTATAAGTTATGAACGTGTTATGTTATCACTTAGTTTATACAATGAATGTTAGCCAAGTGTTGTGATGTTAACACTTGGGAATTTTGAAATGTATATGGTAGCATAAGACTTGTGCTAAAATAACATGTTTAGCTAGAAATGAATATGCTATGGTATTTTAGTATGTCTAAGAGATATTGTGGTTCTAAACCTATGTGTAGGTGAACGTGAGTCTTAATATTATAGCTTACGCTCGAGGCAAGTTCTTTAACTCTACTCTTATAATAATTGCGCAAGTTTTCTAACTCTACATTTTCGTTGAGCAAGTTTCTAAACTTATCTTTTAACATTGAGCAAGCTCTCTAATTCTACTTTTATAATTGAGCAAGTTCTTGTATCTAGTTGCTTATGATTTCTAAATTCTATTTTGATATTGAACAAGTTATTCTTGTCTTTAACTTATTATCTAACATGCAAGTTTACATATTCTGATATACTAATGTTGAACAAGTTTTATCATTTAAATCACTATTTTTTATGCATGCTTAGTACTCAATTCTAAATAACCTTGGCTTAATATTATTCAAGCAAGGCACGTTATGATTATTCAATGTTTATGCTATTAGTTTATTCCTAAAGCATGATCCTAATTTACAATGTCGATTCAGTTATGATTATTCCATAGCATAACGTTATTAATATTGTATTCAACTAATCCTTAGTTGATGACCTTTGAATTCTAAATTACCCTTGAAGTGTATCCAAACCAAACTTACTTTGGTGCGGACTTGTACTCTAAATACTGAGATGAACAACCCTATTATCAGGGGATAATTTACGCTTAGCGTTGAAATGTTTGTGCATAATACATTGTACGAAGGACTGATCCCTCTAAGTACGAGGAGTCCTTATAGTCTTATGACTGTTAAATTTGAAGTTGAAAGATTACTTACAACTGTGGACATAGTTCGTGGTCTTACGACCCTAAAATATATATTCCATATTTTGATTCCAGTCTTTGGTTATTATTGATAGAGTATTATTCAGTTTTGATGAGCCTATTCATTGGCAGTTATCATTATCTTGTTGATTCATTATTATATCTAGTGAGCATTTGTTTTGCTCACTCTTGTATAAATATAATTATTGCAGCTAAAGTTGAGAAGGTAGATGAGCAGACAACTAGCAAAGGAAAGGGAAAAATGTTCAAATGATGAAGACTTGTAATTTTATTTATTGATATGATGATAGACTTTTAACCAATGATGTGATGTATTTATTTTATTTTTGCACTTATATGATGTTTAAGGTTAGACAACCTGGGAAGATTCTTATATAATGATGTAACCCTTTTTATAGGGTGGATTTATGATTTAATTTTATTATGTTTGGGTAGATAAATATGAATGAATGGAAAGTGAACACCAAGTATTGTGGAAATAAAGTACCTAGATTTGGGGGTGTCACAAGCAAAGCTAGATGACTTGAAATATCCTTTTTCTCCATCTTCTTTCATTGTCTTACTTGTGACAATACTTAATCTCCTCTAGCACCTTCAATGCTAAGCATACTAAAAATACTTCGTTTTCAGTCTAAACATTCCTATACCTTAGTATAGTCCATCAACTTACCACACTTTATGTGTTTAGGAACTTTCCACAATCATATGTGTTTAAAAACTTATCTTCGCAATATGTAATCTAAGAATAAATCAAGGACTATCCATATGCTTATGGCTCTGAAACATAGCATATAACTATGAATCATAAACTTTTCATAAGTATGAGTTTCAAGATCTAGCACCTATCTTGTCATTCTCTACCTACCAAACATATACATGAGATAAGATTCACCTTCTCGTCATATACATATTAATAGCGCGACATACTATCCAATGATTATCACTATAATAAGCTAAGCAGTTGTTACATTAAAGCACAAACCTCTGCCCATAAAGGTTCATACAACTCAGCTATCACATGAGTCCTTAATCAAAATCTTATAACTTCTTATCTTCTCTTTACTTAATTCGTATGATACCCTTTACAACTCAATCTGAGTTTTTCTTCCCATACTACTTCGTAGTACCATTCATTATAGCATTAGCTATAAATCATCCATCGCTTAACAAAACAGTTGTTATTACGATTCAATATGATTACGTGGTGATCTTCTTCCTTAATCATTTAACTCAACGATTTTCTTATCCTTCCCCAAACGATTATAGTCTCAGGTACTCATACCTAAGATTTATAACCTATCAGCTCTGATACCGTAATGTAACACCCCAAAATTCGGTCTATTTTTCACACCCGAATTCTGTACGTCACGATTCCATCTTCTTCCAAACATACATCATTATATAGCTAAATATAACAAAATACATTCTCAAATCCCAGGTTCTAATACCTTATAACCTCGTTCATTACAAATAATGATAATTACATTATTCTTTACGTCTTACAAGAGTGACTTTTATCCGCCACCAAGGATACATAACAATTCATTAAACTAGTCTATAGTTTAATTAAACTATTCTACATTACAAGTCTTGGCTTATTCTTCACGTATATTCATATACTGAATGGCACTTCTTCTGGATACCGGTCAGCTTGATCTTTACGGGATCCTTAAGTTCTTTCTAACATCGTTCACTGAAAATATTTTTATTTAAAGCAAGAGTGAGCATTCAATTGCCCAGCAAGTCATAGCAGTTGAATAAATAACTTCAAGAATTTAAACATTCTTTAAGACTTCAATAACCGAACAAAGGTTATGAAGCAGCTTGAATAATAGGAATAAACTTTGATTCCTATTATCCTAAAACATTAGTCACATTCACTTTCAAATACTTTTTTTTTTACCTTTTCCATACACATCATGTCTGGCTTGAATCATTAGCACAGACTTAACAATAACGGTTCATGTATAAACAGAACATTCTCATATTGAACAGTTCAATCACAGAACAGTTCATCCCATAGAAACACCGAAGTGTTCAAATTGTGGTACAGGGCCTCATACATTCTACCACCTTGTACAAATATCGCACATTTGCACATAGACAAAACTTCTCAAGTTCAACATCTGAGAAGTTCAAGAAACCAGCATTCATGTAATATGAATGAAGTTAGGAAACTTGCCTTACGCACAACTATAGCTTACGCTGAACTTCTTATTCCAACCCCTATATAACACATAAAGAAATAGCACATACACCAATTAGTCATATACTTGACTTACGCATTGGTTTACTTAACTTTACTTCTTAGGGTTTGCGTTCTTGCAATCTAAGTTTACGCAACCGACTATCCTTACCGCTTTACAGCTTCATGACATACGGAGATATCTTACTCATACGATCATCATCTTTGATGATTTACATTCTTATCTTCTTCTTATAACCTTTCTAGGACTCAGCACACATCGTGTCCCTGCTAGTAGTCCATATGGTACTCTGAGTGGTTTTCCATAAAAAACCAACAAACAAGTTCCCATCTCGTCTACACTGTCTTTCACAGTGAGTTAAATCGGTTGCCAGTTTCGTATATACCTCCGCTCTCTGAAGGAATTAATTAGCTAACTCCCATATGTCAACCATCAAAGATTACGATTGCACCACAACCTAAACTTTATCTTAACTTATTCGAACCATTAAACTATAATGTTCGTTAAGTTGCTACCTTATCCTTATGGCTTTCTGGCAACTACATGCCATACCTCTGGATTTATTCCTTATCGTCTAAGTCATACAATAATTTGTATACTCAGAACGACCATTCAATGTCAACACTATGCGTTCTTAGCATCAAACATTTTACATTACCTTACTCATATCTTACAACGTCCGATTGATTCGACTCGGAACGTTATCCAAGTTGTAATTATTAACTTGGCTTCTTAACGTTATACGTCATTAATTCAGTTTCTTCACCTTTCACAGGTTTAATCATCATTCTTCATTACCTTACGGTCAAACTATACACAGAGTGTAGATTCTGCCCATTTAATATTCGCGTACACTCAACCCTCACGTCAGCTAAAGTGTTTAATGCTTACATTCATTCTAACATTGTCTATCCGACTCACATTTGGACTTTCATTAATCTTATTATCGTTCGCTACGGCTTTCTTGATAATTCATAGCTTACTTACTACTTTTGTTAACGTCTAAGTCATACAACCAATGTATACTTAGAACGTTCGTCCAACACGAATACGATTCACGAGAATCATTTACGTATTTTGTGTTTATGTTACTCGTCTCTTAATCATTCGTTCAACCTTTACACAAGGTTTTAATTGCTTTCATTCGATATACCTTACATGAACCCCTTGATCATTATTCTTTCTTAATGTCGAAGCCATACGATTCGTTGTTTGCTAAGACCGATCGTTCATCGCAACTGCGTTGCGTTCATAGTGTCTATATGCTTTACACTTAACTCTCATTACGACATCATAACATCAAAATGTTATACATCATCCTCGTCACTCAACGTCTAAGGAATCACAATCATAGCAATCTCCCACGTTCATTTTATTACGACCACGGTCCCCGGATATCGGTTACGTATTTTGCGATTACAGTCTTTGTCCTTTAATCCCGTTCAATCTTTCCATTCAACCTTTACTAAAGGTTTAAATCACTTGTTTAAGTGTTACATTATGTGAACTACATGTTCATTATCTTCTCGTACATTTCCCCTAGAAGTTGAGCAATTAAAAGCTCATCACTGGGCTTTGTCCAACACCGGTGCTGCGGCGCCGGTTACTTCCCTTTCTCTCACGCTGCAATGCCACTAAGCAGTACCTAATGGCCTAGGTTGGAGTTGCGGTGCCGCCTCCCAAAGCTTGACTAGCTCCAGACATAAAATCCCCAAAAATTTTCTAAGTCTTGGAAATTGTTTGAGACGCTTACTTCAAACTCTCATAACTTCTTCGTTATAACTCAGAATGAGGTCATTTCAAAGCCATTCTCTTCCTTATCTTACATACTTCAAATACCCTTCGATAGAAATTTATTCTGAATCTATTAACATGCCATTCAATTGGCTTAATCTTCATCCTTTGTTCATTTTACGTTATTAACATTCTTCGTTCGTTTGTCCGTAATTCAGTCATCCGAACTCGAAACTCGTTTGTTCTTAAGTTCACAACTCACGTTTTCTACATTCTCTTACATTCTTATAAAACCCTACACCTTTGGGTTCATTTATATACTTTCTAATTCTCGTTCGTCTTTTACAAAATTTTTGCCATAACTTCGTTATAGCTAAGTTTAATCCGTTCTTCATGAACATTTCTACCGTTCCTAACCAAGTAATAAGCAACTAACTTATACGCGATAGTTTTAAACTTGTCCATCAACAATAAGTTATATCTACGATGGTTTTAAATTTGTCCATCAACAACATTCTTCGTATTCTTCGCGTCTTCATTTTTAATCGATATTTTGATTACGATTTTACTTTTTCTTAGAATTTGATGTTATAAAACATCATTCCTTACTTCTTTCACCGAATCATTCATATGATTCATTCGGATCGCTCAAATTCATTACAAATCTTATACTTCCTTAAGAAATTTATAAAATAAACTTCTAATTCTTATTTCTTAATTTCTTCATGATTTCAACCATATGAAACCATTCTTAACATCTTTTACTTCTTATTCTCCTTAAGCTATGTTTTAACATAGAAAACTTAAAGAAAAATTTACTTAGAAGTTAGGTTTCAGATTACCTTTCTTCTTTAATCTTCCTCCATTGGACAAAGTTTGCACTCGGGCTAGCTTTTCCTCTTTCTTTTCCTCCTCATCTGAACTCACTCTCTCTCTCTCAAGTTTTGGTGATTTTCAAAATCACCAACAAATGAGTTAAGGTTCTCTTATATAGAAAACCAAAGCTCGGGGAAAAATAGTCATTTTGCCCCTCAAATCACTATTCCCACCCCCTTAGTTAACCTCCTTACTATTCACGAAGCTTCCCTTGGAAGCTTCGTGCTTCTGTCTTACAAAATTCGTCAGACAGTTTTAAAAACTGCAATTCTCAAAATCTAAATATTTTTGAATATTTCGTCTTTCCTCTGCAGTTTAACTTTTACGCATTCTTCGGAGCTCCAAAAAATTGAAAAACACTTTTTTATGTTAAGCGTTTTCCTTCACGTTTTCCCCTAACGTAGTTAAACGAATAAAAAGTACATAACAATACTTTTCGTCGTTTTTATTTCGTCTGATTTCTGTGCATTTTTCGAGAAAAATATTTATCAGTTTACTTAACTTTTCACTATCTATTATCGTCAAATCTTTAGACGGAATATCATTTCGATATACCGAACTCTCGAAAAGGCTTAGGTTATTCAAACCCTAACCCTTAAGTTTCGTCGGGTGAATAGTGCCTATTTCGTCTTTTTCTCGAAAATATTTTTATTCTTGGAAAAATTTTATTTTCGTCTTGAAAATTCTTAGTCGTTCAGTCTAGCTCGTAGCCAGAATCCTTCCATTTTATAATCATCCTAGGTCCTAGAACGATTAATAAACACATAGCACGGAATATTATTAATAAAAATTCATTTTATTAATAACTAATGCTTTAAACTTAATTTCTGGAAAATCCGATTTTAATCAGGTTGTCACATTTCCCCCCTTAAAAAAATTTCATCATCGGAATTTCTTAAAACCACACCCATACCCAGATGCTTTATCCTTACAACCTTTAGCAAAGGTTTAATCTCAACTCATCCTTCTCACAAGGATCGTCTGTTGACATAATTGTCATTAGTTAAACCTCACGCTTAACTATACTTTAAATCTTTCGGGTCATCGCCTTCACCCCTTCTTCACTGAATTTCGTTCTCAAAATTTTAGCTTACTCTTCTTCTCAACTTCTCTTCAAATAAGTTCTTATCTTTCAATCATTCCCTAACCTCCATAACTTATCAAGAATTATGAAGCAGAATGAAAAACGAGGAACATAAAGTTTCCTTTAAAACATTTCATACCTTTGCTGAGGGGTCAAATCGACCATGAACTCTTACTAGGTTGAACATCATTTCATCGTAAACCTTTCTTTTACAGTCAGTTTACATTCACAAAGAAAGTAAACTACCTCTTCCATATGTAGGTGATCAACCCATCATATAACCCCATTTCGGGGTTTGTTCAGCTCAGACTCATTCATCAGATTCTGCACCAAAATAATTTGGCTTGGCATAACTTCTTCAAAGAAAGCTCGATTTTCTTTTAAACATGACATACCATTTGTCTTAGCCAAATCAAATAGCTTAGACCATACCAATAAATTGGACATTAACTTGAAACATTCGTCTAGTTAAATCAATTGACATCAACTACTTCTTTATATTCTTTCACTATGCATCAAAACATTTCATAACGTCATGATACCATACTTTTCACAGTATGTTGAGGACTTTGTCAATTTATAACTTCATCATTATGCATCATACCATAGCGGGATGTTGATCATAAGATCAAATCCAATACTAGGTTTAATTGCCTTAATAACTCCATCCTTTTACCATCTTTGCATCAAATGCATTGATGATATAAAATTCATTTTGATATTTCAAATCAACTTTTGTCTAGCCGAAACAATTAGCATAGACATACCAAGAATAGTTCTTTTAAAATCCTTCGGTTTCAAAAGTTGAACTAATTCTTTCCTTTTTCAAAACGCGCGCATAAGCACGATTTCAATAAACTTCAAAATCTAGCAAAGCTAGATGACTTGGAATATCCTTTTTCTCCATCTTCCTTCATTGTCTTACTTGTGACAATATTTAATCTTCTCTAGCACCTTCAATGCTAAGCATACTAAAAATACTTTATTTTCAATCTAAACATTCCTATACGTTAGTATAGTCTATTAACTTACCACACTTTATGTGTTTAGGAACTTTCCACAACCATATGTGTTTAAGAACTTATCTTCGAAATATGTAATCCCAGAACAAATTAAGGACTATCCATATGCTTAGGGCTCAGAAACATAGCATATAACTATGAGTCACAAACTTTTCATAAGTATGAGTTTCAAGAACTAGCACCTATCCTATCATTCTCTACCTATCAAACATATACATGAGACAAGATTAACCTTCTCGTCATATACATATTGATAGCACGACATACTATCCAATGATCATCACTGTAATAAGCTAAGCAGTTGTTACACCGAAGCACAAACCTCTGCCCATACAAAGGTTCATACAACTCAGCTATCACATGAGTCCTTAATTGAAATCTTATAACTTCTTATCTTCTCTTTACTTAATTCGTATGATATCCTTTACAACTCAATCTGAGTTCTAATTCCCGTACTACTTCGTAGTACCATTCATTTATAGCATTAGCTATAAATCATTCATCGTTTAACAAAACAATTGTTATTACGATTTAATATGATTACGTGGTGATCTTCTTCCTTAATCGTTTAACTCAACGATTTTCTTATCCTTCTCCCTACGATTATAGTCTTAGGTACTCATACCTAAGATTTATAACTTATCAGCTCTGATACCGTAATGTAACGCCCCAAAATTTGGTCTATTTTCACACCCAAATTTTGTACGTCACGATTCTATCTTCTTCCAAGCATACATCATTATATAGCTAACTATAACAACATACATTCTCAAATCCCAAGTTTTAATGCCTTATAACCTCGTTTATTACAAATAATGATAATTACATTATTATTTACGTCTTACAAGAGTGAATTTTATCTGCCACCAAGGATACATAACAGTTCATTAAACTAGTCTATAGTTTAATTAAACTATTCTACATTACAAGTCTTAGCTTATTCTTCATGCACATTCATATACTGAATGGCACTTCTTCTAGATACCAGTCAGCTTGATCTTTACGGGATCCTTAAGTTTTTTCTAACATTGTTCGCTAAAAATGTTTTTATTTAAAGCAAGAGTGAGCATTCAATTGCCCAGCAAGTCATAGCAGTTGAATAAACAACTTCAAGAATTTAAACATTCTTTAAGACTTCAATAATCGAACAAAGGTTATGAAGCAGCTTGAATAATAGGAATAAATTTTGATTCCTACCATCTTAAAACATTATTCACATTCACTTTCAAATACTTTCTTTCTTCTACCGTTTCAATACACATCATGTCTGGCTAGAATCATTAGCACAGACTTAACAATAACGGTTCATGTATAAACAGAACATTCTCATATTGAACAGTTCAATCACAGAACAGTTCATCTCATAGAACACCTAAGTGTTCAAATTGTGCTATAGGGCCTCATACATTCTACCACCTTGTACAAATATTGCACATTTGCACATAGACAAAACTTCTGAAATTCAACATCTAAGAAGTTTAAGAAACTAGCATTCATGTAATATGAATGAAGTTAGGAAACTTACCTTACGCACAGCTACAGCTTAAGCTGAACTGCTCATTCCAACCCCTATATAACACATAAGGAAATAGCACATACACCAATTAGTCATATACTTGACTTACGCATTGGTTTACTTAACTTTACTTCTTAGGGTTTGCGTTCTTGCAATCTAAGTTTATGCAACCAACTATCCTTACCGCTTTACGTCTTCATGACATACGGAGATGTCTTGCTCATACAATCATCATATTTGATGATTTACATTCTAATTTTCTTCTTATAACCTTTCTAGGACTCAGCACACATCATGTCTCTACTAGTAGTCCATATGGACTCTGAGTGATTTTCCCTAAACAACCAACAAACAAGTTACCATCTCGTCTACACTGTCTTTCACAGTAAGTTAGATCGGTTGCCAGTTTCGTATATACCTCCGCTCTCTGAAGGAACTATTTAACCCAGCTCCCATATGTCAACCATCAAAGATTATGATTGTACCACAACCTAAACTTTATCGTAACTTATCCGAACCATTAAACTATAATGTTCGTTAAGTTGCTACCTCATCCTTATGGCTTTCTGGCAACTACAAGCCATACCTCAGGATTTATTCCTTATCGTCTAAGTCATACAATCATTTGTATACTCAGAACGACCATTTAATGTCAACACTATGCGTTCATAGCATCAAACATTTTACGTTACCTTACTCGGAATGTTATCCAATTTATAATTATTATCTCGGCTTCTTAACGTTATACGTCATTAATTCAGTTTCTTCACCTTTCACAAGTTTAATCATCATTCTTCATTACCTTACGGTCAAACTATACACGGAGTGTAGATTTTGCTCGTTTAATATTTGCATACACTCAACCCTCACCTCGGCTAAAGTGTTCAACGCTTACATTCATTCTAACATTCTCTATCCGACTCATATTTGGACTTTCATTAATCTTATTATCGTTCGCTATGGCTTTCTTGATAATTCATATCTTACTTACTACTTCTGTTAACATCTAAGTCATACAACCAATGTATACTTAGAACGTTCGTCCAACGCGAATACGATTTACGAGAATCATTTACGTATTCTGCGTTTACGTTACTCGTCTCTTAATCATTTGTTCAACCGGTTTTAATCGCTTTCATTCGATATACCTTACATGAACCCCTTGTTCATTATTCTTTCTTAATGTTGAAGTCATACGATTCGTTGTATGCTAAGACCGATCATTCATCGCAATTATATTGTGTTCATAGTGTCTATACGCTTTGCACTTAACTCTCATTACGACATCATTACATCGAAATGTTATACATCATCCTCGTCACTCAACGTCTAAGGAATCACAATCATAGCAATCCCCCACGTTCGTTTTATCGCGACCACAGTCCCCGGATATCGGTTACGTATTTTGCGATTACATTCTTTGTCCTTTAATCACGTTTAGTCTTTCCGTTCAACCTTTACTAAAGGTTTAAATCACTTGTTTAAGTGTTACATTACGTGAACTAACTGTTCATTATCTTCCCGTACATTTCCCCCAGAAGTTGAGCAATTAAAAGCTCATCACTGTTGCGCTGGTTCCTTCCCTTCCTCTCATGCTGCAATGCCACTAAGCAGTACCTAATGGCCCGGGTTGGCATTTCGGCATCGCCTCCCAAGGCTTGACTGGCGCCAGGCTTAAAATATCCAAAATTTTTCTAAGTCTTGGAAATTGTTTGAGAGGCTTACTTCAAACTCTCATAACTTCTTCGTTATAACTAAGAACGAGGTCGTTCCAAAGCTATTCTCTTCCTTATCTTACGTACTTTAACTACCCTCAGATAGGAAATTATTCTGAATCCGTTAACATGCCATTCAATTGGCTTAATCTTCATCCTTTGTTCATTTTACGTTATTAACGCTCTTCGTTCATTCGTCCGTAATTCGGTCATTCGAACTCGGAACTCGTTTGTTCTTGAGTCCATGACTCAAGTTTTCTATGTTCTCTAATATTCTTATGAAACCCTACACCTTCGGGTTAATTTACATACTTTCTAATTCTCATTTGTCTTTTACAAAATTTTCGCCATAACTTCGTTATAGCTAAGTTTAATCCGTTCTTCATGAATGTTTCTACTGTTCCTAACCAAGCAATAAGCAACTAACTTATATGCGATAGTTTTAAACTTTTCCATCAATAATAATTTATATCTACGATGGTTTTAAATTTGTCCATCAACAACATTCTTCGTGTTCTTCGCGTGTTCTTCGCGTTCTTCGTTCGTTCATCATTTTTAATCGATATTTTAATTATTATTTTAATTTTTCTTGGAATTTGATATTATAAAACATCATTCCTTACTTCTTTCACCGAATCATTCATATAATTCATTTGGATCGCTTAAATTCATTACGAATCTTATACTTCCTTACGAAATTTATAAAATAAACTTCTAATTCTTATTTCTTCATTTCTTCATGATGTCAAGCATATGAAATCATTCTTAATATCTTTTACTTCTTATTCTCCTTAAGCTATGTTTTAACATAGAAAACTTAAAGAAAAATTTACATAGAAGTTAGGTTTCAGATTACCTTTCTTCTTTAATCTTCCTCCGTTGGATAAAGTTTGCACTCGGGCTAGCCTTTCCTCTTTCTTTTCCTCCTCATCCGAACTCTCTCTCTCTCTCTCTCTCTCTCAAGTGTTGGTGATTTTCAAAATCACCAACAAATGAGTTAAGGTTCTCTTATATAGAAAACCAAAGCTAGGGGCAAAAAAGTCATTTCTCCCCTCAAATCACTATTCCCACCTCTTGGAAGCTTCGTTCTTCCGTCTTGCGGAATTCGGTTGACAATTTTAAAAACTGCGATTCTCGAAATCCAAATATTTTTATATATTTCATCTTTCCTCAACAGTTTAACTTTTACGCATTATTCGGAACTCTGAAAAACTGAAAAACACTTTTTGATGTTAAACGTTTTCCTTCACATTTTTTCCTAACGTAGTTAAAAAAATGAAAAGTGTATAACAATACTTTTCGTCCGATTTCTGCGCATTTTTTCGAGAAAAACTTTTATCGGCTTACTTAACTTTTCACTATCTATTATCGTCAAATCTTTCGACGAAATGTCATATTTGACATACCGAAATTTCGTCTTTTTCTCAAAAATATTTTTATTCCCAGAAAATTTTTATTTTCGTCTTGAAAATTCTTACTCGTTCAGTCTAGCTCGTAGCCAGAATCCTCTTGTTTTATAATCATCTTAGGTCCTAGAATAATTAATAAACACATAGCACGGAATAGTATTAATAAAAATTTATTTTATTAATAACTAGTTCTTTAAACTTAATTTCTGGACAATCCAATTTTACTCGGGTTGTCACAGGTATGCATGGGTGTAATAAGTTATATATTGAGATAATGAATAATCAATATATAATCTACCATTTCTAGTAAAAGAAGAGAAATGTTCTATGTGATTCGATAAATGACAAGCCAGAAATCATTGGCCAAGATGAAATGAAATTAAAAAGTAGTTTCTAATTTGCATTTATTCGGAGTTGTGCAGTTGGGAATCAATATACATATAATTAAATAAAATAAGACTTGACAGTAATTCCATGTCTTATATTTAATTGGGACATTGTATGGTGGAATGATTGAATTGTACAATAACTATTTACTCAAAGATTCTTTTATGATTAATATTAAAATCTATATTATCTGTAAAGTCATTGATCGCTGGGGAGGCTTATCCCTATTGTAGTATAAATATTATTTATTTAAATAAATTAATAGTTTAATTTATTTATTTAAATAAGATTAGAATTGTTCTAATTGATTTATTCACGACCAGTTTAATATGAATAACCTAAAGGGTCACACCATAAAAGGAAGAATAATTATTTAAGAAGTTAATGGCATAATCGTAATAATATGTTAAGTATATTTAATTTAATCTTTGGTGATAGAATAAATTAAATAGCTTAATATTTATTATTTAATATTTTAGAAATATTAAATATAAATTAATAAGAGGAGTCTTATTAATATTATTACAATTATTATTATTTTAATTTCTAAAAGAGTTTAGGAATTAATTTAATATAAGTAATCTCATTTATTCCTAATAGAAGTAGGATGTAAAATTAGTTAAAGGAGTTTAATTAATTATCCCTAATAAGATTAGGGAGCTATTTAATAAAAGAAGTTTAATTAAATAAATAATACCTTATTTTAATTAAATAGAGTTACATGATATCTTTATAAAAAGAGTCTTATATTAGATATTAGATATACGTGATTCCAATAGTTAAAGAGGACGCCCCCTTTTCTATAGAGATAGAAAAAACTAGGGTTTGAGCCAATAGACCCTTCTTCTTGAAAATTCTCCTTCCTTGGTGAATCACCTGTAGAGCTCATACACTTGGGTAGCTAACATTGATCAAAGGAAGGAATCTACCTAGAGATTCAAGGAGATCACGGAGAAGTAGGAGCTGAACTCGTACCTGTGGAAGCTCGTATCTACAAGGGTATGATTTCATAACTTCTTGTTCTTCTTTTTAATTAATAATATGCATAAAGGACAATCCGGGTAATTAGTTTGTGAAAAATTTTAAAATCTGATTTTATTTTGCTTCCGCTATTTTTGCAATTTGATTGCTACTTTAATCTTCACAAAACCTTACAGTGGGATCAGAGCCAAACTTTATTAATTGTTATGATTCCATATATGTATGAATATGTATTTAGAATAATTTATTGGGCATAATTTTTTGTATAAAATTTATTTTTTAAAAAAATGATAATGTGTAACCGTTCCATGATTCGCCTGTGTGTGTGTGTGTGTGTGTGTGTGTGTGTGTGTGTGTGTGTGTGTGTGTGTATATATATATATATATATATATATATATATATATATATATATATTCTTAATAATTTTATAATTAGAATAAAAAGTTTATTTTAATCTTGAAATTGGATTTCATGCAATTTAAAATTGCTCATTAAATGATATTTATATATATATGGAATGATTTTATTCATAAGATGAATGCTTTATTTATTGATACTTACGGTGATATCTACGATAATAAATGGGGTTGATTATGGACTATTGACCAATGTGATTGAATTTATTTTGGTTGGATGCTTGAATGAATGGGTTTTATTAAATGGGGTCTGCGTACCTCGTCTTTTCTGGTTTTCTTCTTGATGTAAATTCTATCTCTCTCTTATGTACTTCCCCTTGACTGCTGATCAAGGTTTCTATTTAAATTAAATAGTTTTATGTAATAGTATTAGTTAGATTTTCTCGAAGAACCGGAGATCAAAGAAAAAGGAGCGCTCGAAGACCCGTTTGTAATGGAGCCCGGGTTTAAATTTAATAGTTATACTTGAATATTTATTCTTGCATCCTAGGGTTTGACTTTTTAGTTCACTTAGTGGCTCTAGTAATCCAAACTAGAATAAAAGTTCATAATCAATCCGAATAGAATATAGTATTCTATATATGAATGCTAGTATTGTATATATATATATATATATATATATATATATGTGTGTGTGTGTGTGTGTGTGTGTGTGTGTGTGTGTGTGTGTGTGTTTGTGTGTGTGTGTTGTGTGTGTGTGTGTGTGTGTGCATGCACGTTAAACAAGATGAGACAAATAATAACAAATTCCTCAAAGTTTTTATATATTAAAACTTAAGCGTTCAAAGATATTTAGAATATCGAACGTCACCTTCTAGCATTATAAAATTAATAGAGTATTAAATATTTAATATGAGTTTGTTGTATCACCACAAGGCAAGTATTAAGTATTTAAGATGTTAATTTATCACATTTGATTCTTATAAAGAAAATTGAACAATATTATTTTGTTGTGTCACCACAAGGAAAATATTTTTCTTTTTTTAATATATGGAAGTGCTAGGATGGACTTAACTTAGATAATTTTAATTCGGATGTGCCACCACTTAATCAAAATAATCTAACAGGTAAATCATAAAGAGTTACATGATGATGTAATTGACAAGCAGTTGTCTACCTATTTATTTATATATAGTTTGTTGTATCACCACAAGGCTATATATATTTGAAATGGGATCCTTATTCTCACTAGCAAATCTTTAATTAGATATTGCTGAATTATATAATGAGGGTAATATAGTTTGAAGAAAATAGTGGGCGAAACCAATATAAAATAAGACCTAATTTATTTTGGTAATTAATTAAATAAATGTTTGCTAAAATATTATCTTTTTACATGCAGAATTTGAAAATGTCACATTCACTAATTCCACTGTGTAGTATACTTGATGCTAACAAACTGATCGGACCGAATTACACGGACTGGTCAAGGAATCTGAGAATTTTTCTCACTGCTGAAAAGATTTCTTATGTCCTGAATTTGTCCGTACCTGTAAAAGTTGTAGAGACAGCCTCTGAGGAAGAGGTTGCTACTTTTAAACAGTGTCAAGATGATGCATTTGTGGCTCAATGCATCATGCTCGCATCTATGGAGCTCTTCCGATCTCCGATGACTAAGGGAACTATTGTTGAGACTCATGCCCTAAAGATGATTAATTTGATTGAACGTCTTGGACAGCTTGGGTTCGTCATGGATGGGGAGTTGAGTCAAGATTTAGTCTTGCAGTCACTCCCTGACACCTTCTCACAATTTGTTGTAAATTTTCACATGAATAAGTTGGACGCCAGCTTGCTTGAGTTACTTAAAATGTTGAAAACTGCTGAAGGTCACTTTCCATCCAAGAAGAACCATGTCTTACTGGTGGATGATTCTTCCAAGAAAAGAAAGAGCCCAAGGTATCTTCTGGAAAGAAGAAATCCAAGGAGGTTAAGAGAAAGGCGAAATTAAATGATCAAAAGAAACCTGATCCAGCTAGCAAAGGAATTTGATTCTATTACAACAAGTCGAGTCACTGGAAGAGGAACTGCAAGGATTATCTTGCGGAACAAAAGCAAAAGAAGTTTGGAGAACCTTCGAATCCTAATCAAGGTTTGTTTATGTTTGAAATTAATTTTTTCTGAAAGTCAATCTTCTACTTGGGTATTGGATACCTGATGTGGTTCACACATATATAATAATATGTAGGGACTGGTCAAAAGTAGAAAGCTGAGCAAGGATGAGATCGGCCGACGAGTGGAAAATGGAGCACAGGATGTTGCATTAGCTGTAGGGACTTATTGTTTAGCACTGCCTACAAGCAAGTTCATTAATTTAAATAATTGTTATTTTATTTCGAATATCATTAGAAACATTATTTCAATTTCTGTATTGGATATGAATGGTTTTGATATTATAATAAAGAACAACAGTTGTTCAATTTCTAATAATAATATTTTATATGGTGTTGGTAATTTGCGAAATGGACTTTATATAGTTGACTTGCATGAAAATATACTTCAAATTGAACAAACTAATAAAAGAAAAAGAGATGATGTTAATTATACCTATATGTGGCACTATAGACTTTGTCATATTAATGAAACAAGATTATCTAAGTTGCATAAAGATGAGCTCCTAGAGCTATCAAATTATGAATCATATCTAACTTGTGAATCTTGTCTCATGGGAAAAATGACTAAATCTCCTTTTAGTGGAAAAGGAGAAAGAGTTACAGAGTTGTTAGCATTGGTACACACAGATGTATATGGACCTATGACAACGAATGTACAATGAGGGTATTCTTATTTTATTACATTAACTGACAATCACTCGAGATTTGGATATGTGTATTTAATGAAATACAAATCTGAATCATTTGAAAAGTTCAAAGAGTTCAGAAGTGAAGTAGAAAAAAAAAACTGAAAAAAGTATTAAGATTCTTCGATCAGATCGAGGAGGTGAATACTTAAGTGGTGAATTTCTCAATTGTCTCAAAGAAAATGGTATAATCTCACAATGGACTCCACCAGGGACACCACAACTCAATGGTGTATCTGAAAGGAGAAATCAAACATTGTTGGACATGGTTAGATCCATGATGAGTTTTACCGATCTTCCAGTTTCCCTCTGGGGATATGCCCTAGAATCGGTCGCATACCTACTTAACAAGGTACCTACAAAATCCATCCCCAAAACCCCATATGAGTTGTGGACGGGGAGGAAACCAAATCTTAAGCATGTTAAGACTTGGGGTTGTCCAGCTTATGTCAAAAATTTGAAACGATAAGCTACAGACTAGATCTGACAAGTGTAGATTTGTGAGATACCCTAAAGAAACATCAGGGTATTATTTCTATCATCCAACTGATCAAAAGGTGTTTGTTGCAAAACATGCTACCTTCTTGGAAAAGGAGTTTATCCTTGAAGGGGTTAGTGGGAGTAAGATATATCTTGAAGAAGTTCAAGAATCACAAAATACTACAAATCAAAGTCAGGTACCTAACCAAGTTGAAGAACCTATTGTAACACACCCTATTCGTAAATCTGGAAAAGTACCAAAGATACCTGATAGGTATGGATTCATCATAGAGGATGACGATAAGGTGCGCATCATAAATGATCATGATCCATTGAATTACGAACAGGCTATGAGTAGTAAAGACTCAGAGAAGTGGCAAGAAGTCATGAAATTCGAGATGGACTCCATGTATGAAAACCAAGTATGGACTTTGGTTTCACCACCTGAAGGCATTAAGCCTATTGGGTGTAAATGGGTCTTTAAAAGAAAGTCTATAGAAAATGGAAAGGTATAGACCTATAAGGCCTGACTTATCGCAAAAGGTTTCAAACAAAGACAAGGAGTTGACTATGACGAAACCTTCTCACCAGTAGCGATGCTCAAGTCTATTCAAATTTTTCTTGCAATTGCAGCTTACCATAACTACGAAATCTGGTAAATAGAAGTGAAAATGGCCTTCCTCAATGGAAAAGTTAAGGAGGATGTGTATATGACACAGCCAGAGGGATTTGTTTCAACGGTTGGAACAAATCAAGTCTGTAAGCTACAACGATCCATTTTTGGGTTGAAGTAAACTTTTTGTAGATGGAACATTCGTTTTGATGAGACAATCAAAGAGTTTGATTTTATCAAAAATGAAGATGAACCATATGTGTACAAGAAGGTTAGTAGGAGCGTTGTTTCATTCCTTGTATTATATGTTGATGATATATTACTGATAGGGAATGATATTCATATGATACAATCAATTAAAATCAGGTTATTTAAACACTTCTCCATGAAGGACTTGGGAGAAGCATCCTATATTTTGAGGATAAAGATCTATAGAAATAGATCTACAAGGATGCTTGGCTTATCCCAAGGAACGTACATTGACTCGATGCTAAAGATGTTTAGCATGGAAGATTCCAAAAGAGGTCTCATGCCGATGAGCTATGGAATACATGTCTCCAAGAAACAGGCCCCAAAGACACCTGAGGAGAGAGACCGTATGAGTAAGATTCCTTATGCTTCAGTAATAGGATCTATCATGTATGGTATGATATGTACTAGATCGGATGTCGCTCGTGCACTTAGTGTAATAAGCAGATATCAGTCGAATCCACGAGAAGAACATTGGAAGGTAGTGAAAAATATCCTAAAGTACTTAAGAAGAACTAAGGAAGTGTTTCTTGTCTACAATGGGTCTGAATTGAAACTAGAGGGCTTTACAGACTCAAGTTTTCAAACAAACCAAGATGACAGTATATCCGTTTCGGGGTATGTGTTTACCTTAAATAGTGGCACGGTGAGTTGGAAGAGTTCCAAACAGGAAACAGTTGATGATTCAGTGACAGGCAGGGTACATAGCTGCAAGTGAAGCTGCAAAGGAGGTTGTTTGGATGAAGAAGTTTATAACCGAACTTGATGTGGTTCCTAGCATTAGAGGACCAGTACCTTTATTCTATGACAACACCGGAGCTGTTGTGCAGGCTAAGGAACCCAGGTCTCATGAGAAATCCAAACACGTGTTATGGCAGTTTCATTTGATCAGAGAGATCATTGAAAGAGGAGATGTCACCCTGAAGCGTGTGGACTCTCAAGACAATATTGCAGATCCATTTACTAAAGCGTTAACACAACAGCAGTTCAATCGTCACTTAGAGAAGATGAGTATGAGATACCACATCAATTGGCTTTAGTGCAAGTGAGAGATTGAAAGTAGCATGCATACAGGCCAATCATGTATGATGATAAAATATATACTTTGTAATCAATCTTATTTATTTATTAATAAAAGAATTATTTATTAAAGGCATTTAATTATCTACATGGTTCTGTTTTAATAATATGTGATAAACTCATAGTTTTAAGCAATGCTTTTAGAATCATGATGAGATCATGCTAATGATATCTAATTTCGTAGATAGCTTAAAACTAAAAAGGTCTTAATCAATGGATTACTAAAAAGGGGATTAGTGAATCCGGATAGATTGATACATACGTTGCTTGCTCATTGGATGAGAATGATTGATCTCATAATCATTTGTATGGAGACACTAAAGTAAGTATGTAGGTGCTTATTGAAGAATAAGTTCACTAAACGTGACTCGCTAAGGAATACCTAATGAAGTTTTACTTGCTTGCCAATAGGAATTCTTGTAGTGATAGTAGTACAAATGATCCTTAGAGTTGAGATCGTCATAGTATCTTATGTATAATGAATTACATTTTGACTTATTCCTTAAGACCCTTAGGGTATATTAAAGTGTATGCTTGGGTATAATAAGTTATATACGGAGATAATGAATAATCAATATAGAATCTACCACTTCTAGTAAAAAAAAGAGAAATGTCCTATGTGATTCGATAAATGACAACCCAGAAATTTTTGGCCAATGTGAAATGAAATTAGAAAGTAGTTTCTAATTTGTATTTATTCGAACTTGTGTATTTGGGAATTGAAATACATATAATTAAATAAAATAAGACTTGACAGTAATTTCATGTCTTATATTTAATTGGGGCATTGTATGGTGGAAGAATTGAATTATATGGTAACTATTTATTCAAAGGTTCTTTTATGATTAATGTTGAAATCTATATTATCTAGAAAGTCGTTGATCGCTAGGGAGGCTTATCCCTATTGTAGAATAATTATTATTTATTTAAATAAATTAATAGTTTAATTTATTTATTTAAATAAGATTAGAATTGTTCTAATTGATTTATTCACAACTGGTTTAATATGGAGAACGTAAATGGTCACATCATAAAAGGAATAATAATTATTTAAGAAATTAATGGCATAATCGTAATAATCTGTTATGTATATTTAATTTAATCTATGGTGATAGAATAAATTAAATAGCATAATATTTATTATTTAATATTTTAGAAATATTAAATATAAATAAATAAGAGGAGTCTTATTAATATTATTATAATTATTATTATTTTAATTTCTAAAATAGTTTAGAAATTAATTTAATATAAGTACTCTTATTTATTCCTAATAGGATTAGGAGGCAAAATTAGTTAAAGGAGTTTATTTAATTATCCCTAATAAGATTAGGGAGCCTATTTAATAAAAGGAGTATAATTAAATAAATAATACCTTATTTTAATTAAATAGGGTTACCTGATATCTTTATAAAAGGAGTCTTATATCAGATATTAAATATACGTGATTCCAATAGGACGCCCACTGTTCTATAGAGATAGGAAAAATTAGAGTTTGAGCCAATACACCCTTCTTCTTGAAAATTCTTCTTTCTTAGTGGATCACCTATAGAGGTCATATACTTGGGTGGCTAACATTGATCAAAGGAAGGAATCTACCTGGAGATTCAAGGAGATCGAGGAGAAGTAGGATTTGAACTCGTACCTGTGGAAGCTCGTATCTACAAGGGTATGATTCCATAACTTCTCATTCTTCGTTTTAATTAATAATATGCATAAAGGATGATCGGGTAATTGGTTTGTGAAAAGTTTTAAAATCTAATTTTATTTTGCTTCCGCTATTTTTGCAACTTGATTGCTACTTTTATCTTCCCAAAACCTTACAACTGTTGCAATAGTCAAACTCAAACTCTACTAACTGAATGAACAAACCTTTTGTTTAAATATGCAGATTCATTTATATTTATTAGTAGTTAACAATTATAAAGTTTAATTGTTAAAATTTCATAATGTTGTAATTGTTAAATGTGAATATACATGGATCTTAGTTTACATGTTAAATGTATTAATATGGGATATTAATATTATTATATATTTTTAAATAAATAAAAATCCTCAATTTTTTTATAAAAATAATAATAAATAAAAAATCAAGTGGGAGAAAGAATTGTATTTCTTACGACCTCCATCGATGGTCCATTATATTGATACATGTATCTAATCTCAAAATTTGTGATTCCCTTCGAAAGATACATGAATCTAGTTTTAACGCCCCAAAATCCGGTCTATCTTCACACCTGGATTCCGTACATCACGAGTACATCTCCTTCCAAATATACATCATTATATAGTGATATATAACAACATACATTCACAAATCCTAGGTTCTAAAACCTTATAACCTCTTTCATTACAAATAAGGATAAATACATTATTCATTCCATCTTACAAGAGTGACTTTTATTCGCCACTAAGGATACATAACAGTTCATTAAACTAATCTATAGTTCCATTAAACTATTCTTCATTACAAGTCTTCGATTGATCTTTACGCTCATTCACATATTGAATGGCCCTTCTTCTAGATACCGATCAACTTGATCTTTACGGGATCCTTAAGTTCTCTCTAACCTCGTTCGCTGAAAATGTTTTTCATTTAAAGCAAGTATGAGCATTCAATTGCCCAGTAAGTCATAGCAGTTGAATAAACAACTTCAAGAATTTAAACATTCTTTTAAGACTTCAATAACCGAACAAAGGTTATGAGTCAGCTTGAATAATAGGAATAATCTCGATTCCTATCATTTTAAAACATTAGTCACATTCATTTCCAAATACTTTCATTCTTCTACCTTTTCCATACACATCCTGTCTGGCTTGAATCATTAGCACAGACTTAATAATAACGGTTCATGTATAAACATAACATACTAATATTGAACAGTTCAATCACAGAATAGTTCATCTCATAGAAACACCGAAGTGTTCAAATTGTGGCACAAGGCCTCATATGTTCTACCACCTTGTACAATTATCGCACATTTGCACATAAGTAAAACTTCTAATGTTCAACATCTGAGAAGTTTAAGAAACTAGCATTCATGTAAAATATGAATGAAGTTAGGAAACTTGCCTTACGCACAACTACAGCTTATGCTGAATTGCTCATTCAAATCCCTATATATCACATGAGGAAATAACACAAACACCAATTAGTCACATTGTAACATTCTAGAATTTTAATTATAATATTAAATATTTATTGAATTATATAAATATTTAGTGGATGTATTTATCGTTGAATAAATATTTGTTTAATTGATTTGATTTTTATTTGGTTAATTATTTATTAAATAAATAATTAATAAGTTAAGAAAATTATTATTATGTTGATATTTCAATTTGATGGTTAATTATTTGTATTGAGTTATGTGATTAAATATTTTATTTAATTAATTATTATTTGAATTAATTAAATTAAATATGAAAGCTTGATTAAATAAAGTGTGACAAATAACTATATTATGAGGAGTTATTAAAATAAATTAAAGTAGTTTTAATTTAGTTTTATCCAAACAAGGTTCAAGGATATTAATTCTTTAAAATTTAAAGGGTTTTGCCAATCAAAACCTTATGAATTTTGGTTTTCTAATTTTTGAATTTAAATAAAATAAATTAAAATAATAAATATAATATATTTATAATATATACGTTATATGTATTAACTGATATACTTAATAGGTGAATTAAGGCCATATCAGTTTTATAGTTTGTTTTATGCTTAAGGTTCTCATTTGAGTGTTGAGTTTTGGCCAGTTGCTAAGAACATTCAGAGAGAATTGAGAGAGAGTTGAGAAGAAACCTGAGGATTTCATAGTGATTGTAAGTGGTGATAGCAAGGATTCCAAACAAGTTGAAGGTATTTTATCTAAACCTTAATATTATATATATATATATATATATATATATATATATATATATATATATATATATGTTCTTCGGCAAACTGTATATTTTCTATAAATTGCAAATTTGTTAAATTGTTGTAGGAAATTGAGTTATTGAAATTGTATGTGTTTATTATGATTAGAGATTATGTTTAAACAAGAATTGCATGCTAATTTCGGTTTACAATAGAAAATAATGATAGTGTTTATGTTTTCTCATATGGCTTGTGTAAGTACCAATTTTGATGGTCAATTCATATGTTAAACTATAAATTGAGTCTTGTATATGTTAGTTCATTAAGAAACAAGCATAGCGTAATTTGAATGAAGCATTTTGGCCAAGTATAGAGATTACAGTGATGATTTTTCTAAGAGATGTCAAAACAATGGAGTTTTTGTATGAAAATATGAATTTTGAGAAATTAAAATAGTTTTAGTTGATGTTAAATTGTCCTAATTGGTGGTAAATGTTAGCAAACGTGTTTATGATTAGTTTATATCAATTGTTTGTGTTAATTTCACTATTTGGTGGGTGAAATTCGTGTTAGTTGGCTTGAGAAAACTGCCGTAACCATGTTCTGCAAAAACTGGAACTGGAGTGTCGCGCGGGCGTGCAGCCCTGTGGCGCGAAAACACAGCTGCCGCGCGGGCGCGCCTCAACCTAGTGTAAAATTGGCACGGTCGCGACAGTCCCCTACCACAGACAGTGAAGTCTGTTAATTATGCAAACTTTGGGTGTTCAGTTTAACTTAGATTAATGATAGGTTAATGTGTCCACCATGTAATAACAAGGCTAAAATAGAGTGGTGTTATATAGATTATGAATTCAAAGTTGTAAAAGTGATTAGTAGGTTATGAACGCATTATGTGATAACTTAGTTATACAATGAATGTTAGATAGGTGTTGTGATGTTAACACTTGAAAATTCTGAAATATATGTGTTAGCATAAGACTTGTGCTAAGATGATAAGTTTAGCTAGAAATGTATATGTTGTGGTATGTTAGCATATCTAATAGATAATGTGGTTCTAAACCAATGTGTAAGTGAACGTGAGTTTAATATTGTAGCTTACGCTCGAGGCAAGTTTCTAAACTCTCTTCTTAAATTAAGCAAGCCATTTAACTCTACACTTATGTTGACTAAGTTCTTACTTTAAAATTTCATTAAGTGCACTCTTGTAGTCTTAACCATGATTTGAACAAGCTAGCTATATCCTTGTTTTTATTTGAACAAGTTTTGAATTCCAATATTTATAGATGTATTATAACTTGTTTATTGTTAGATAAGTTTCTTTATTGTCCTTCATGTACTATGAATGCAATTTCCTTGAATTCTAAGTTCTAATGTTGAATTATCTTAGTTCATTTACTTGACACAAGCTATTCTTATAATGAGCAAACTTTATTTCAGCTTGTTATTACTTAATGTATGTTCAATAATTCATAGTCCTAGCTTAATTTTATTCAAGCAAGATTTATTGTCATTCAATACTTATGCTTTGTGGTTGTTTTTAAGCATTAGTTCAAAATATAGTTAATTCGCTTACACTTATTCATTGTTCCATATTATGTTATTATTGATCAACTGTTGTGTTATCAAACACTATTGATTCAACTAGTCCTCTAGTTGATGTCCGTTAAACTTCAAATTACCCTTGAAAGTTTATTCAAACTAAACTTTCTTTGGTGCGGACTTGTACTCTAAATACTGAGATGAACAACTCTATTATTAGGAAAAATTTACGCTTAGCGTTAAAATATTTGTGCACAATACATTGTATGAAGGGCTGATGTGAGACCCCAAATTTTATGAATAAAGATTTAATTTTCTCGAAATAATTTTTTTAATATTATGGTGTGGATTTGAGATAGTGTTATAGTTGTGGGTAGTATTTATAAATTTTGCAAAGTATGCAAGTTGTTATATAATATTCGTTTGGTCGGGGAATATTCTTTTTGTCGGGAAATATCTATACGACGGCATAATCATTGGTGGACCCCACAATGGAAGTATTATCGTAGTAAGAATATAAAAATAACGGCGATAGTGTTACCGTTAAAACTGTTGAACTACTCGGTAGTAAAAGTACAGTAATACGCGTGGTTGCGTAGTAGCACACGGTATTGATTATTGATGCTTACGTAAGAAGTCACTCAGTTATACTCAATTATTGCTACAGTAATTGTTGCATCATATCTTTCATATTATTGATTCAATTATTGTCACAGTAGCATCTGTATAATATGTTATGTTATTAAATCAATAATTGAGATGGCAAAGTTATTCATATTATTATTTGCAATACTAACGATGTCTAGAAGTTCTGCCAAGGAGAGGTTTGGTCACCTAATTGCGCGCCAATAGGGAGAAATCCTTATTGGAAAGCCCCCTCTTTCCTAGGAACATTCTAGTCGATTAATATTGAGAATTCTAATAAAGGTGATAAGTTTTGTTTTATTATTATTATAAATGTAATAAAACAGAAAACTTTTTATATAAGACATAATACTTTTATAAAGTTATTTGTTTTATTAGACTATAAATAGAATATATGATATTCTATTATGCATAGTATTTGCATAGTGTCTGCATAGTATTTGCATAGTAAAATCTTTTTATATAAAACATAATATTTTTATAAAGTTATTTGTTTTATTAGACTATAAATAGAATATATAATATTCTATTATGCATAGTGCCTACATAGTGTTTGCATAGTAAAATCTTTTTATATAAAACAGAATACTTTTATAAAGTTATTCGTTTTATTAGATTATAAATAGAATATATTATATTTTATTTAAAAGATTTTGTTTTATTAGAATATTTTATTAATACTACATAGTAAATCAATATGGACCGTCCGTTTAAAAGTAAATCAATCTGGACCGTTCATGAATTAGTTACTATTCAGTTCATTCTCCTATAAATAGAAGCTCATTCCTTCATTATTTCTTACGAATTCACTGAAACTCTATAGAGAGAAACTATTGAGAAAAAGAAGAAAAGTATTCTGCTACTTCACTACTCCTATATCCAATTTCTTCTAAGGTAAGGGATATTATTTGTTATACTCGTAAGGGGTATTATTTTTTTCGTATTCATGAAGAGAACTTCTGTTATTCCATTCTTTATTATTATGTTGGAATAACCTATATACGTGGACTACCCTATACTTGGTAAAATTCTTCTATTATTCCATTCTTTATTATTTTGTTGGAATAACCTGTATATGCGAAGTATCGCATACATGGTAAAATTCTTCTATTATTCCATTCCTTATTATTATGTTGGAATGACCTGTATATACGAAGTACCGCATACATGGTAAAATTCTTCTGTTATTTCATTCTTTATTACTCTGTTGGAATATCTTGTCTGTGCGTATTACGCATGACCTGGTTCTATTATTTGTTATTCTGTTGGAACAACCTGTCTATGCGGTCTATCGCATGCATGGTGAATTATGTTGTTATTCCATTCTGTATTATTCTGTTGGAATATCCTATCTGCGCGTTTACGCATGACCTGGTTCCGTTATTTATTATTCTGTTGGAATAACCTGTCTGTGCGGTCTATCGCATGCCTGCTGATTTCTTTTGTTATTCCATTCTTTATTATACTCAGTTGGTTAAAGTTTTGACTTTTATACTCCATGAAATTAGTGGAATATCCTTGATATTTGCGCTTCATCCAGTATCTTTTCATGGAAATATTCTTCCGAGCATTCTTGAGTTTTACCCCACAAAGCAGTATCATGTTGACAATTTGGACGTTTTTGGTTCCTAGATAAATTAATTCTTGAACTTGTTTTATAGAATTCTTATATCATTGTCATCATCCTCATGTTTATATTATGTTGAAAGTCATCTGTGGCCTATAGTGCATAGATGGACTTGGTATGATTATGACCAGGAATTATTCAGTATAATCATGACCGTAATGTTACAAATGATGTGGTAAAGGTCCTCATTGGCCCGTAGTGCATTAATGGACAGTTGTTGACATGATCATGACCATTGATGAATACACGAATATCATTGGCTCGTAGTGCATGGATAATTTGTGGTTGTGATACTAATGAATATCCTTGGTCGTAGTGCAGGGATGATGTGGATTATTTATTAAGCTGAGCCCCAGCGATAAAAGTGATGAAAAAGCTTTTAAATCATAAAAGATAGTAGATTTTATTCTCTACTTGTCTCTTGTAATGGATTGCTTGTTCCGCTGCAGTTAAACTTGATATTTATTATATTGTATCAGTTTAATACTGTTGAAGGCTAACGATAATTTATTCTGCATTATCTTAGTCATAATACTTCTTATTGGGCTAGTTGAGCTCACCCTTTTACTTTCATTGTTCTCTTCAGGAAATGAGAATGTAGCAGGGACTAGTCGGGGAACGGAATGACGGTCCAGATGATAGCATTAGTAGTCCTCACTATTCTATGAAATAGTGTGATAATAAATGTATTGAGAATTTATTTTGAGTTTGAATATTGTCTAGAAGACAATATTTGTATTAAAACTCATAGCTCATGTTGTATATTTAAGATTGTATTTGTATTCTATACCATGTATTTGGCGACTCAAAAGAGGTGATATATACCTATTTTGGGGGCGTCACAGTTGGTATCAAAGCTTAGGGATATGATCCCTAGCTGAGATGTGAGATAAGAACTAGGAGGGGAGAGACTGGGAATTCTTTCGCTAATATGACCTACCTAAGTTTATTTGGTATTTAATTGGTCGGTCAGAGTATAGGGATAATATGTGATATGTTAATTAACCCTTATTTTGTGGCAGTATTTGAAAATGACATCTGAGAATGTTGAGAACATCAATGGAGCATAGGAGACCGTTGAGTCTCCACAGATCAATAATCAGGATAATGTGCATCAGGAAGGCGACAATCCTCAGGCAAACAACAACACTGACCAAATAATGAACGATGGAATATTCAGAGGCTTTATGCAATTCATGCAACATCAGGCAAGAGCGGCTCCTGTCCAAAATACAGGTGGAAATAATGGCAACCCACGGTCGGTCACCACTAAGCAGTTCAAGGAGATGAGACCACTGGAGTTTTTGGGAAAGCCAGAACCACTTAAGGCAGAGACGTGGTTAAAGCAAATCACCAAGATATTTGATGACTTGGGATGCTCCGATGAGCAAAAGGTTCCCTTTGCCACCTTTATGTTGCATGAAGAGGCAGATTACTGGTGGAAATCTGTAAAACGTACCCAGCCTGACGCACTCAAGATGTCTTGAGAGAAGTTCCAAGAGCTGTTCAATGACAAGTACTTTCCCGAAGTATTCGTCACATGAAGGAGGTGGAATTCATCAAGCTGGAGCAAAACAATATGATCGTGTCACAGTACAAAGCCAAGTTTGCTGAGTTATCCCGATTTGTGTCCCATTTGGTCGATAATGAGAAGCGAATGACGCGAATGTTTCTGCGAGGTTTGAAACCCGAAATACGTCAATACCTCATTTCTCACAAACTTTTTTTATATTCAGATATTGTGAATAGGGCTCAGTTATTGGAGAGTGATAATAAGTCAGCACAACCAAAAGGCAACGACCAACAACACGATAATAATCGTACCGGTGGCAACGGCCATCGGAACAATGATAGCCATCGTGGGGGAAATTATCATGCCAAGAATAGTAACCACTTCTGTGGTAATCAGGGCCAAGATAATAGAAGTGAAAATTTCAAGAAGAGAAGGTTCAATAATGATGGAAAGACAGCAGCACCAGCACCCGGTTCAAAGGAAGAAGAAGGACCACCGGTCATATGTTTCAAATGCGGACAGGAGGGACACATCCGTCCAATTTGTACGTAGCAATCTAAAGCGTGTTTTAATTGCAGAAGAGAAGGTCACCTAGCTCGATTTTGTTGCGTAGTGAAGTCAAGTCCAGCTTGGACAGTGATGCCAAAGGATGTCTCAGACAAGTCAAAGCTGGTAGTTTAAGTGAGAGCGTTTATCAAGGAACCCGAACGAGGTTATTACAGGTTAGTTAATTATAAATTCTTACGAAGTCTATACCTTATTAGATACCGGTTCTACCCATTCTTTTATCTCTCTTGCTTGCGCTCGACATTTAAATTTAACTCAGGAGAAGTTAGACTTTGACTTATTGGTTGAAACTTCGTTACCAGAAGCCTTCGTTACCTCTACTGTTTATAAATCTTGTTGATTCAAATCGACACTTTCACGTTACCTGTCGATCTTATCTCTTTGAAAATACTTACCTTTGATGTGATTTAGGAATCGATTGGTTAACTACTCATCAAGCTTTTCGTAAGGTGGTTAGCTTTCATATTCCTAACCAACCTGTTATGCGAATTCAAGCAACCAAACCACTAAAGTCAATCATTGTCATATCAAGCCATAAGTAAAGAGCCCCGGTCCTTTCATTGTTGACTTTCTTGTGTGGAATGCACAGAAGCCAGACTTTCCATAGGGGATGTTGTGAATAACGATGGCAAGTTGATAGGTATCAATGTGATGTACTATCCAAGTCTTGGATGAGAGACACAGTTTTGAATGATATTTCTATTGTTAATAAATTTCCTAACGTATTCTTAAAGACTTCTTAGCCTATCCCTAGAGCGTGAAATCGAATTTTGTATTGACCCTATTACAAAACCCATTTCTAAAACCCTTAAATATTTCTTCAACCAAAATGAACGTATAATGCGCCAAAGACATTGGCTCGAGCTGTTAAAGATTATGATTGTACCTTTCAATACCATTATGGGAAAGCGAACGTGGTAGCTGACAGGTTGAGTAGAAGATCGTATGCATTTACGAGTGCGATGTTGTTAACACAAAAACTCATTTTGTATGACTTGCAAAGGATGCAGATAGAGTTAAAGACTCTAGAGACCCATGTGATGATGGTGAATATATGAGTAGAATCGACTTTAATCGATAAAGTTAAAGCCGCTCAAGCTACACACCCAAATCTGATGAATGTGAAGAAGAAGGTTCAAGAGGGAGTTATTCTAGAAGCAAGAATTGACGAAGAGAGGAAATCTCAACCCTCGATTTAATTGGCCCATTTGAAATCCTTGATCGAGTAGGAACTGTGGCCTATAGACTCGTTTTACCGCCAAGTTTATCGCATGTTCATAACGTTTTTTTTCACGTATCGATGTTACGTAAATATGTGGACGACCCGAACCACATTATTGAATTGGAATTGGACGAGATAGCAAAAAATTTAACATATGAGGAGATACGTGTTAAAATCTTGAATAAGAAGGATTATATTCGACACTCAAAGGTTATACCTCAAGAGTTAGAATTTGAAGTGAAGTCACGGTATCCTCACCTATTCGGCATACCAGGTACGTACGTAAATTTCGAGGGCGAAATTTCATAAGGAGTGGAGATTGTGAGACCCCAAATTTTATGAATAAAGATTTAATTTTTTCGAAATATTTTTTTTAATATTATGGTATGGATTTAAGAGTGTTATAGTTGTGGGTAGTATTTATAAATTTTGCACAAAGTATGCAAGTTGTTATATAATATTCGTTTGGTCGGGGAATATTCTTTTTGTCGGGAAATATCCGTACGACGGCATAATCATTGGTGGACCCCATAACGGAAGTATTGTCATAGTAAGAAAACGACAGAATTAACTTTTTATAAAAATAACGGCGAAAGTGCTACCGTTAAAACTGTTGAACTACTCGGTAGTAAAAGTACAGTAATGCGCGTGGTTGCATAGTAGCACACGGTGTTGATTATTGATGCTTACGTAAGAAGTCACTCAGTTATACTCAATTATTACTACAGTAATTGTTGTATCATATCTCTTATATTATTGATTCAATTATTGTCACAGTAGCATCTGTATAATATGTTATGTTATTAAATAAATAATTGAGACGGTAAAGTTATTCATTTTATTATTTGCAATATTAACGATGTCTAGAGTTCTGCCAATGAGAGGTTTGGTCACCTAATTGCGCGCCAATAAGGAGAAATCCTTATTAGAAAGCCCCCTCTTTCCTGGGAACGATCTGGTCGATTAATATTGTAAATTATAATAAAGGTTATAAGTTTTGTTTTATTATTATTATAAATGTAATAAAATAGAAAACTTTTTATATAAAACAGAATACTTTTATAAAGTTATTTGTTTTATTAGACTATAAATAGAATATATGATATTCTATTATGCATAGTGTTTGTATAATAAAATCTTTTTATATAAAACAGAATACTTTTATAAAGTTATTTATTTTATTAGACTATAAATAGATTATATAATATTCTATTATGCACAGTGCCTACATAGTGTTTGCATAGTAAAATCTCTTTATATAAAACAGAATACTTTTATAAAGTTATTCGTTTTATTAGATTATAAATAGAATATATTATATTTTATTTAAAAGATTTTATTTTATTAGAATATTTTATTAATACTACATAGTAAATCAATATGGACCGTCCGTTGAAAAGTAAATCAATCTGGACCGTTCATGAATTAGTTACTATTTATTCCATTCTCCTATAAATAGAAGCTCATTCCTTCATTATTTCTTATGAAGTCACTGAAACTCTAGAGAGAGAAACTATAGAGAGGAAGAAGAAAAGTATTCTGCTACTTCACTACTCCTATATACAGTTTTTTCTAAGGTAAGGGATATTATTTGTTGTACTCGTAAGGGGTATTATTTCTTTCGTATTCATGAAGAGAACTTCTGTTATTCCATTCTTTATTATTATGTTGGAATAATATATATACGTGGACTACCCTATACTTGGTGAAATTCTTCTGTTATTCCATTCTTTATTATTATGTTGGAATAACCTGTATATGCGAAGTATCGCATACATGGTGAAATTCTTCTGTTATTCCATTCCTTATTATTCTGTTAGAATAACCTGTATACGTGGACTACCCTATACTTGGTGAAATTCTTTTGTTATTCCATTCTTTATTATTATGTTGGAATAACCTGTATATGTGAAGTATCGCATACATGGTGAAATTCTTCTGTTATTCCATTCCTTATTATTCTGTTGGAATAACATGTATATGCGAAGTACCGCATATATGGTGAAATTATTCTGTTACTCCATTCTTTATTATCCTGTCTGTGCGTATTACGCATGACCTGGTTTCATTATTTATTATTATGTTGGAATAACCTGTCTATGCGGTCTATCGCATGCATGGTGAATTATGTTGTTATTCCATTCTGTATTATTCTGTTGGAATATCCTATCTGCGCGTTTACGCATGACCTGGTTCCGTTATTTATTATTCTGTTGGAATAACCTGTCTGTGCGGTCTATCGCATGCCTGCTGATTTCTTTTGTTATTCCATTCTTTATTATACTCAGTTGGTTAAAGTTTTGGCTTTTATACTCCATGAAATTAGTGGAATATCCTTGATATTTGCGCTTCATCCAGTATCTTTTCATGGAAATATTCTTCCGAGCATTCTTGAGTTTTACCCCACAAAGCAGTATCATGTTGACAATTTGGACGTTTTTGGTTCCTAGATAAATTAATTCTTGAACTTGTTTTATAGAATTCTTATATCATTGTCATCATCCTCATGTTTATATTATGTTGAAAGTCATCTGTGGCCTATAGTGCATAGATGGACTTGGTATGATTATGACCAGGAATTATTCAGTATAATCATGACCGTAATGTTACAAATGATGTGGTAAAGGTCCTCATTGGCCCGTAGTGCATTAATGGACAGTTGTTGACATGATCATGACCATTGATGAATACACGAATATCATTGGCTCGTAGTGCATGGATAATTTGTGGTTGTGATACTAATGAATATCCTTGGCCGTAGTGCAGGGATGATGTGGATTATTTATTAAGCTGAGCCCCAGCGATAAAAGTGATGAAAAAGCTTTTAAATCATAAAAGATAGTAGATTTTATTCTCTACTTGACTCTTGTAATGGATTGCTTGTTCCGCTGCAGTTAAACTTGATATTTATTATATTGTATCAGTTTAATACTGTTGAAGGCTAACGATAATTTATTATGCATTATCTTAGTCATAATACTTCTTATTGGGCTAGTTGAGCTCACCCTTTTACTTTCATTGTTCTCTTCAGGAAATGAGAATGTAGCAGGGACTAGTCGGGGAACGGAATGACGGTCCAGATGATAGCATTAGTAGTCCTCACTATTCTATGAAATAGTGTGATAATAAATGTATTGAGGACTTATTTTGAGTTTGAATACTGTCTAGAAGACAATATTTGTATTAAAACTCAAAACTCATGTTATATATTTAATATTGTATTTGTATTCTATACCATGTATTTGGCGACTCAAAATAGGTGATGTATACCTATTTTGGGGGCGTCACAGCTGATCCCCCTAAGTACGAGGAGTCCTTATAGTCTTATGACTGTTAAAGTTGGAGCTAAAAGATTACTCGCTACTATGGACATAGTTCATGGTCTTATGACCCTCAGTTAGATATATTCCATATTTTGGATTCAAGTTTTTGGTTATCATTGTTAGAGTACTATTCAGTTTTGATGAGCCTATTGTTGGCAATTATTATTATTATTATTCTGTTGATCTATTGTTATATCCAGTGAGCAATTATTTTGCTCACTCTTGTATATTTATATACTCATTGCAGCTAAAGTTGAGAAGGTATATGAGCCTTCAACTAGCAAAGGAAAGGAAAAAATGTACAAGTGATGCAAACTTGTAATTTTGTTTATTGTGATGGCCATAGACTTTTTAATAATGATGTAATGTAATAATTTTATTTTCGCACTTGAATGATGTTTAAATGTTAGACAACCTGGGATGTTTTTTTTAATTTAATGATGTAACCCTATTTAAAGGGAGGATTGTGGTTTAAATATTATTTTATTTGGGTAGATAGTATGAATGTATGGTTAGTGAGCACCAAATTTTGTGGAAATAAAGTACCTAGTTTTGGGGGTGTCACACACATACTTGACTTACGCATTGGTTTACTTAACTTTACTTCTTAGGGTTCGCATTCTTGAAATCTAAGTTTACGTGACTAACTTTCTTTACCGTTTTACGGCTAAACATCATTCTTCATTACCTTACGGTCAACCATACATGGGGTGTAGGTTCTGTCATTTAATATTCGCGTACACTCAACCCTTACATCGGCTAAAGTGTTTAACACTCACTTTCATTCAATCCTTCTTTATCCGGCTTACATTCAGACTTGCATTAATCTTATTACCGTTCGTTATGGCTTTCATTCGTTATCCAATACATGAACCCCACATTCATATTCTTTCTTAATGTCGAAGTCATACGGTTCATTGTATGCTAAGACTGATCGTTCATTGCAACTATGTTGCATTAACAGCGTCTATACGCTTTACGCTTAACTCTCATTATGACATCATAACATCGAGATGTTATACATCATCCTCATCATTCAACATCTAGGAAATCACAATAATAGCAATCCCACACGTTCATTTTATCGCGACTACGGTCCCCGAATATTGGTTACGTAATATATCGTTTACATTCTTCATCTTTTAATTCCGTTAAATCTTTTCGTTCAACCATTACTAAAGGTTTAAATCACTTATTTAAGTGTTACGTTACGTGAACTTTACGGTCATTATCTTTCCATACACTTCCCTAGGAGTTTGAGCAGTTAATAGCTCCTCACTGGCCATTGCCCTGCATCGGCGCTGCGGCACCGATTCCTTTCTTTCTCCTCGCGCTGCGGCGCGAGTCTCCAGTACATACATCCCCGGTCTGGCGCTACGGCGCCGAGTTCTTCACTAACTCTTGCACTGCGGCACCACTTATCAGTGCTTGGTTGCCCAGGTTAGCGCTGCGGCGCCGCCTCCCAAGGCATAGCTGGCGTTGCGGCGCCAAGCTTCAAACTTGGAAAAAAAATTCTAAGTCTTTTACATGTTTGAGATGCTGACTTCGCAATCACATAACTTCTTCGTTATGACTCGGAATAAGGTTGTTCCAAAGCCATTCTCTTCCTTATCTTATGTACTTCAACCCTCAGATAAAACTTTATTCTGAATCTGTTAACATGCCATTCAATTGGCTTAAATTCTATTCTTTGTTCGTTTTACGTTATTAACATTCTTCGTCTGCTCGTCCGTAATTCGGTCATCTGAACTCGGAACTCATTCGTTCTTGAGTCCACGACTCATGTTTTCTACATTCTCTTACATTCTTATGAAACTCTACATATTCAGTTTCATTTACATACTTTCTATTTCTCATTTGTCTTTTACAAAATTTTCACCATAACTTCATTATAGCTAAGTTTAATCCGTTCTTCATGAACGTTTCTACCGTTCCTAACCAAGCAATAAGTAAATAACTTATACACGATAGTTTTAAACTTGTCCATCAATAACAAATTATACTACGATGATTATAAATTTGTCCATCAACAACGTTCTTCGTATTCTTCTCGTTCTTCGCTCGTTCTTCATTTTTAATCGATATTTTGATTACAATTTCACTTTTCTTTGGAATTTGATGTTATAAAACACCATTCCTTACTTCTTACGCCAAATCGATCATATGATTCATTCGGATCGTTCAAATTCATTACGAAACTTATACTTCCTTAAGAAATTTATAACCTAAACTTCTAATTCTTATTTCTTCATTTTTTTCATGATTTCAACCATATGAAACCATTCTTAACATCTCTTACTTCTTATTCTCATTAAGCTATTTTTAAACAAAGAAAACTTAAAGAAAATTATTCAGAAATTAGGTTTCGAATTACCTTTTTTCTTTAATCTTCTCACATTGGACAAAGTTTACACACGGGCTAGCTTTTCCTCTTCCTTTTCCTTCCCATCCGAAATCTCTCTCTCTCTCAAGTGTTGGTGATTTTCAAAATCACCAACTAATGAGCTTAAGCTCTCTTTTATAGAAAATCCAAGCTAGGGGCGTTTTAGTTATTTGGCTAAACTGCCTTACTATTCATACCTCCCTACTATTTCCACCTCCTTACTATTCATGAAGCTTCCCTTGAAAGCTTCGTGCTTCCGTCTTGCGGAATTCGTCCGACAGTTTTAAAAACTGCGATTCTCGAAATCTAAATATTTTTGGATATTTCGTCTTTTCTCTACAGTCTAACTTTTACGCATTCTTCGGAACTCCGAAAAACTGAAAAACACTTTTTGACATTAAGCGTTTTCCTTCACGTTTTCCCCTAACGTAGTTAAACGAATAAAAAGTACATAACAATACTTTTCGTCAATTTTATTTCGTTCGATTTTTGCGCGTTTTTCGAGAAAAACTTTTATCGATTTACTTAACTTCTCACGATATATTATCGTCAAATCTTTCGACAAAATGTCATTTCGACATACCGAACTCTCGAAAAGTTTTAGGTTATTCAAATCCTAACCCTTAGGTTTCGTCGGTTGAATAGTGCATATTTCGTTTTTTTTCCCAAAAATATTTTTATTCCCGAAAAAATTTTATTTTCGTCTTGAAATTTCTTACTCGTTCAATCTAGCTCGCAGCCAGAATCCTCCCAACTTATAATCATCCTAAGTTCTAGAACGATTAATAAACACATAACACAAAATAGTATTAATAAAAATTCACTTTATTAATAACTAATTCTTTATACTTAAATTCTGGACAATCCAGTTCTCCGGGTTGTTACACTAGTTATATATTAGATATGGACTTCCTTGTGATAAATTTATTTAAAATTGTATTGCGAATTATTTCCCATCGAAATATTTGTATTAAAATTTTAGAGAAAATTTAAATGGATGCTATACACTTGACAAAACATAAATAATAATTCTCCCCATCGGAGTGATACTTATAATTATTGTTTTGGGCTGAATTAAATGGTGACTTATTTTTATTTCATGAGATGTCAAAATATAAAAGTAATTGTAATTTTAAATTATTCTTATTTTTCCCATCGAAAAGAGAATTATTTGAAATTAAGTTGTCATGTTTATTTTATGTTTGTGTTTGAGGATTACACTTTCATATTATATGCAAAAGTTTATTTTCATGGAATGACCATTTCATTTATGCATATTGTATAATTGTACAGATTACCATGTCGTCATTTAATCCCCTTGTTGTTATACTTAAAGAAAATAAGTTAACTGGACCAAATTATGTGGACCAGAAAAGAAACCTTGACATTGTGTTGACTGCAGAGGACTACAAATTTGTGCTACCTGAACCTTGCACAGTTCTTCCAGAAAATGCTACTGTTGCACAAAAGAATAACCATAAGAGGTGGCAAAAGTCAAATGATATGACTCGTTGCTATATATTGGCATCTTTGTCAAATATATTGCAACACAAATATCAGTCTATTACCACTACTAAAGAAATCTTGGATAGCCTTTGTAACAATCTAAGATTTTATTATTTGTAATTTAAAATATTTATTAAATTAAATAAATATTTTATTGATGTGGTTATTGTTAGTAAATATTTGTGAATTAAATTTATTAGACAATATTCTAAATTAATTTAATTTATAATTTAGAGAGTTGTAAGATAACATGACATGTTATATTATTGCTTTAATTTAATAATTAAACTGGTATGTGAATTTATTAAGTAAAATTATAGTTTCCATTATAAGTTTATGATAATTGTTTAAATGGAAAATTATTTTAAAATATAGTATGTGTAATTAGTTTATTTGACTAATGTTGGATATGGGATAAATAATATGAGATTATAAACTATAGTGTAATGATTTATTAAAATAAATTAAATGGATTTATCCAAACAAGGCTTAAAATATTAAGTCTTTACTTTAAAGAGTTTTTGCCAAACAAAGCCTTATGGCTTTTGAATTTTGAATTTTTATTATAATAAAATAAATAAATCAAATAATAAATAAAATATATTTATAACCTATACGTTTATATTTTTGTAACTGATATTATTTAGTATGTGTATTATGGCTTTCCTATCAATTTTATTTTACGCATAATGTTAGTGGCCTATTTTGATACTAAGAGAAGAAAGAAGAGTTACAGAGAATTTGAGAGAGACTAGAGAGAGATTGAGAGAAATTTTTGAGTTTCCAAGCAATTCTTTGTGGTTAGCAAGGATTACTAAGTAATTGAAGGTATGTTCTATAACCTTGATATTGTATATATGTTTTACGGCAAAAATTTTAAGTTTCCAAGTTCGGTGAATGCAAATTTTTTAAATTGTTGAAATACAACTGATAACTTGTGATCATATGTGTTGGTGGTGCTAGAGTTTGTATTTAGACAAGGAATTGTATGCTAATTACGTTTAAAAAGAAAGAAAACTGTTTTCAGTGTATGTTTATACATATGTCTTATGAAAGTACCAAATTTGGTGGTTAATTTGTATACTAATATGTAAATTGAGTCTTGAATATGTTAATTCGGTAAGAAATAAAGAGAACGTAGTTTGAATGAATTAATTTAGTGCAGAATTGTGATCACAGTGTTAAATTTTGTCAAGAATGTCAAAAATAGAGTTTTTAGTTTAAAACATATAGTTTAAGGATTTAAATTAGTTGAAATTGTTGTTTAATTGTTCTAAGTTAGTATATATGTGAGGAATCATGTACATATGAGTTCTATATTATTTGGGTGTGCTTAATTTATTGTTTTGTGGATGAAATTCGTGTAAGTTGGGCTAAAAAGAGCTGTTACAGTAGTCTGTGAAGTTTCTGTCTGCGCACCAGTGCAGCTGCGCTGGTGTCAAGGCCAGAAACGACGCAATTGCGCTGCAGCACAGCTGCGTCGGTCCCAAGTCTGTGTATGGCACAGCTGCGCCATACCCTGTTCAGAGACAGTGAAGTCTGTTACTTCTACAGACTTTGGACGCTATTATAACTTAGTCTAATGATGTGTTAATGTGTCAAACATGTAATGAAGAGGTTAAAACAGAATCATGTCATATGGTTAGTAATTCTAAAGTTATAAAGGATTAGTAAGTTACGAACGCGATATGCTATGACTTAGTGTACACAATGAATAGTAAATAAGTGTTGGGAAGTTAACACTTGAGATTTCTGAAATGTATATGGTAACGTAAGACTAGTACTAAAATAACAAGTTTAGCTAGAAGTGAGTTCTATTTTGGAAAAGTGGATGTTAGTATATCTAATAGATATTGTGATTCTAATACTATGTGTAGGTGAACGTGAGTTTTAAATTTATAACTTACAAGCGAGGCAAATTTCTAAACCTTACCTCTTTACATTGAGCAAGTTCTTTTGTCCTTAACCTTTATTCGAGCAAGTTTTGAATTCTAATTATTGTTGAACTATTCTAACTTGTTAATAGTTAAGCAAGTTTTCTTAAGTTCTATTGTTTTATGACAAATGTAAATTCTTGAACTCAAATCTCTAACCGAGTTGTTCTATTTCATTTACTTAATGCAAATCGAAATATTATTGTTAATTTGAGCAAGTTTAATTCTAAGCTTGTTATTCCTTAGTATATGTTCATAACTTAATTCTTTTATTTCAAGATAATAGCCTTAGCTTAATATTGTTCAAGCAAGGTTTATTGTTTTATTCAATACTTATGCTTTTTAGTTATTTCTAAGCATGAGTTTAATACATAGTTAGTTCACCTATGATTATTCATTGTTCCATATTATGTTATTATTGATCAACCGTAGTGTTATCAAACCTTATTGATTCAACTAATCATTTAGTTGATGATCGTGAAACTCTAAATTACCCTTGAAGCTTATCCAAATCAAACTTTCTTTGGTGTGAACTTATACTCTAAAATTGAGAAGAAGAACCCTATTATAGGGGTACGCGATGCATTTAGATGTTTGTGCACAATACATGGTACAAATGGCTGATCCCCCTAAGTACGTGAAGTCCCTACAGTATAACTGTTTAGGTTAAAGTTGAAAGATTACTTGTAACCGTGGACATAGTTCGTGGTCTTTTGACCCTCAGATATATTTCATATTTTGATTCCAATTTTTGGTTGTCATTGATAGAGTACTATTCAGTTTTGATGATCTTATTCATTGGTATTTATTATTCTCTTGTTGATTCATTGCTATATCTAGTGAGCATTTGTTTTGCTCACTCTTGTATAAATATAATTGTTGCAGCTAAGGTTGAGATGGTCGATAAACCTACTACAAACAAAGGAAAAGGAAAAATGTACAAGTGATAAAAATTTGTAATTTATTGGCTTTTATGTTAATAGACTTTATTTAAATAATGTGATGTAACTATTTTTATTTCCGTATTTAATTTATGTTAAAGGTTAGTTAACCTGGGAGACTTTTTGTGTAAGACCCCGAATTTTATGAAATAAAAGTATTCAATTTTTCTTATAATTACTATTCAGTAAATGGTTAAATTGATAAATGTTAAAGTTAAGGGTGATATATGAATTTTTTTTCAAAATACACAAGTGGTTATAAAATATTTATTGTTGTCGGGGAGTATTCGTTTGGTCGTAGAATATTCTTTCTGTCGGGAAATATTCGTACGACGGCGCAGCCATTTGTGGGCCCCATAACAGAATAACTGTCGGGTGAAGAAAATGACAAATTTGAGTTTTTACAAATAACGGCGTAGTTGTTACCGTTAACACTGTTGGAATACCCGGTGGTTAAAATACAGTAATACGCATTATTGCAAAGTAGCACACGGTATTGCACAGTATTTTTGAATTATTGATCCTTACGTAAGAAGACACTACTCAATAATTGTTACAGTAATTACAGTTCAATATTTTATTTTATTGATTCAATAATTGCTGCGTTGATATTTTATATTATTGTTGCTCAATAATTGTCACTGCACATTATCTCCATTATCAAATCAATAATTCATATTATTTAGAATAATATTATTAGATAGCATTATTGACAATGTCTAGAAAGTTCTGTCTAAGGAGAGGTTTGGTCATCTAATTGTGCGCCAGTAAGGAGAAATCCTTATCGGAAAGTCCCCTCTTTCCTGGGAACGGCCTGGTTGTCATACATGTGATTCTGTAATATTATTTGTGAATAATTAATTATTGATCTATATGATAAGGAAATATTTATTTGATGTGGATATAAATGAGGGATATATTTTTGTGGTTAAAAATGAGGGAGTTAATGTTGAGGTGTTTTATCTGTATTTTTGTCGGAACGGAGGTATTGAAAATCAAATTAGGGTTTTTAAGATATTTTGCGAGGGTTATAATTTTTAATCCGACCGTTGGATCGTGGTAATATTTAGATATGTTATACATATATAAGTTGAGTATATGTCCACAAATTTTGAACCGTTAAAAATGAACGTATGATTTGTTATGAATTTTACGAGATGACTGGTTCAGAAATTGTTGAATTTTCGGAGTTAATCATTTTGGTGGAAAATTCTAGAATTGGTGGGCCCCACTCTTGGTTAGTGAAGAAATGTGCTGAGATTTTTATTCAAATGTGGTGGGTGGGAATAGTAGCAGGTAAAGCCATCAGGTTGCAGGTTAAGTCTGCTTCGGCGTGCTAACATTTTCCTATAAATAGAGGGCTAAGTTAGAATTGAAAATCACACCAGAATTCATAAGTTTTCTCTCTTCCTCTCTCTAGATTATTGAGTGTATTTTGTGAGTATTTAGATACTTTGTGAGTTTCTATTCATCAGTGCACGTTTCCTTCAGCTTTATACCGATCAGAAGTACTGCTCTTTTGAGGTAATAAGAGTGTAGCTGGGTCGAGCGAGGGTAGCGGGGAAATAGAACGGTGGTCTCTAACTGTGGATGTTCTCCCGAAGCAGTATAGAAAAGTTCATTTAGTAGTTTTATTTGGTGAATCCAATAGGGTAAGGTGTACCCAACGTTGGAAGGGTGTTTTGCCACTATCATACAAGATGTCTAACGACATACAACCTCGTGTCATCATAAGACAGGGATGTGCTCATCCACTTGCTGAGTATATATACGAGCACTACCTATATAATCTTGGTGTTTGTTTGAAGTATAATTCTCGATTAAAGACAGTGGAGATAATGATAAGTCAAGAGAAGACTCACCATTGGGAAGAATATGATAGTAATCTTCTCGTTTTTCTTTGGGGTCTATTGGGTCAACCAAGGATAATTCTGTGACCATATGATATCTATCATAACCTAGACGCATGGCCTCCCATGTACGAAGGTTTCCTTGAGCACTTCCCAAAGATTCTAATTTCTAAAACAGTTTTTGACTATACCTTTATGTAAGGTGTCATTGTGAGGTGATGTCCACGGTTGGAACATGAGTCACATTTGGTATATATTTGTATCCAAACTCACAGCATATGTGTTGTTGTATTTTGCACGATAATTATTGTAATAAAGTTGTAGTTATTTTCTGTACCATGTATTTGGCGACTCAGAATAGGTTGGATGGAATGGACCTATTTTGGGGTTGTCACATTTTGATTTAATGATGTAACCCTTTAATGGGAGGATTTATGGTTTAAATGTTATCATATTTGGGTAGATTGTATGAATGTATGGAAAGTGAACACCAAGTCTTAAGAGAATAAAGTACCCAGATTTGGGGGTGTCACAAGTTGGTATCAGAGCCAGGTTATGAACCTTAGGTGGGGAAAAGCCTTAGGAAGTAACCTTTGAAAAGATAGTGGTGATAAACTCTTATCGAGTTTTAAGAAAAAAGTAATAAAACATTTATGTGCTTATGTGGTTGTAACCTATGTGCTCGTGAGTGTCGAGTAATAATGATTAGTAATTGAAACTTAAAATTTTGTTGTCAGGATGGCTAATGTAAGAGAATCCAATCAGGCTAGAGAGGAAGGATCCCAGATGCCTAGAGAAGAAGAGCCTCGTGATATTCAGGTGGTTTGGGAACAACTACTGCCACGGGAAAGATCTTCGTTGGTCACAGTGGTTGAGCATGAAGGTTTATCTGATGAGGATAATGACATAGAGAGGAACGAGGAGGACCCTGTTGAGCTGCCACAGTCGAATGAGGATGAGGAGGACGAGGAGAAAGAGATTCCACTAAACTCGATCGTTGCCCGTATGTACGAAAAAGTTTACGGCCACAATGTGGAACTTCAGGATACCGTCGAGGAATTGGAAGAGATAGTAGCTGAACAGCAAATCGCAATAGCGCAGAAGAACAACGAGATTCAAGATCGAGATGAACGTCTGAATAATGTCGAAGGGAAGCTGATCCACACTGAAGGAATGAATGAACAAATGACAGAGGAGATTGCAAAGCTGAAAAACAAGTTGAAGGAAGAGTCTACTAAGAGGGCAAGAGCCGAAGACGCATACGAGGAAGCTTCTCAACGAGCCAGGGTAGCAGAAAGAGATGTACAAGTAAAGAAAATCAAGATGGAAGAGATGAGTAGTGTTTTCAACACCGTGATCAATCGAGCTCAAGATCAGGTCATATGTTATCCGATTCAGTTCGAGACGCTGCCATCATACATGTCAGATCGTCGAACAATGTTCCGTATTGTGGAAGAGGAGCGTCATAAGGAGCGTCGTAAGGCTATGCAGTATTTTAGTAGGTCGTCATAAATGTAATTACTATGTGATTAGTGAATAAATAAGATGTAAATCTCGGGTATGATATAACCCATGGGATATGATGATGATGAAGTTATCCTGAAACTTTTGTAGTTCAGGAAAATGATGTAGAAAGCAAGAATGTTATCATTATTATGTTTTTCAAATATTATGAATGAATAAAAGTTAGTATTTATTCAAATTATTGTGCGTTATATGGTAATTTTGTGATGTGCAAATTAAGTACATAATACCTTGAAGATTGAGTAATAATCTAATGAGTATATTTTAACAGAAAATGCCTGTAAGACGTCAACCACGATAGAGGACCCCTGAGGGATCTACTAATAACAACAATGTTGAGGCTAAACCAGTTCAGTAGTTAGTGACGTTACTGACAGGAGCATTGTAGAATCAGCCACAGAATTAAGGATTTAAAGGCAGTTGGATCACCAGAGTTCCATGGGTCCATGAATCCAGTTGAGGCACAGACCTGGATCATGGAGATAGAGAAAGTTTTCGATGTTGATAGAGTAGGTGAGAATCAGAAGACTGCTTTTACAACATTTATGCTGAAAGCAGAGGCTAGTTATTGGTGGCAAGCCAATAAAACTAGAGGAGGTCAAGGGGTGATGACTTGGGATAGGTTTAAGGAGATATTTTTCGAGACTTATTTCCCAGAGAGTTCAAAGAATCAGATGGAGGTGCAATTTCTAGAACTGAAGTAGGGATCAATGACGGTATCGGAGTATGCCAAAAAATTTAACGAATTAGCGAGGTTTGCGCCATATCAAGTCAACACAGATGAGCGCAAGGCTAAGAGGTTTGAGCAGGGACTGAAACCCTGGTTGTATAGTAGGGTCTCCATGTTTTAGCTGAAGACATTTATCGCAGTACTGGAGAAGGCAATTCTCGCTGAGGTGGAAGCGAGGCGGTAACAAAGTACAATCAAGAGCAGAGAAAGAAGAAGAGTGAGGGTGAAGCTAAGAATGGTGGTGGTAGTGGTGGAAATGGTAACAATAACTTGAAGAGGAAGTGGAATACAAATGTGGGAGCTGGAAACCAGCAGGGGAACTAGTAGAAGAAGAAGTTTGACGCATGTGCTACATGCGGGAGGTTTCACACGGGTACGTGATTAAGGGGTAAGCGGGTATGCTTTAACTGTGGCCAAGAGGCTCACATTGCCCCAAATTGTAATCAACCCAAGAAGAATGTTTGCTATAACTGCGGGTCAAAGGATCATTTTGCTCGTGATTGCCCTAAGAAGAAAGCTGGAGAGACACCAGGAAGCAAGGGAGGTAGCAGTGGAGGTACATTGACCATTGCTGGACCAACATCATCAAATAAGCCCACAGCCAGAACCTTCAACTTGACAGTGCAAGACGCGGTGCAATCAAAAGATGTCGTGTTAGGTATTATCCCAATCAATGATATAAATGCATATGTATTATTTGATTCAGGTGCTACTTGATCGTTTATATCTGATGAATTTGCTACGAAGTTAGAATTACCTAGTAAAGAGTTGAATTTTCCTTTACACATAAAAATAGCAAATTGGGAGGTAATTCATGTTAAATCCGTATTCAAGAATTGTTGAGTGAATATTAAGGGGAATGTTATGACAGTAGATTTAATCCCGATAAAACTTGGAGAGTTTGACGTTATATTGGGTATGGATTGGGTATTCAATTATGGAGCAATAATTGATTGCCAAAGGAAATGTGTAAACCTTATGACTCCGTCAAATGTAGTTTTCTATGGTAGCAAATTGCCTAGACAAGTGAGATGTCTGACGATTATGCAGGCCAAGAAGTTGTTGAGTCAAGACTGTGTAGGGTACCTAGCTTACATAGTCAATACTCAAAAGGAGAATGGCGTGAAACTGGAAGAGATACCAGTGGTTAGGGATTTTGTGGACGTTTTTCCAGAAGATTTGCCAAGACTTCCGCCTGACAGAGAAATCAAGTTCGTGATCGACTTAGCGCCAGGAACTGCTTCAATATCGAAGGCCCCGTATAGAATGGCTCTGGTAGAGATGAAGGAACTGATGGTACAACTGCAAGAACTGCTAGACAAGAAATATATTCAGCCTAGTGTATCACCGTTGGGAGCGCCGGTGTTATTCGTGAAGAATAAGGATGGGTCAATGCGTCTTTGCATTGATTATAGGAAATTAAACAAAGTCACTATTAAGAATAAATATCCATTGCCAAGAATAGATGACTTGTTTCACAAAAATAGATTTGAGAAGTAGGTATCACCAATTGAAAGTAAGGAAAGAGGCTGTACTGAAGACGGTATTCCGCACTCGGTATGGACATTACGAATTTTTGGTCATGTCTTTTGGTTTGACAAACGCCCTTGCAGCGTTCATGGATTTGATGAACAGGGTGTTTAAACCATTTCTAGACAAGTTTGTGGTGGTATTTATCAATGCTATTTTGATGTACTCCAAATATCAAGAAGAACACATGGAACATTTACGTTTGACGCTGGAGACACTAAGAAAAGAAAATTTGTACGAAAAATTCTCTAAATATGAATTTTGGATGAAATGTGTACAATTTCTCGGCAATGTAATCGATAAAGATGGGATTTCAGTGGATCCATCAAAAGTAGAAGCTGTGATAAATTGGGAACAACCAAGAACTCTGTCTTTCTTGGGATTGGTAGGTTATTACAGACGATTTATTCAAGATTTTTCCAAGATTACCACTCCATTGACAAATTTAACGAGAAGATCTGTAAAATTTGTGTGGACGGAAAAGTGTGAAGAAAGTTTTAAAGAATTGAAGAAGAAGCTCAGTGTGGCACCTATGTTGTCATTACCTGATTATACAGGAAACTTTGTGGTGTATAGCGATGCCTCATGTGACACCGCCAAATCCGGGTACTTCAATTCCCACGTGATTTTGAACACAATATACAAACAGCATATGTCTATCTACCCATAATAAAAGAAAGCATAAATAGATAGAAATAAATCCTCTCCTTAAGGAGTTACATCATCTAAAATAATTACATAAATCCCAGGTCATACTAACCTTAAATCTCAACTGCGAAAACATAAATAATTAATAGTCTTACACAACATTAATATAAGTCTAAAACATAAATACATTATCACAATGACAACAAGTCTGCATTACTTGTTAATCTTGCCCTTTCCTTTGCTAGAAGAAGGCTCGTCGGACCTTTCGTTCTTAACTACAATGTTATTATTACGCAAGAGTGAGCACGATTGCTCACAAGTAAACTAATAAAATAACAATATAATAACATGTGAGTGAATCAAAGACTTCTGGAATAAGAACTCAACTTTTGAATCAAGAATGAATAAAAAGAATCAAAAGAACTTCTGAGGGTCATATGACCTTGAACTATGTCCTAGGTTATCAAGGGTTATACCTTTAACAGTCATAAGACTATGGACTCTTCTAATCGTACTTAGGGGGTCAGCCCTTAGTACCATATTGTGCACAATATCTTAACGCTAATGCATAAGTAATCCCTATATAGGGTTGTTCATCTCAGTTTGACATTAGAGTTCGCACCAAAGGTAGTTTGGTTTGGATAATTTAATAAGGGTTCTGAAATTTAGAACGTTCATCAACTATTGACTAGTCGAATCAATAAGGGTTCGCTAGTCTAACAAGGTTCAACAATAACTGATATTTTAATCGAATGACAATCTCAAAAGGTATACAATAGAATAAGTATTGTATAACAGAATCATACTTTGAAAAGATTAATAATCTTGATATAACAAATTGAACTTGATTAATAATAACGAGAATTTGCTCGATGTAAGTTTATAAACTTGAATAACAATAACAAGTAGGGTTAGGAAACTTGCCTCGTGCGTAGATTACACATTAATTATACATGTTCCTAGATTTAATCTTACATACCATTTATATTCATAATACCAGTCAATTATAACGTAACTAGTCATCGTAAGTTTATTCTTTGGTCTAAACTCTAGTTATGACTATACTTAGTCAAATTATCACGCTTATTTTCACATAATATCACACTACATGAATAATAAGCTAACTGTGCGTTCAACAATTCAATCAACATGTAAATGCCTTATAAACATGTTAAGAACCTATTTTAACATCTCATTATGTGTCTAACACATTTTTATGTTCATTAGATTAAGTTACTATTACATTCCTGGACACGAACAATCAAAAAATTTCATTTCTAAGTAATCTGCAGAGTGGCACTGCGGCGCCACCATCAGGCCTAATATCGGCGCTGCGGCGCGGTGGCGCTGCGGCTTAGGCTTTGGCGCTGCGGTGCGGGCCTTAAGGCATGGAGTTGGCGTCGCGGCTCGGAACTCCAGTTTTTGAATTTCCAGTTCGCGAAGAACACAGAGTCAAGCAAAATTATCATTACATGATCATTAAATACATTAAATTAAACATATCCATATATTAGAATTCATACATAATCGTTACCCAACCTTTGTAGAGTGGTTCTAATAAGTTTAAACACATAATTACTAGAATCAAATTATATAATTTCACTGTTCTTGATGTTCTTGAAAGTTTCGAAAACAAAACATGAAGATTGGCACTACAGGTTCGTTATAACACTAATTCAGTCCATTCGAAGTTTGTTTTCTTCGTTTTAATATACATAATTATACACAAGTGTAAAATTTATGAGACAACATATGATTGATGTATTAAAGTTGCATGTAAGGGCCATATAGCCATTTTTCATACTCTGTATTTTGAAGAAAGTATATACGACATGTTTTTATGAAACTGATGTTATGAAAATATATAATATATAGTGAAAACATGCTATGTTAACATATTATCACATATATATTCACATAATCACTACCCTTTCCAATTACAGAGATTTTAACAGAACTTGAAAGCCATTTTCATGAAAACTTTAATAACGTAAAATAGGAATTAGGTTGAAGAGATTATCCAAAGTATAGAGTGTAGGTTAGTAGAGGAACCTTTCTCAGATGCTTCTTCAATCACCCAACTCACAAATTTCCCTCAACAATTTCTCAATATCTCTCTGATTTTCTTTTTCCAGACTTAGCAAATGAAAGAAGAAGACGTATAAAATTATAAAAACTAAGCGCAGTTGTGATGGTCAGTTAACCCATCATGGGTTAACTGCTCTCAACCTCCACTAAGGCCTTGTTTGGCTCACTTATTAGAAGGTTTTCCCATTTAATTTAATTAATCATTTATAATATAGTTTAATAATGTCACACTCAATTAGACAATAAATCAAACATCTTATTTAATTTAAATTAATTAAAATATAATAATTTCTCATTAATTCACATAGTCACATAATTAAATTTCTAATTTATTAATTATGTCAAATTATTAATTCTTTAATTAATTATTAAATTAATTAAAATAACATTATGCTTATTAAATATTTTATTTAATTCAATAAGCTCACATAACTACATAATTTGAATAATAAAAATTCTCCACTTTAATTTAATAAATATAACACATATAATTGAATTAATCTACCACAATTACATCAATTAATTATTTAATCCAAAAATTAAATAATCAAAAAATATTTATTTAATTCAATAAATATTAAAATTAAATTACAAAATCTCGTTCATCACATCTTTCCCCCCTTAAAATGATTCTATCCTCAGAATCACGACTCAATCAATTCGTCCCGTTACTTCCCCCCCCCCCCCCTTACAAAGATTTTGTCCCCAGAATCTCTTACACGTAATTTAAGTAAATAAATGAGGATAATTCTTCATCATATGCTCTTCGAGTTCTCACGTTGCTTCTTCAGCATTGTGGACATTCTCGAGTGCTGGAGGTAAGGCTACCTCACACACAATTTCTCCGATCCTTCGCAGTACCTCAAAGGGTCCAATGAATCTTGGGCTTAATTTCCCCTTTTTTCTGAACCTGATCTTTCCCTTCTAGGAAGAGACTTTCAAAAACACATAACTACCCAATTCAAACTCAACATTTTTACGGTGTGGGTCGGCGTATTTCTTCTGCCTATCTTGAGCTGCTACCAGTCTTGTTCGGATCACTTTAACTATCTCTACTGTCTGCTGTACTAATTTCGGGCCTAGTAATTGTCTCTCGCCAACTTCATCCCAGTAAAGCAGAGTTCTGCACTTTCTGTCGTATAACGCTTCATAAGGCGGCATGTCAATACTATCGTGGTAACTGTTGTTGTAGCCGAACTCTACTAGCGGTAGGTGATCATCCCAATTTCCTTTAAAGTCCATTATACAAGCTCTTAACATATCTTCTAATGTCTGAATCGTTCTTTCACTCTGCCCATCTGTCTGAGGGCGATAAGCTGTACTCATTCTCAACTGCATACCCATGCATTCCTGTAGTCATTTCCAGAAGTTCGATGTAAAGCGCAGATCCTTATCAGAAATAATTGACACCAGAACTCCGTGTCTCGAAATAATCTCTTTTACGTATAATTTTGCCAATTGGTCTAAATTAAATTTGATTCTGATCGAAAGGAAGTGCGCGGATTTTGTCAGTCGGTCAACGATAACCCATATTGCATCATAGCCTTTCTGAGTTGTCGGAAGGCCAACCACGAAATCCATCATAATATGTTCCCATTTCCATTCTGGGATCTCCAACGGTTGTAGCAATCCACTCGGCCTCTGATGTTCTGCTTTCACTTTCTGACATGTCAGACACTTAACAACACACTCTGCAACATCTCGTTTCAAATTTGGCCACCAAAAATATTGTCGAAGATCTTGGTACTACCAGGGTGAATCGAATATTGTGAACTATGAGCCTCGCTCAAAATTTCTTCCTTAATCTCTGGTACTGGAGGTACCCAAATTCTACTTTCAAATCCCAGTATTCCTTCCTTGTCCATCTTAAATCTCAGTTCGGTTCCTTCGAATATCTTCTTTTTCACCTTTTTACATTCTTCATCCTGAAGTTGAGCCTTCTTAACTTTATCCAGTAGGGTTGTACCAGATTGTATCTGGAACAGCTTCTCATCAATCTCCATAGGATACTTCACTTCTAACTCCAGTTTCTCCATTTATGAAATTAGCTCCTCTTGAGCTGTCAATGTCATCAATTTCTCCCGACCCTTTCTACTTAAGGCGTCGGCAACCACATTTGCCTTACCCGGATGGTATAAAATTTCACAATCATAGTCCTTAATTAACTCCAACCACCTTCTTTATCGCATATTTAAGTCCTTCTGTGTAAAGATATATTTCAGACTCTTGTGGTCTGTATATATTTCACATTTCTCCCCATAGAGATAGTGCCTCCAGATTTTTAAAGCAAAAACCACTGCAGCTAACTCCAAGTCATGGGTCGGATACCCCTTCTCATAATCCTTCAATTGTCGTGATGCAGACGCAATGACTCTACTGTTTTGCATAAGCACACAGCCAAATCCTTTATGCAACGCATCACTATAAACCACAAAATTTCCTGTATCATCCGAAAGAGATAACACAGGTGTTGTACTCAACCTCTTCTTTAGTTCTTGAAAGCTTTTCTCACACTTCTCCGTCTAAATAAATTTCACAGTTTTTTGAGTCAAATTCGTTAACGGAGTTGCGATCTTAGAAAAGTCTTGAATGAATCTTCTGTAATATCCTGTCAATCCAAGAAAACTTTATACTTTCGATGGCGTTCTCGGCTGATCCCAGTTTATCACGGCTTCGACTTTGGATGGATCTACCAAAATTCCGTTTTTATCAATCACATGTCCAAGAAATTGTACCCGCTCGATCCAAAATTCGCATTTTGAGAACTTGGCATATAACTTCTCCCTTCTCAATGCCTCTAACATTACCTTCAAATGATCTTCATGTTCTTCCTTGGTCTTCGAATATACCAAAATGTCATCTATAAATACCACTACGAATTTATCCTAAAACGGCTTGAACACTCCATTCATTAAGCCCATGAATGCTGCAGGAGAATTCGTTAGACCAAATGACATTACCAAAAATTTGTAGTGACCATATCGTGCTCTGAACGATGTCTTCGGTACGTCCTCTGGTCTCACCTTCAGTTGATGATAACCACTCCTCAAATCTATCTTTGAAAAGTATCTCGCTCCTTTCAATTGATCAAACAGGTCATCGATCCTTGGTAATGGATATCTATTCTTAATCGTGACCTTATTCAGTTCACTATAGTCGTTGCAAAGCCGCATCGTTTCGTCCTTCTTCTTCACAAATAACACCAGCGCTCCCCACGGAGATACGCTCGGTTGAATGTACTTCTTGCCAGTAATTCTTGTAGTTGTACCATCAATTCTTTCATCTCTACTGGTGCCATTTGATACGATGCCTTCGATATAGGAGCCATTCCTGGCGCCAAATCGATCACGAACTCAACCTCTCTATCTGGTGAAAGTCCTGGTAAATCATCCAAAAATATGTCTGCGAAGTCCCTCACTACTGGTATCTCCTCTACTATCGGATTCTCTTTACGACTGTCGACTATGTAAGCTAAATATCCTATACAGCCTTGTCTTAACAACTTTCTGTCCTGCATCATCGTCAGACAACTCGCTTGTCTAGGTGACTTGCTACCATAAAACATAACCTTTGATAGAGTCATAAGATTAATACGCTTCTTCTGTCAATCAATTATAGCCATGTAATTGAATAACCAGTCCATACACAAGATAACGTCAAATTCTCCGAGTCGAATAGGGATAAGATCTACATTCATGATATTACCCTTAATATCCACTCTACAGTTCTTATGTATGTACTTAACAGGGATTATTTCTCTATTCGCAATTTTTATGTTCATGGGGTATTCTAACTCGTCCTTAGGCAATCCTAAGTTCTTAGCAAAGTCATCGAATATAAACGAACAAGTAGCACCCGAATCAAATAATACAAAAGCATTAATTTTATTGATCGGAATGATACCCGACACCACATCATGAGACTTCACTGCATCCTGCACTGTCATATTGGATGTCCTGGAGGTCGGTCAGTTGTTTGCGGTTGGTCCTACGATAGTCAAAGTACTTCCACCACTGTTTCCCCTATTTCCTCCTGATCCTACCCCTCCAGATCCCTTCTTAGGACAGTCTCTTGCCAGATGATCCTTTGAGCCACAAGTAAAGCAGACACCCTTCTTTGGGTTAGGACAGTTAGGTGCTATGTGGCCTTCCTGACCACAATTGTAGCACACTCGTTTACCCTTCATACACACTCCCAAATGAGCTTTCTCGCAGGTCAGGCACGCTTCAATCCTCTTCTTCTTCCCTCCTTGCTGATTTCCAGTTGATGAGTTGTCATACCACCTTCTCTTCTGATTATTACCACCTCCCGTGTTACTTTCACTAGCCTTGTTAATTCCTTCACTTTCACTCTTCTTCTTCTTCTTCTGATCCTAATTATATTTGTTTACAGCATCGCTTCCACCTTCAGCGAGTATGGCTTTATCCAGTACCCCAGCGAATGTCTTCAACTGAAATATCAACACTTTACTATACAACCAGGGCTTCAGTCCTTGTTCAAACCTTCTTGCTTTCTCTCATCCTTGTGCTCTTGATATGTGGCGAACCTAGCCAACTCATTGAATCTTGCCGCATAGTCTGGTACGGACATATTTCCCTGTCTTAACTCTAGAAACTGGACCTCTATTTGGTTATGCGAGCTGGTGGAAAAATACATCTCAAAGAACATCTCCTTGAACCTCTCCCAGGTGATCATACCTTCTCCTCCCCGGACTTTATTTGCTTGCCACCAATAACTGGCTTCGGATTTCAGCATGAACGTCGTGTAGGCAGTTTTCTGGTCCACTCTAACTCTGGCGACATCAAAAACTTTTTCTATCTCCATCACCCAAGTCTGAGCTTCTATCAGGTTCATTGAGCCTTTAAACTCTGGCGGTCCCACCGCCTTGAAATCCTTGAACGTAGTATTCGTTGGAGCTTGAGGTTGATTATTAATCGCTCCAGCTAATAAGTTCACCAATTGCTGAACGGGGTTAGCATTGGCGTTGTTGTTGTTGTTCGTTGATTTTTCTTGAGCTGGTTGACGGTTTTGTCTTCTTCTCGGCGGTATATTTCTGTTAAAATGTATGCTTATTAGCTCTTTATCCAATTCTCTAAATAGTTAAGACTTAACTCAATAATTTAACATAATCACTTAATACATTTTCTCAAACAACTTAATATATTTAATTAATCAAAAGTTTTAATAAACTATGATAGCATCACTGCTATTTACATCAACTATCCCGAGATAAAGAATCTTCAGGATTTAAAACATTAAAATATCCCTTTGTTTATAAATACATCAAAATTTACATGTTTAACTACCAGATAGGTTTTCACATAATTAAATAAATCCTATCACTGCCTGTTAAGGCACTGAATAGCCTTGCTACGTTCCTCTTCCATGATGCGAGATATCATCCTGCGATCTAGCATATACGATGGTAGTCCTTCGAACTGGATTGGGTATCTCATAACTCGATCCTAAGCCCCATCCATTATATTTTGAAATGTAGAGTACGTCTCCCCAAGCTTAGCCTTCTTCGCACGACAATCCTCTTCTGTAAGATCAGCACGACGTGATTCCCTTACCCAAGCTTCCTCTGCTATGGTCAGCCTTGCTGAGCTCTCTTTCAGTTCATTCTTCAACTTCTTTATTTCCTCGGTCTTCTCCTCGGTTTGACCCTTCTCGTGAACCAAATCCCACTCTACATTTCCTAAACGTGTGTGAAGAGTCACAACCTACCTATCCCTCTGCTCGATGGTAATCTGTTGAATAATAGTCCGCTCATTCAGTTTCTGAATAGTGTCACGTAATTTTACATTACAGTCATACAGCTCATCGTACATCTCAGCATCAATAGAGTTTGGTGGAAACCCATCTTCTTCCTCTTCTTTCTCAGGATCCTCCTCTGGATCAGTCTCAGGCTCATGCTCCTGACCAACAACAGTGATCTACGAAGATGGCTCTCTTTGTACCAACTACTCCCTGACAACATGAATGTCTCAGGGCTCCTCCTCTGTAGATACTCGGGGTTCCTCTTCCCCAGCTCGACTAACTCCTCCAACTTTCGACATCCTGACAACACAGTTTCAAGTTTTAGTTACTAAACCATACTAGCGAGCACATAATTTAACATATAAGCACATAAAGTCATTTATTATCTTCAATGAATTAAGAAATTCATTTCTTAGAACTCGATAAGAGTTTTCCAATACTAAGTTCTACCTATAAGGCTACTACCTAAGGTTGTTCCCCCACCTAAGGTACATAACCTACAGCTTTGATAACAACCTATGACACCCCCAAATTCGGATACTTCAATTCCCACATGATTTGGTGTTCACTATACAAATATCATATTTCTATCTACCCATAATAAAAGAAAGCATAAATAGATAGAAATAAATCCTCTCCTTAAGGAGTTACATCATCTGAAATAATTACATAAATCCCAGGTCATACTAACCTTAAATCTCAACTGCGGAAACATAAACAATTAATAGTCTTACACAACATTAACATAAGTCTAAAACATAAATACATAATCACAATGACAACAAGTCTGCATCACTTGTTAATCTTGCCTTTGCTAGAAGAAGGCTCGTCGGACCTTTCGTTCTTAACTGTAATGTTATTATTACGCAAGAGTGAGAACGATTGCCCATAAGTAAAATAATGAAATAACAATATAATAACATGCGAGTGAATCAAACACTTCTGGAATAAGAACTCAACTTTTGAATCAAGAATGAATAAAAAGAATCAAAAAAACTTCTGAGGGTCATAAGACCTTGAACTATGTCCTAGGTTATCAAGGTTTATACTTGAAACCTTTAACAGTCATAAGACTATGGACTCTTCTACTCGTACTTAGGGGGATCAGCCCTTAGTACCATACTGTGCACAATATCTTAACGCTAACGCATAAGTAATCCCTATACAGGGTTGTTCATCTCAGTTTGACATTAGAGTCCGCACCAAAAGAAGTTTGGTTTGGATAATTCAATAAGGGTTCTAAAATTTAGAACGTTCATCAACTATGGACTAGTCGAATCAATAAGGGTTCGCTAGTCTAACAAGGTTCAACAATAACTGATATTTTAATCGAATAACAATCTCAAGAGGTATGCAATAGAATAAGTATTGTATAACAGAATCATACTTTGAAAAGATTAATAATCTTGATATAACAAATTGAACTTGTTTAATAATAACGAGAATTTGCTCGATGTAAGTTTATAAACTTGAATAACAATAACAAGTAGGGTTAGGAAACTTGCCTCGTGCGTAGATTACACGTTAATTATACACGTTTCTTGATTTAATCCTACATACCATTTATATTCACAATACCAGTCAATTATAACGTAACTAGCCATCGTAAGTTTATTCTTTGGTCTAAACTCTGGTTATGACTATACTTAGTCAAATAATCACGCTTATTTCCACATAATATCACACTACACGAATAATAAGCTAACTATGCATTCAACAATTCAATCAACATGTAAATACCTTATAGGCATGTTAAGAACCTATTTTAACATCTCATTATGTGTCTAACACATTTTTATGTTCATTAGATTAAGTTACTATTACATTCCTGGACATGAACAATCAAAAATTTTCATTTCTGAGCAATCTGCAGAGTGGCGCTGTGGCGCCACCATCAAGCCTAATCTCGGCGCTGCGGCTTAGGCTTTGGTGCTGCGGCGCGGGCCTTATAGCATGGAGTTGGTATCGCGACACGGAACTCTAGTTTTTGAATTTCCAGTTCGCGAAGAACACAGAGTCAAGCAAAATTATCATTACATGATCATTAAATACATTAAATTAAACATATCCATATACTAGAATTCATACATAATCATTACCCAACCTTTGTAGAGTGATTTTAACAAGTTTAAACACATAATTACTAGAATCAAATTATATAATTTCACTGTTCTTGATGTTCTTGAAAGTTTCAAAAACAAAATATGAAGATTGTCACTACGGGTTCGTTATAACACTAATTCAGTCCATTCGAAGTTTTTTTCTTCGTTTTAACATACATAATTTGGAGAAGAAAGTAAACATAGTGGTTTTGAGAGAAGGGTTTGCTAAATCAGGGTATAATCTATTCTCAATTTTAACTCTTAGTTTTGGTAGTGTTTATGCTATATAATTTGGAAATCACATTGGGTTGATATATATATATATATATATATATATATATATATATATATATATATGTGTGTGTGTGTGTGTGTGTGTGTATGTATGTATGCATGGTTTACAATCTGTTAATAATCGTGTGTGAGTGCTATTTGATGATTAAAATACGTGAAGTTAGGATTGTAGGAAGAATTTGAGAAAACAGTGTTTATACATGAAAATTGGCTTTAGAAAGTACAAAATTGTATGCCCTATATGTGTTATAATCTGTAAATTTAGGTTGGATTATGTTAATATGTAAAGAAATGAAAGTGGCGTAGTTTAAATCATGTTAATCGGTTAAGTAACGAAGTCGTGGCGATCGAATTCGCTAAATGTGTTTAAAACATGAAAATAGAGTATAAACATGTGTTTTGGGTCAAATTTTAGGTTGGTTAATGTTTTTATAAATCATTATTATTTTAGTATGTTGTAGTTCTATGAATTATGAGTCCATAGAATCGAAAACCAACTAATTCGGACTTAAAACGAGAAAGTTATGGCAAAAACTGTAAACTGGGCGAGGCCGAGCGTGGGCGCGCGGCTGGGCACGCTAGAAGTGGCTCGGGCGCACTGGTTGTGGCGCGGGCGCGCCCAAAGTAGGTCAGGTGTGACTGTTTTGACATATTTTGGTAAAACGGTCATAACTTTTTCATACGAACTCCGATTGAGGCGATTCAAAATGATCCAGAACAAGAACGAATAGACCTACAACTTTTGTTCTTTAAGTTTTTAATTTGAGGTAACTAAAAAGGGTCAAAATGGTCATTTTTGGGACTATTGTGTTTTCGGAGGCAATCGAAGGGTGTCGGGCATGCACGTATGCAAGTGTAGTGCTTCTGACAATAAAAAATGTTATTTTAAGTTATAAAATATGAATATTAGTAAATATAATGATACTTAACATTGATAAATGATGTATTAGATAAGTTGTATAAGCATACTAAGCATACACAAGAGAGACAAATCGGGCGTGTGACGAATAAACGTCGAAACGCCGTGACAACTGTTAATGAACGTAAAAAGTGTTTTAAGTCAAATGAAATGAATATTATAAGATATGAAATGGGGTTAATATAAAACCAATAATAATTCCTAGAAATACTTAAACACTTGAATGAACTTCAAGTATGAAATATAGTGAGATATAAATCGAAAGTTAACATAATCAAATTGAACATTGTGTATTGATTAATAAGAAGGGTTATGGGAGGTAGAGTAAAGTTTACATTACAATTATTATGCGTTTCTATGTGACTAATAGTTGATGTGTATGGTTATATAATTGTGTAGGGCACATGAAGTGCAGATAATGTAAGCTGTTAAATTGTTATTGGTAAACAACGATCAAGGCAAGTCTTTCAGTTCCTATTTGCTATGTGAACTTGATGATTAACTGTTTTAAATCTTTATTGCAAAGAGCATGATGCGTTCTATATATGTTGAATGTATGAAATGTTAAAGTCAACTTATGACTACGTTGATTGAGTAAAACATGCTGATTGATTAAGGAACTTAATCTTTATACTTGTTATATGAACTATAACATGTATGTTATGTTAGTCCAATGTTTATGAGATATATGTTGAGCATGTTATTATGTGCTACGTGATGCATAAAAACTGTTAGATTTTGTTGGGCTGTCAAGCTCAACCTTGCAAATAACCATTTTTACAAGTTAAGGATTGAAGGTAACACTATGTGCTACTTGAATGACGTGGATCAGAAATAATACACGAAGATTAATCTTTTAGTTAAAGTTGTTAATTCTTTATAACATGATTAAGATTCATGAGATGTATTAAATGTTTTATGTTGAGTTGTAAAGCTAAAGTTAGAGTTATCTGATATGTAAAGGTTGTCGGATTGAAATGTAAAATTTTATAGAATGACAGTGCTAAAGTGAATCATATAATATGATTGATTCAAAGTGTGATAACCCGGGATTTTGAATTATCCAAATTTTACGAATAAATTTTTTTTTAATTAATATTATTATTAATTATCAATTTAGTGACAAGTATCTGTGATACGAATTTAGAGAATGAGTTAATTTGTGTATTGACTAATAAATTTAGAGTAGAGTTGTGCTTAACAAAGAATAGAAATCCTAACCCTAAGTCCGGATAGGGATTCGCTAGAAACTATAATTTAAATAATTATATTGTTGAGTACGTGTTTGTACTGTATGGAATTATTGATCAAGGTTTGATCGGATAAGGTTTAAAATTAGTAAATCCTATTAAGGGATTAGAAACCCTAATCTCAGGTTTAAAAATCCTAACGTACAGTTAATAACCCTAAACGAATGTGGGAAAACCCTAATTTAAAATTTGAAAATCTTAAACCCTAATTAGGAAACCCTAATCCTAATTAGTAAGCTTAATTTGTTTATTAAACTTTAATATGATTAGAAAACCCTAATTATATTTTAGTTATCTTAATTTCTATTTTACAAACCCTAATTGTAATTTAGAAATTTTAATATTTCTATTTAAAACCCTAATTAAATTTTTGAAATTCTAAATTTTCTATTTTTAAACCCTAATTAGAAAATTCTAGAATTCAAATTTTCAAAACCTAAGGGTTTGTGTAAATGTCTAGTATGTCGTTAAATTTATTTTACAAATGACCAAAATGCCCTTTTATGTATATTTTATTATGTAACTTGTAATTTTTGCTAGTAACTTTAGTAGGTAACCAACTTTGTTGACTTGGTAACACAAAAATCTCAGTAAAACAACCCCCTTGTGACAGCAAGATTAGATCTAGCAACATACCATATTATATATTGATTTAAAGAGAGAGAAAGTCCACTAAAGTTGCCATTTTGTGTGCTAACTCTCAACAACTCTCTCTCTCTCTCCCAAACCTCTGATTTTGATAAGTAATTCAGTCCCAATATCAGTCCCTAGATTACCTAATAACATATTGGAGAGCTAAGGATAAAAGATTTGGCTAAGAGGTATAAACCCTAACTCACCATTTGATCTTGCATGCTAAGAAAAAATTCTGTGTTTATGTGTTTAAATCAGTGTTAGAAGTTATTTTTAGTTGATCTATGATGATCCATGATGGATCCATAGTATCAAATGGCTTTAAAATAGTGTTTTCAAAAAACTGTTCTTGAGCAATTTTTGTGGTCTGACAAGAAATGTCAGTGGCCACAGAGCATTGCTCATTTAAGATTTTTGTTGTTTTAAGTTTTGGATATGTAGCTTGGTATGAGGTCTTTAGTCTGCAAAAGAAATCAGAGTCATTAGATGTCTGGGTTCGATGTTATAATCGGTCAAAACCAATTGACCGGGCATGACCATGAACTTTCTAGGTAACCCAGAAAGTGTAAAATCCGTGTCTGACAGATTTTTTAACGGCCTAGATCTATCAGATTTGATTTTGTTTGTTGATGTTTTTGTAACCTATTTGTAGCTGGTTATGTGAACAATAGATCTATGCTTTAAGATCTCTTATCTCATAAACATATGGAATGTAATTATTGGTCAAACATAGCCATTTGGTCACGGACACAGTTTTTGGAAAACCCAGAAACTGTAAGAGCGAATTTTCTGACAACCTTTGACCATATTGAATATGGAGATTTTGATGTTTTTGGACTGAGATATTGACATCTCGTTGTTCATTGTCATGAATACTACGTGTATGAATCATAAAACCACAAAAACTATGATCAGAACCTAGATTAAAATGACATAGAAAGTGCCTAGAGGGACTGCCAGGGTTTCTGGAAAACCCAGAAACCGTCTGACAAGTACTTTGATTGCCCAAATCGTCATGTTAGTTTGTTGTATGATCGAGATGAAGATTGTTTCATGTAGTGTTACATAAACACTATATGATCAATACTTAACCTGAACAAGAAACAGTTTTGATTGGAAGATAAGAACGGTCAAACCATGACCCTTGTTCACTGAGATTGTCCGTGTTCTTGAGCCAAAAACACCTAAGACGATAGATAAGTGTCGCTATAGGCTATAGCGACAGTTTTCATTTATTTTAATTTTTGATTTTCTGAAAATTATTCAAAAATAGAAATAAATTATAAAAATTATTAAAAATGGTTTTAAAAATTATTTTAAATTATGAAAAATAATTTTTGACCAATTGGAATATTTTTCTTTAATATTTATAATTATTTAAATATTAAAGGTATTTAATTTATTTAATTAGTGTATTAAATAAATTAGAGAAAAATAATTTAATATTATGAAAAATCATTTTAAATAAGAATAATGTATTTAAAAATATTTTGAGTTATAAAATATAACTTTTAATATTTTTAGAGATTTTTCATTAATAAATTAATATTAATGATATTAGATTTATTTAATTATTAAATTAAATAAATAAGATAAAAATGATTTTATGGATTTAAAAATCATTTTAAATAAGAATAAAGTGTTAGATAATATTGTAAATTATAAAATATAACTTTTAATATTTTTAGAGAATTTTCATTAATAAATTAATATTAATGATATTAGATTTATTTAATTATTATATTAAATAAAAGAATTAAAAATAATTTTATTGATTTAAAAATCATTTAACAATGAGAAAAATGAATTAAAAATATTTTAAGTGATAATTAATTACTTTTAATATTTGGATGATAATTTTATTAATATTTAAATATTAATGGTAATGATTTAAAAATGATTTTAATTACTTTAAAAAATCATTTAAGTAGAATATCGATGATTTAAAAATATTTTAAGCTATTAATAATAACTTAAATATTTTGACAAGTATGTCATTAATATTTTAATATTATTAAATATTAATGATGATAAGATTATTTAATAATTAAATCCTTTAAAATTGATTTAAGTGTTTGAAAAATTATTATAATTTATAATAATTGCTTATAAATTATTAAAAGCTTCCGAAAAATATTATTAATGATATTTAACTTATCTAAATTAAAAGCTTAGAAACCAAGTTTAATTGACAATCAATGTGTTAATTGTCGGGTAGGGTGATCAGAACACCAAGAATGGACCGAAGTCCAACCAGACCGAAATAGTTATACTTGATAAGTGTTTATATAGGTTATAAACACTGATGTGGTTATGTGGTAACGTGCCTAGGAGAAGATTGACTGTGAATTACAGTATTACGTGTTATGAAATATTGTGCTAATTGTGAGACCGATATTATTGGTTATAGGTCTTACGAACGCAGATAAGTTTATTGTGTAGCTATAATCAACGCGAAAGGCAAGTTTCCCAACTCAACCTTAAGTTATATTCATTCCATTATTATAGTGGTTAATTATTGCTAGTTATACCACGTCCAAGAATTTTATTGTTGATTATTCGCAGTTAGTGCATGTTTAATAATTCAAATTGAATTACTAATTTGGAAAATATATATTCGTAAAATTACTGTTGTTGGATATTCATATCTATAGAAGCAAATATTGACAGTATAGATAATTCCTATTTATTGTCAAATTATGTTGAGAAAGGTCTTAGCTAATTATTCTGGCTAGACGAACATTTGTTAAAACTTGATAGGTTCGAGAAGAGAAGAGAATAGAATTTAATTATTATTAGATCAATGCCAGTTGTATCGGCTAGATCAAAAAAGAAAACTTGATAGGTTTGAGAAGAGAAGAGAAGAGAAGAGAAGAGATTAGATATTGAAATCGTTGCATTTCGTTGGTAAATCAAATTCTGATTCAAAGATTGAGAAGAACAACCTTTTATATAAAGGGAACATTTTAGGTCGTATATTCGGCCATTGCGCACTGTTAAGTATTATGCATAATATATGGTATAATAAAGTTGATCACTTGTTATACTTACAGAGGGGTATGATTTAATCTTTATGGTTATCTGATACACCTGTGTATGTATCAAAGTAGATCTTTGATAGATACCCGAGAAGAGAAGTTCTAGATCTTGTGTGACCGCTCAGAATAAATCTAGAAAACATTTCACTTCGTTATTGCATAGATTTAATTTTTGTTTATTCAATAGAATATCGTAGAAACTTTGAAAGCGTTGTACTCTTTTATTATCAGATTATTGCGTTGCCTAGAAGACGAGAAGACTTGTTATTGATTAACGAATTATTCAGCTAATTCAAAGTTCCCCGAACATTGGTATCATTACATCAAATTAGAAAGTCTGATATTCTTGATACGTATATATTCATTGTATGTCTTAACTTGCAGGACAAATTTGTTGCTCACCCTTGCTAAATAAAACTTTTCAGCTAGGGACGAAGTTGCAGAAGGTGCTGTGAAGAATTGAGGCAAAATACTGGAGTAGTTATAATAAACTTATTATTATGTTATGTTGTAAACCCTTTTTGTTTATCTAAAGGGTATGTTTGTAATGTTAAGGTTAGAGAACCTGGGACTAATGTATTAACAATCTCTGTTAATGACTTATGTATTACTATTTCTATATGAATGGGTAGTTAGTTGTTATTATATTGTGGATCGTGAATACCAAACTCGGGGGTCAGGTAACCCGGATTTAGGGATGTCACACAAAGACATGTAGATGATAAAGGTTTTGATTCAGTGAATTAAAGTAAGAAGACATAAAAGTTTAAATTATTCCGCATTTTATAAAGTTTAACAACGAATAATGTAAAATCAGAATGTAGATGTGTTATTAACGAACGAAGTTGAGAATTATATTGTATAAATTTTGGGGTCGTTACAGTTGGTATCAAAGTTGTAGGTTATAAACCTTAGGTAGGAGTACCTTAGGCTATAACCTTAGAGAAGGAAGGTGAAGATAATGAAAGAATAAGCTCAAATAGACTTTGAACAATAAGAAGTAATTTAAGAAATTTATAAAGAAGGGATTAAAGCATGCGTAAGTGGATTCAAAGAAAAATCTCGCAGAGTTACAAGGAATATGAATGTGGGGTTACCCAACTCCAATAATAAGAATGTAAGGTGATGATAAATAGACAATGTCTATAAAAAGAGAATGGTAAAGAAGTTAAGAATAGAAAGTTATATTTAAGTATGGTATAATTGTACTCTTTAATAGTTGATGTATGGTATATGGGCTAAACGATTCCTTCATAGAGTGGAGGTATATACGAACTAGCAACTCGGAACCTAGTTTGTTGGTCGTTTGTGGGAAACCACTTAATGTACCATATTGAAACTATTAGAGACTCGATGTGTACCATATTGAAACTATTAGAGACTCGATGGTTCCGAAAGTAACACATATAGTCGTTACGATGTTAAGATGTAATACGTTGTGCACGACGTAGTGGTACGATAGGCTGATCACCTAAAGTTCTTGCAGAGGGTGTTTTCAGTCTTTGTGATTGATAAACATTTTGTTAATAGGGTTTAATGTGTGAAGAATCGGGGGTGAAGCACTATTAAACCTAGAGATTAGTTCATGGTCTTGTGACCCCTCAGCATGATTGGATATGTGACGACCCAAGAATTTAGAAAATTATTTAAGTCTTAAAATATTGAATAAAGGTTAAATAATGAACCTAGACAAAAAATAAGTGTATGCGTTTGATATTTTTAAAATGGAATTTTGAGGATTTCAGAATTCTGTGAAGGATTTAGGTGAATTTTTCAGGATTAAGGGAATACGTGAATATGTTCTGTGAGTATGGTTAATTATGTGTTCAGAATGTGGTTAAGGGTTAAGGGTTGACCAGATAAACGATATCAGTGTCCAACCCCTATGTATGTATTTAGAACATTAACGTTCAGTTAGAAAACCCTAACGTCTAATAAGAAACCCTAGAAGCCGGTTTTGAAAACCCTAACTTTAGTTCCGGAAATTTGAAACCCTAATTCGGATATTAGAATCCTAATTTGGGAATTTAAATGTTAGGTATAAGGTTTATGTATTTTTAATTACAAACCTAATTAGGGATAACCCTAATGATTAATTAGATTTTTAATAATTTAGAAACCCTAATTCTTGGGTTATAAACCCTAATGCATAATCATGAAACCTAATTGTTAAATTAGTAATTTTAATTAGGAAATATTAATCCAAATTAGCAAGCTTGATTAATGATTAGTAAATTTTAATATAATTAGAAAATTCTAATTATAATTTTGAAATATTAATTTTCTTTTTCGAAAATCGAAATTTGAAAATCCTAGAAATTTAATTTCAATATTTTAGGGTTAAACCCTAAGGGTTAAACCCTAAACCCTAATGGTTAAACCCTAAAGGTTTGGACCATTTACATAAATGCCATTAAATTTAATAGTTTAATGACCATTTTGCCCTTTTTGTATTTTTGTAAGTTAGCTTTAAAAAAAGATCTTGCCATATCTTTAGGTTGATGACTAACCCTAGCCTAGTATAGCATGTGCCTTAAAAATCCAAAGATCAGCCCTCATTACCAGCCATTTTCATTTACATCCAATTTTTATAAATAATTGAAGTGAGAGAAAGTCATTATTTAGCTTCAATTGGCCACAAACACTCAACCATGCCATCCTCTCTCTAGAACCACGAAATTCTTTACTGATTCAGTTCTTAGATTGATCTATAGCAAGTCAAGAATAGGATCATAGTTCAGAAATCAAGATCAAGGCTCCAAAGTGGTATAAACCCTAATTTTTCTAAATCTTGTGTTTTGATGTTAGTTTTTGGTTACACATGTGTTAGAAGGTTCCTTTTAGAGATCTGGGTTGTTGGATCATGGATCCATAACATCTAGATGCTCGAATCTAAAGATTTCAAAAATCTGGAAATGTTGAAAATGATGGCCTGACAAGCTAATGTCAGGACCTGTAAATCCTTCTCTGTTCTTGATTTTTGTGGTTTTGTGTTATACATATGTTCTGTGACATGTATACTGTGATCTGAAACTGGAAACACGATCAGATCATAAATATATTAAGAGATACAAGCGGTCAAACCGTGTTAGCCGTTCACGGAGACTGAGTTTCTGGGCAACCCAGAAACCCAGATCTCGTCTGACAACCATTTTGGAGGCTCGGATCTTGCACGTGTTTAGTTGTTTGGCTAAGTTATGGTTTTGAATCTGGTAGCCTGACATGATGAATACATTTTAAAGTCTTTAGTTCACTCAGATCCATAACAGAATAGTAGATAATCATGGTCAAACCACCGTTGACCAACTCCCAGGAAGGAGATTCTGGGTAACCCAGAATCTTCAAGACCCGTTTCCTGACCACTAGTTTGACCGAACTTTATATCTTAGATCTGTTGATGTTAAGATGATCTAATTTAATGTCATTATACACTGTCATATGTTCTACACGATTGGACCACTAGATTACATAAACCAAGTCCATGAGGTTATTATTTAATGCATCAAAATAGGTACCTTGACTGTTCTTCATTTTCTAGGTAACCCAGAAAATGAAGAACATGCCTGACATGATTTTTAGAGGCTGATATCTTTCTATTGTGATGTATGATTGCCATGAAATATGATTCAAGTTGAACTGCTACACTTATACTACAATCTTAATACAAAGTATCAACCCAGAAGCAACAAGAACACGAATATAAATTTAGTCAAACTACCAACCTTGTAAACTGACATGGTGTTCTGGGTTTGTTGAAGAACAGCCCAAGAACACTATTAGCGACAGATTCGTTGCCAGAAGCCCCTATAGCGACACTTATTTTTAGAAAATACTTATTTTAATTAAATAAATAGATAAAAATGGATATTAATTATTAAAAATACATAATAAATTCCGAAAAATTATTTTAAAGTCTGAAAAATAGTTTTTAATTATTTAGAGTATATTTCATAAATATTTAATATTTTTGGAATATAAATGGCATTTATTTATTTAATTATAATATTAAATAAATTATTTAAAAATGATTTTTATACTTGAAAAATCATGAAAAATAATATTATAGTAAAAGAAAATATTTTGAGTTATTTTTAGTGACTTTTGATATTTTGTGACGAAATTCATTAATAAATTAATATTAACGATAATTAGTTTATTTAATAAATATATTAAATAAATTATGAAAAAATAGAATTAGTGATTTAAAAATCATATAAAAATGATTTAAGTGTTATAAAAATTTTAAGTTATAAAATATAACTTTTGATATTTTTTCATGAAAATATTAATATTTTAATATTAATAGCAATTATCGGATAATGAAATTAATTGTTTAAAAATCATATAAAGGTGATTTTAAAGTAGTAAAAATACTTTGTGATATTATAAATATATTATAATATTATGACATGTATTTCATTAATATTTGATATTAAATAAATATTAATGATAATGGAATTATGTGGTATTTAATTCATTTAAATACGAGTTTAATGATTGAAAAATCATGATAAATGATAATAATTATTTGAAAATTATTATGAGACTTGGAAAATTATTTTGACTGATATTAAAATTATCTTAGATAATTGTTAAGTATTTATGCAGAGTTTAATTGAACTTAAACTCGGCGATTGTCCGACTAGACCGTCAGGATGTCAGATTTATGTCGGGTTCAAGTCAGACTGTAATAGTTTGACTTGACACCGAGTCTTATGTGTGTTTTAGATTGATAGGGTTATGTGTTATGTGGTATGTGTTTAGGTTATTCTATGTATATAATAGTATTACTGTGATGATATTATTCTAACTTATATATCGATATTATTTATATATTACATTAGGTCTTCTGAAAGGCTTAATAAATTGCGTAACGATAATCAACGAAACAGGCTAGTTTTACTTAACTCTACTAAGAGTTGTTTCATTCAGATATGCTTATGGTTAATCATTGTTGATTGCCATTGTAGAATTGTACTCTATACATATTGCATGTATAAGTCAGGTATGAAAGGCTGATCACCTTCATTACAATTCGGTCCAGATATATTTGTTCATGTTTAATATTTGTTCAGTCAAAAGTTTGTTCCTGCTAGTTCACAATTATATTGTTGAATTATAGCCAGCTTATTATTCAGACTCTTTCAATCATGATATGTCTTAATAAATTTAAACTTGTTGGGCAACCTTCATGCTCACCCTTGCTATATCATGATTAACATTGCAGATTAAGAAGCATTTGTCGGATACAAGAAAGGATAAAGCCAAGTTCAGCTTGGGATAAAATGTACAACTAATTTGTAATAGAATAGTTTGATAAATATGTTGTATGTCTGATAGTTTATGAATTGTATATAAGTTAAGGTTACTCGATTTTGGGGGAAATAATGTGTACGTTTATTGTATAAACAATTTATGTTTATATCTTCCGTAAATAGTGATAGAATTATTGTACCGGATCCGCGGTGATTTGGGACCCAGATTCGGGGCTTTCATAGTTAGTATCAGAGCTGTTGGTTATAAACCTTAGGTAGGGTTACCTGAGACTAATAATCGCGGTGATTAGGATAAGTACTAACTCAATTAGAGTTAGTGTGTCGGTAAGATTCAAAGATGAATCTCGGCGGGGTATAATTTACAGAGTTCCCTAACTCTGATAATAAAGTTGAACAGTAGTGGTGAATAGATAGAGTCTAAAAGACTAATAGTTCAGCGATAGATGATCGAAAAATAAAACGATCATAGAATAGAAATGGATTGTATTATATACGATAAGATCACCCCGTGATCTGATATGGATTAAGCGAATGATAGATAAGTAGCAAGAATATTGTGTGTCAGTGGTACTATGAATTGGTACAGATTCAGGAAAGGATTATGAATACGGATTAAATGAAATTCGTATTGAGAAGGGAGTAGGTTTAGGTGGGGATTCAATTGAGGGCTCATGTCAGTAGCTGAGTTGTATGATTCCTTGTTATGGGCGGAGAATTGTACTTGGTGTAAAAACCACTTAGTTTCTGGCACTGATAATCATTGAAATGTTTGTGTCGCGCTATTTGCTATATGTATGTTAAGAGGGTGATTTCTTTCTCATGTGTATAACAGATAGATAGGTTATAGGTAGAGAATATAAGTTTAAGTACGAGTTCTTAAAACTCATACTACGTTCGTGACTCATAATTATATGAAATGTTTATGAACCCCTCAGCGAATGGACGCCAAAGGTCTGTCTAGGACAAGTTCTTAAACTCATATGATTGTGGCAAGTTCCTGAACTCATAAGTGTGGTAAGTTTGACGAATTGGGTATAGTTTTGTGTGAATGGAGTATTAAGGATAATAGGAATAGATAGACTATTTAAACAAATGATTATTAGTGGAGACATAGGTTTTCCAAAATTCCTAGCTATGCTAGACTTCGAAATTTTGACATCAAGCTAAATACGCACTATGTGCTTTTAAAAAAAAATGTAGACTTGTAATCATTTTTGAAACGGTTTAAAGTATAGTCTATGATACTTATTTCAGCTAGACGAAGATGATTTGAAATATCAAAATTTATTTTACTTATCACTTATGTACCATGTAACCTGGTGCAGAGATGATAAAAAGTTGATAAAGTTATAAATACAGGAATATTTAGTGTGAATTCGATCTAAAAATCATTGTTCCACTATTGTATGATGTGTTATGACAAAGTCATATAATGACGGCATCCTCAAATGGACTGTTAATACAGTTCGGCATCATGACGTCATTCTCAAAAAAAAAATTAATTGGCCAACGGGGTTTGGCTACACCTAAATAATTCAATTGAATTAAATTATTGATATGAGTCTACGCTATTCGATTCAGCTAGACTAATGTTATAAAAATTCTAAGTGTTCATTGAAAGAAATTTCCCGAACCAAATTGTTTTGGTGCGGAATCCTATAAGACTAAGGTAAAAATTTTGTGCCTATGCCAGAGACGAGAAACAGATTCGACCAACAGTACTTAATAAGTACAAGGCATACTGGATTAATTACACACTATGTCCGTAAGTTATGACGGTTTGCGGATGAATTTTCATAAAACCTTTGCGAAAATGACAGACAATAGTCTGTAAAACCCCTCAGCACAATTTCAAAATTTTTACTCTTGTGAGGAATGTATTGGGTAGCTTGCGATACTGTGTGTGAATGGTGTATGGTGTAAGGTGTAAGGTAAATTTCGGGGACAAAATTTTTAGAAAAAGGGGTGAATGTGACGACCCAAGAATTTAGAAAATTATTTAAGTCTTAAAATATTGAATAAAGGTTAAATAATGAACCTAGACAGAAAATAAGTGTATGCGTTTGATATTTTTAAGATGGAATTTTGAAGATCTCAAAATTCTATGAAGGATTTAGGTGAATTATTCAGGATTAAGGGAATACGTGAATATGTTATATGTGTATGGTCAATTATGTGTTCAGAATATGGTTAAGGGTTTAGGGTTGACCAGATAAACGATATCAGTGTTCAACCCCTATGTATATATTTATAACATTAACGTTCAGTTAGAAAACCCTAACGTCTGATAAGAAACCCTAAAAACCAGTTCTGGAAACCCTAACTTCAGTTCCGAGAATTTGAAACCCTAATTCGGATATTAGAATCCTAATTTGGGAATTTAAATGTTAGGTATAAGGTTTATGTATTTTTAATTACAAACCTAATTAGGGATAACCCTAATGATTAATTAGATTTTTAATAATTTAGAAACCCTAATTCTTGAGTTATAAACCCTAATGCATGATCATGAAACGTAATTGTTAAATTAGTAATTTTAATTAGGAAAAATTAATCCCAATTAGGAAGCTTGATTAATGATTAGTAAATTTTAATATAATTAGAAAATTCTAATTATAATTTTGAAATATTAATTTTCTTTTTCGAAAACCGAAATTTGGAAATCCTACAAATTTAATTTCAAATATTTTAAGGTTAAACCCTAAGGGTCAAACCGTAAACCCTAAAGGTTTGGACCATTTACATAAATGCCATTAAATTTAATAGTTTAATGATCATTTTGCCCTTTTTGTATTTTTGTAAGTTAGCTTAAAAAAAATCTTGCCATATCTTTAGGTTGATGACTAACCCTAGCCTAGTATAGCATGTGCCTTAAAAATCCAAAGATCAGCCCTCATTACCAACCATTTTCATTTACATCCAATTTTTATAAATAATTGAAGTGAGAGAAAGTCATTATTTAGCTTCAATTGGCCACAAACACTCAACCATGCCATCCTCTCTCTAGAACCACGAAATTCTTTACTGATTTAGTTCTTAGATTGATCTATAGCAAGTCAAGAACAGGATCATAGATCAGAAATCAAGATCAAGGCTCCAAAGTGGTATAAATCCTAATTTTTGTAAATCCTGTGTTTTGATGTTAGTTGTTGGTTAGATATGTGTTAGAAGGTGCCTTTTAGAGATCTGGGTTGTTGGATAATGGATCCATAACATCTAGATGCTCGAATCTAAAGATTTCAAAAATCTGTAAATGTTGAAAATGATGGCCTGACAAGCTAATGTCAGGACCTGTAAATCCTTCTATGTTCTTGATTTTTGTGGTTTTATGTTATACATATGTTCTATGACATGTATACTGTGATCTGAAACTGGAAATACGATCAGATCATAAATATATTAAGAGATACAAGCGGTCTAACCGCGTTGACCGTTCACGGAGACTGAGTTTCTAGGCAACCCAGAAACCCAGATCTCGTCTGACAACCATTTTGAAGGCTCGGATCTTGCACGTGTTTAGTTGTTTGGCTAAGTTATGGTTTTGAATCTGGTAGCCTGACATGAAGACTACATTTTAAAGTCTTTAGTCCACTCAGATCCATAACATAATAGTAGATAATCATGGTCAAACCACCGTTGACCAACTCCCCGGAAGGAGATTCTGGACCCAGAATCTCCAAGACCCGTTTCCTGACCACTAGTTTGACCGACCTTTATATCTTAGATCTGTTGATGTTAAGATAATCTGATGCTATGTCATTATACATTGTCATATGTTCTACACGATTGGACCACTAGATTACATAAACCAAGTCCAAGAGGTTATGATTTAATGCATCAAAATAGGTACCTTGACTGTTCTTCATTTTCTAGGTAACCCAGAAAATGAAGAACATGCCTGACATGATTTTTAGAGGCCGATATCTTTCTATTGTGATGTATGATTGCCATGAAATATGATTCAAGTTGAAGTGCTACACTTATACTACAATCTTAATACAAAGTATCAACCCAAAAGCAACAAGAACACGAATATAAATTTAGTCAAACTACCAACCTTGTAAACTGACATGGTGTTCTGGGTTTGTTGAAGAACAGCCCAAGAACACTATTAGCGACAGATTCGTTGCCAGAAGCCCCTATAGCGACACTTATTTTTAGAAAATACTTATTTTAATTAAATAAATAGATAAAAATGGATATTAATTATTAAACATACATAATAAATTCCAAAAAATTATTTTAAAGTCTGAAAAATAGTTTTTAATTATTTAGAGTATATTTCATAAATATTTAATATTTTTGGAATATAAATGGCATTTATTTATTTAATTATAATATTAAATAAATTATTTAAAAATGATTTTTATACTTGAAAAATCATGAAAAATAATATTATAGTAAAAGAAAATATTTTGAGTTATTTTTAGTGACTTTTGATATTTTGTGACGAAATTCATTAATAAATTAATATTAACGATAATTAGTTTATTTAATAAATATATTAAATAAATTATGAAAAAATAGAATTAATGATTTAAAAATCATATAAAAATGATTTAAGTGTTATAAAAATATTTTAAGTTATAAAATATAACTTTTGATATTTTATCATGAAAATATTAATATTTTAATATTAATAGCAATTATAGGATAATGAAATTAATTGTTTAAAAATCATATAAAGGTGATTTTAAAGTATTAAAAATACTTTGTGATATTATAAATATATTATAATATTATGACATGTATTTCATTAATATTTGATAATAAATAAATATTAATGATAATAGAATTATGTGGTATTTAATTCATTTAAATACGGGTTTAATGATTGAAAAATCATGATAAATGATAATAATTATTTAAAAATTATTATGAGACTTGGAAAATTATTTTGACTGATATTAAAATTATCTTAGATAATTGTTAAGTGTTTAGGCAGAGTTTAATTGAACTTAAACTCGGCGATTGTCTGACTAGATCGTCGGGATGTCAGATTTTTGTCGGGTTCAAGTCAGACTGTAATAGTTTGACTTGATACCGAGTCTTATGTGTATTTTAGATTGATAGGGTTATGTGCTATGTGTTATGTGTTTAGGTTATTCTATGTATATAATAGTATTACTGTGATGATATTATTCTAACTTGTATATCGATATTATTTATATATTATATTAGTTCTTCTAAAAGGCTTAATAAATTGTGTAACGATAATCAACAAAACAGGCAAGTTTTACTTAATTCTACTAAGAGTTATTTCATTCAGATATGCTTATGGTTAATCATTGCTGATTGTCATTGTAGAATTATATTTTATACATATTGCATGTATAAGTCAGGTATAAAAGGTTGATCACCTTCATTACCATTCGGTCCAGATATATTTGTTCATATTTAATACTTGTTCAGTCAAAAGTTTGTTCATGCTAGTTCACAATTATATTGTTGAATTATAGCCAGCTTATTATTCATACTCTTTCAATCATGATATGTCTTAATAAATTTAAACTTGCTGGGCAACCTTCATGCTCACCCTTGCTATATCATGATTAACATTGCAGATTAAGAAGCATTCGTCGGATACAGGAAAGGATAAAGCCAAGTTCAGCTTGGGATAAAATGTGCAGCTAATTTGTAATAGAATAGTTTGATAAATATGTTATATGTCTGATAGTTTATGAATTGTGTATAAGTTAAGGTTACTCGATTTTGGGAGAAATAATGTGTACGTTTATTGTATAAATAATTTATGTTTATATCTTCCGCAAATAGTGATAGAATGATTGTACCGGATCCACAGTGATTTGTGACCCGGATTCGGGGCTTTCACAAGATAACCTTGTAAATTCCTGTTATTCATATCGCTCCCCAATTATTAAGCTATCATGGAAGATTATTGTTATTCTGCAAGATGGAAGTGAAAAGGAGAGTATTCCTTAGAAAGAAGTAAGTCGTAGAATGCGACATTGAATAATGAATATATTGAATAAGTGAGAAAAGAAATTTTGGAATGAGGAGATAAGTTATCAAAGAATAATGTAAAATTTTTAATAGAAAAGTTAATAATTGTAGAAAGATCTTTGTGGAAAGAAAGTGATTATAGAATCCAATGAATGAATAAAGTATTAACGTAAAATCTATTTTAATAGATTGAATGAATGAGGATTAATAAATAAAATTTCGAGGACGAAATTCTTAGAAGAATGGGTGAATGTAATATCCCGAGTGTTTATGATAACGATCCTTAGAAAAGAAAATCAATTGGTTAAAGAATATGTAATACTCAAATATAATTGAGTCTAGGTAAAGATTATGAAATAAAACCTAGAATTTGTTGAAAAAAAATGAATGTAGTGGGAAATATAAAACTTATATTAAGGTAATGTGTTGAAGATATTCGATGATAAATTTTAAAAAAAGATTTGGTGAAAACCCGAGTAAGGTAGGGTTTCGGTGATTCCAAGGACAGAATCCTTATAAGGAGGGAAGAATGTGACGAATAAATTGTTTGAGTTGTGATTCTGGGGACAGAATCCTTGTAAGGAGGGAAGGATGTGACAACCCAAATTTTTATAAGTTATTAAAATAGGAATTTAATAATTAAAATTCTTCTTATGAGATGTTTTGAGTTTGAATATGTATATATACGTGCTATATATTTTGAAATATGTGATCTGGTGTGAATATATATATATATATATATATATATATATATATATATATATATATATATATATATATATATATTAGGAATGTGAGGTTTAATAATTAAGTTAACTATTGAAGAAATTAAATGAATTTGGTAATTATTTTAAATATTTAATAGTTTTATGAAGAATTGCAGAAATTTTTGGAGAAGAAAGTAAACACAGTGGTTTTGAGAGAAGGGTTTGCTAAATCAAGGTATAATCTATTCTCAATTTTAACTCTTAGTTTTGGTAGTGTTTACGCTATATAATTTGGAAATCACATTGGATTGATATATATACATGTATGCATGGTTTACAATCTGTTAATAATCGTGTGTGAGTGCTATTTGATGATTAAAATACGTGAAGTTGGGATTGTAGGAAGAATTTGAGAAAACAGTGTTTATACATAAAAATTGGCTTTAGAAAGTACAAAATTGTATGCCCTATGTGTGTTATAATCTATAAATTGAGGTTGGATTATGTTAATATGTGAAGAAACGAAAGCGACGTAGTTTAAATCATGTTAATCGGTTAAGTAACGAAGCCGTGGCGATCGAATTCGCTAAATGTGTTTAAACATGAAAATAGAGTATGAACATGTGTTTTGGGTCAAATTTTAGGTTGGTTAATGTTTTTATAAATCGTTATAATTTTAGTATGTTGTAGTTCTATGAATTACGAGTCCATAAAATCAAAAACCAACTAATTCGGACTTAAAACGAGAAAGTTATGGCAAAAACTGTAAACTGGACGAGACCGAACACGGGAGCGCCACCCAGGAGCGCGGGCACACGGCTGGGCGGGCTGGGAGTGGCGTGGGCATGCTGGAAGTGGCGCGGGCGCGCTAGTTGTGGTGCGGGCGCGCCCAAAGTAGGTCAAGTGTGACTGCTTTGACATATTTTGGTAAAACGGTCATAACTTTTTCATACGAAATCTGATTGAGGCTATTCAAGATGATCCAAAACGAGGACGAATAGACCTACAACTTTTATTCTTTAAGTTTTTTAATTTGAGGTCATTAGAAAGGGTCAAAATGGTCATTTTTGGGACTATTGTGTTTTCAGAGGCAATCGGAGGGCGTCGGGCGTCGGGCATGCACGTATGCAAGTGTAGTACTTTTGACAATAAAAGATGTTGTTCTAAGTTATAAAATATGAATATTAGTAAATATAATGATACTTAATATTGATAAATGATGTATTAGATAAGTTGTATAAGCATAAGTAGCATACACAAAAGAGACAAATCGGGCGTGTGATGAATAAACGTCGAAACGCCGTGACAAGTGTTAATGAACGTATAAAGTGTTTTAAGTCAAATGAAATGAATATTATAAGATATGAAATGGGGTTAATATAAAACCAATAATGATTCCTAGAAATACTTAAACACTTGAATGAACTTCGAGTATGAAATATAGTGAGATATAAGTCGAAAGTTAACACAATCAAATTGAACATTGTGTATTGATTAATAAGAAGGGTTATCAGATATAGAGTAAAGTTTATATTATAACTACTATGTGTTTCTATGTAACTAATAGTTGATGTGTAAGGTTATAAAATTGTGTAGGGCACATGAAGTGCAGATAACTGTAAGCTGTTAAACTGTTATTGGTAAACAACGATCATGGCAAGTCTTTCAGTTCCTATTTGCTATGTGAACTTGATGATTAACTGTTTTAAATCTTTATTGCAAAGAACATGATGTGTTATATATATGTTGAATGTATGAAAAGTTAAAGTCAACTTATGACTACGTTGATTGAGTAAAACATGCTGATTGATTAAGGAACTCAATCTTTATACTTGTTATATGAACTATAACATGTATGTTATGTTAGTCCAATGTTTATGAGATATATGTTAAGCATGTTATTATGTGCTACGTGATGCATGAAAACTGTTAGATTTTGTTGGGCTGTCGAGCTCAACCTTGCAAATAACCATTTTTGCAGGTTAAGGATTGAAGGTAACACTATGTGCTACTTGAATGACGTGGATCAGAAATAATACACGAAGATTAATATTTTAGTTAAAATTGTTATTTCTTTATAACATGATTAAGATTCATGAGATGTATTAAATATTTTATGTTGTATAGTTTTAAGTTGAGTTGTAAAGCTAAAGTTAGAGTTATCTGATATGTAAAGGTTATTGGATTGAAATGTAAAATTTTATAGAATGACAGTGATAAAGTGAATCATAAAATAAGATTGATTCAAAGACATGTAGATGATAAAGGTTTTGATTCAGGGAATTAAAGTAAGAAGACATAAAAGTTTAAATTATTTCGCATTTTATAAAGTTTAACATCAAGTAATGATGTAAAATCAGAAGGTAGATGTGTTATTAATGACCGAAGTTGAGAATTATATCGTATGAATTTTGGGGTCGTTACAAGAAATAGGACTCTTTTAGATATGGTAAGGTCTATGATGAGTTTTTCTATTTTTTCTATTTTCTTTTGGGGTTATGCACTAGAAATGGCAATGTACTTATTGAATCTCATTCCATCAAAGTCTATTCCTTTAACACCTAGAGAATTGTGGAGTGGGTGAAAGCCAGTATTGCACCATATTCATATATGGGGCACACCTGCACATGTACGAAAAAGGAAAGATAGACTTAGATAAATTAGGTACAAGAACAAAAGTATGTTTATTTGTAGGATATCTAAAAGGAACTAGAGGTTGTCTATTTTATAGTCCTTTAGACCAGAAAGTATTTGTTGGCGCAAATGTAGTTTTTCTGAAAAACGACTACATAATGGATCACAAGTCGAGTAGTAAAATTGTCTTAAAAGAAATGTCAAGTACATCAATTACTTAATCAATTAATCCCCCACAAGACTTGGATGAATTGCCACAAACTAACCAACCCGATTCTTCTAATACACCGGAGCTTCGTCGTAGTGGGAGGAGTATCAGGCCTCCTGAGAGACTTTCACTTCTTAGAGAAACTTATGATGTCATTCAGGAAGAAGTAGAGTCAGATCCCTCTAACTTCCATGAAACTATTAATGATGTAAATGCATCCAACTGGCACATAGCTATGAAACAAGAAATGGATTCCATATACTCAAATAAAGTATGGGAACTTGTAGAAGCACCTAATGGGGTCAAACCTATAGGGTACAAGTGGGTCTACAAAAGAAAAGGAGGGTTAGATGGAAAGGTGGAAACCTTTAAAGCACGGTTGGTAATAAAAGGTTTTACTCAAAAACAAGGTATCGATTATAAGGAAACCTTTTCACCAGTAGCTATGCTTAAATCTATCAGAATACTCTTATCCATTGCAGCTCATCTCGATTACGAGATATGGCAAATGGATGTCAAGACTGCTTTTCTTAATAGATATCTTGATGAAGAAATCTATATGAAGCAACCTGATGGTTTCATAGTTAAAGGCCAAGAAAATATGGTATGCAAGTTGCAAAAGTCCATTTATGGACTTAAGCAAGCATCAAGGTCTTGGAATATAAGGTTTGATCAAGCAATCAAATCTTATGGTTTTGAACAAAATCCAGAAGAATCTTGTGTGTACAAGAAGAATAAAGATGGGGTGGTGGTATTCTTAGTTCTTTATGTGGATGATATATTGCTTATTAGTAATGTGGGAGCATTATCTAGCGTTAAAATTTGGTTGTCTAGTAATTTTGAGATGAAGGACCTAGGAGAGGCTAATTACATTCTAGGGATCAAACATTAGCGTGATCGCAAGAATAGAATGTTAGGCCTCTCCCAAGCTACATATATAGATACAATTTTGGCTAGGTTCAACATGCAGAATTCCAAGAAAGGACTACTTCCTTTCAGACATGAAATTCCTCTTACTAAGGAGCAGTGTCCTAAGACACCTCAAGAACAAGAGTGAATGAAGACAATCCTTTATGCTTCGGCGGTGGGAAGTCTTATGTATGCAATGTTGTGCACTATATTAGATATTTGTTTTGCAGTAGGCTTGGTCAGCAAATATTAGTCTAACCTTGGACTTGAACATTTGATAGCAGTAAAGCATATACTTAAGTATCTACGAAGACCAAGAGATTATATGCTTGTTTATTCTAGTGATGATCTTGTTCCGAAAGGATATACAGATTCGAATTTTCAGTCAGATAAAGATTCTACAAAGTCAACATCTGGTTATGTGTTTACTCTTGGAGGTGGAGTTGTCAGTTGAAGGAGTGTTAAACAGTCTTGCATAGCTGACTACACCATGGAACCTGAATATGTTGCTACTTCCGAAGCTGCAAAAGAGGTTGTATGGGTCAATAAGTTCTTGTTAGAAATAGGAATGGTACCTTTAGTATCATCTCCTATTGTCCTGTTTTGTGACAATAATGGGGCGATTGGACAATCAAAGGAGCCTAGAAACCACAAGAAAAGCAAACACATTGAACAAAAATATCACCTCATCCGATATATAGTTCAACGAGGAGATGTGATAGTTTCAAAGATAGCTTCTGCACGAAATTTGGCTGATCCTTTTACGAAGACCTTGTCTTCTAAAGTTTTTGATTTTCATCTTGAGGGGATGGGTATTAGACATATGGTAGATTAGGTTTAGGGCTAGAGGGAGATTGGGTTTTAAGCCCAGAAAAACCCAATGTTGATATTTATTTTATTATTTTAATAATAAAATTTCATTTCATTTTGCAAATGTGTCATAAATTTTGTCCATAATTATATATTTTATAATTTATGTATATGAAGGAGTGTCATATACAGAAGATATAAATTATATGTTATGTATAATTAAAGAAATATATTATTCTCAATCTTATATGGAAACGGACAAACCATTCTAGTATATTGTAATACACTTGATTGGATGATTTATCTTAGTCATGTAAAGTCAAGACTTTAATCTAGTGTATTGGTGTATTTTTGAAATACATAGAACTAGATCGTTACGAAAAATTATTTGTTAAATATTGTTCTTATAAATAATTTTTCAATTACTATTAATGTGCAATTACTTTTAATCCTGAGAGAATAATGAACTTAATTTTATAATGTATGTCACTTTAATATATTAAAGAGTAAGATTTTAAATACAATCAATACCTCAATATGTTGGGTGATATATATTATGAAATTAGGAACATGTATTTTTCAAGATGGAATTCCATAATTAAATTATAATATTCCCTTGATATAATTTATTGGTTGATCACCCGAATCTTGGCCAAGTATTTTAGTAATTCAAATTACTAAAGTATTAATTTAATTTATTAAATTAATGTGTGATCAAAAGTGTATAAATTATGTAGTCAAGGATATAAGCAGTAAACGTAGTGGGTTAACAGTTTTATTCCTACACGCGTTTGTGGATATTATTGTAAATGAGTATTTTTGTAAGATACTAATAGTGGAAGGATTTAATTAATTAATTTTAATTTTATTAATTCTAGAGTGCAATTATAGCTATTTAGTGGAATTAGTTATAATTAATATAATTCTAATTGATTAAAGATTTAATCAAAAATTAGTATTATATTGGAGCTAGAATTGTAAAATCATACTTGATCCCTACTCTAGCCCTTACTAAGATATAACAAAATAACAGGATAAAATATATCAGAAAAGTTTTTAAATTATCCTGATAAATATAAGGGAGTTGAGGACTTTATATATTATATCACTTTGCAGTATTTTGAGCCCACACTCAAAAAGTACGTAATATCAAAATAAGGGTCAAAGAGAGGAAGATCGGGAGGAAGGAAAAACCTTCATCAGAATAAATAAATTCTCCATTGTGCTCAGGGACGGAGCCAAGATTCGATATTGGGGGGGGGAAGAATTTTTTTAACAACATAATATATATTCATCACTAAAAAGAAAAGTTCCACAATTACAAAACATAATTTTACTAAAACAAAGATAATGTAGTAATATAATTTTCTTTGACAAAGACAACAAAACATAGTAAAAAAAAGTCTTTTAGAACATATCAAAGTTTCGTCAGAATTGCACCCGACATTCTTTCAAATCACGAAATCCATCTATTATACTAAATGGGAAAATGAGAAAATATCTACTCCTGGAATTATCTTCACAATAGTAATTAGTCAATACTATTATACTAAGCAACAACCAGTCTGATTAGAACATTAAAATTTTAAACTATTCTATTTTTTTTGTAAGGCCCACTTGGTATTCTAATAAATTTAGCCCAATAGTCATTAGCTAATGTTTAGGGTTCTTTACATAAGTATACAACAAATAGAAAGTAATTACAAGAAAAGTACATTAACTAAATAATTACAAAAAGACTGTAATTAGGACCCATATTACAAAAAATAGTACAATTCACATTAATAAGAAAACATAAAATCAAGGACAAATAATTACCATAATTAATAACTCAAATTCAAATATTTGGATCTAACAACAAAAATAAATTCAAATTCAAAATAATAATTCAAATTTAAATATTCAAATTCAAATCTTCATCTCCCTCACATACACTTTGAATTAATAGTCCGTCGCTACACCTCACATACTCCGCCGCTACACCGCCGCGAATCTCCGTTGTCCAAAACGCCAATGAGAAAAAGAAGAAGATTCACCCTACAAAAAATTTAAAAATAAATAGATGTAACTTTTAATGTTCTGAATTTTTTTTATAACTATTTTGTTACTCATAAATAATAAAATGGTTACCTTTGTATGAATGGTTGGCTACCAACTGCATCACACTCAAACAAAATTGGTAACTTAATAAAATTGAATTGGTTACCTTAGTCTGAAGGTTTGGCTACCAACTGCACTATGAAAAAACTGCAGGTGTGGATGTGAATTAGTTACTTTGGTATGAAAGTTTTGTTACCATGGTACGAAGGTTTGCTTACCTTGATCTGAAGGTTTGGTAACCAACTGTACTAAGAAAAAATTTAAAGTTTGGAGGTTGATCGGTTACTTTGATATGACAGGTTGGTTACCTTGATATGAAGGTTTGGTTACCATCATCCAGGAAGCCCAGAATTTCTCTAGACAACATTCCAATTCCCTTCGTCATGCCTCTTCACATATTCTAACAACACCGAATCCTCCGCCGCCGTCCACGACCCATTCTTAACTAAAGCATTAAAACAAGCTTAATTAGGCGCAAACCTTTCGGAAGAATTTTATCGAAATAAGTGCAGATCGGCACTCATACTGATGCTTCCAATGGGTACTTGAGATGTCATGGCTTCAAGTGCATGTTCTAGATTTGGTGATAATGCAAAGGCAAGTGGTGGATGAATGCTGAAAATCATCCGAAATAGAGGTAGGAGTTCAATATCTAAAGCAAGCCTCTGCCTGCCTGGGTGATTAGAAGTTTGAGGATCCCCTTTCATTGTAAAGTTTGAATGCAGAGAATCACCGCAATTTTCATCACCAATGGGATGAACCTTCAAAAAAGAATAAATTATTCAGACAACAGTGACGACGACGGAGGGCCAATTTGTGTTATTGTTTCTTTCTATATATATATATATATATATATAGAAAATACGTTGAATGAAGAAGAAAGGTGATGACTAACTAGCAGTTGTTATAGATGAGAAGAGAGAAGAAGCCTTAAATTAAGGAATTCTAATTGAATACTAATTTCTTAAATTAAGGAATTCTAATTGCACTACTATTGTAAATAAATATAGAAGTATATTAGTTGTGTAAAGATTTTATGAGTGCACTATTGTTGTAATTATTTTAAAAAATGCAATAGAATATGTAATTGTTCCTAATGTTTATTTTCACAATAGTCATTAGCCCACTTGGTATTCTATTGTCTGTCCCAAAAAATCTTGGGGGGGGGGGTTTCGTGGCCCCCTCCAGCCCTAACTTAGCTCCGTCCTTGATTGTGCTACAACAAAGCACGAGATATATAATATAATTTATTTAATTTTTTGATTGTGCTAAATTATGATAAAGATCTTGAGATAATAATTTTTAAAAGTAAGAATTATTTAAAAAAAAAATTGGAAATCGTTTCCTACACAGATCCTGGGGGAGGAATCGGTTCAGTGTCCTTGTTGTGCCAGTTGTCGGGGTCCATTTCTTTAACCTCTACGCCTGATTGCAAACTCCCGCCGCCTGTTATATGGTAACGAAGCCCTAGATTCTGCTGGATAACACTTCCACTTCTCCAGCTATGATTTTTAATTTTCTTACTGCCTGGCTTGAGACTTCTTGGGTTCCTACAATAGTCTTGATGGTTTTCTTAGAAGACATGCTTAAAGCCAAGTTACATTAATTTCAAACGGACAGTGAAAATGTTGTTGCACTATAACTATGATATATAAGGAATTAGGTGTTTCTCTTTGACGGTGCCCTTCTTGAGCTTAGGCCCCCTAGCTAGGGGAGAGCAGGAACGAATTTCGCAACCGAAATCGCACTCAAAACTGCAAAAAACCGCACAAATGATTTCGATGGCATACTGTGATTTTTCCAATAGAAATCGCACCCCTTATAGTTATGGTTGCGATTTTAATACAGGAAATACAACCCTTAAGGAAACAGTTCTTTAATATTTCTCATATTTTTGTGTATGTTTCTTTAAGTTCTATTTAAATATAGTTGTAAATTTAATTTTTTGAAATATGTAATTTTGCATGATTTAAGACTTTAACTTTGTAACAATAGTTGTATTTGAGTAACGTATGCATCTTCAAAATTTGTATGGTATTGCTAAACTTTAACTTTTCAACTTGAAGAATTGGAAGTTCTGAATTAATTTGTGATTAGTTTCCAAGAATTTAGCTTTTTGTAGTTTTGTATTATTTACAATAGCAAGTAAACAATGTTTGAGATTTATTTGAAATTTGAAAACTATGACATGTTTATTTATTTATTTTCAATTGATTTTCAACCCGAAACTGCACTATTTTAAATCCGCAACCGCATTTCTTGAAACCTCACAATACCAATCCAAGTTGTTTCATGTTGTAATTTATAATTTAAGCAAACCGCGATTTTTGTTCTAAACCGCAGCAAGTTTGAGTCCAATCTCCAATCTTGCAGTCCAAGGAAAGGATTGAAAAGACCCCACCTCAAGGTAGTCTCTAGAAGGCTCCTTGCGACGATCTCCTTGTAGTGTTCGAGTCTTTTCTTTCTAAATTATAATCTAACAATGCGTAAAATAAATGTAGATGTGTAATAACTTAGGTGTACCTCGTATTTGTAGGAAAGAATGTGTGCTAACTACCATTATGCCCTTTATATGTGGAGAACATTCGAATTGCCCTCTTGTGAGTTGACAGTAATGCCCTTGGTGTGAGGACATGTGTCATCTTTTGATCGACTATATTTTTATATCCTCGGTGAGAATTTGTAGTTGTGGTTGCTCAGATCTGATGTGATACATTCAAAAAAAAATATGTGATGTAATCATCAACATACTCGCAGTGGTGGCCTTCAAAATTCTTCTCCGAAAAATATCAATATGAGCGATTGTCACAATATTCCTTCAAATGGCGTAACCAACAAATAACCCCTTGTCGTAATGAAAATATATATAACTTTATTTCGATCTGGTCCCGCAGAGACGACACTTTCCGGCCATCATAGAAATGTTGCACACACCCATATATAGGAGAAAGGAAACCGAGCGTGCGAAAGCAAACTCGACCAAAGGAAGAGGAGCGATAGTGAAAGCAGCTTACCCCTGACCGGATTGAAAAATCAAATGTTCTAGCTCACCCAAATCCATTCCCGTATCGGTTGATGTAACAAGGTGTCAAATATGTAAACTATCACCTCATTTGTTCATTTTCGTTTAATATAGGCAAAATAATTTTTCTTTTTGAGTTTGAGTGCCTTCCAATTATCTTGATGTTTCTTGTTTTCCAATTATTCAGAATATTTGAATAAAGTATTTGCACACTAACTTTATCGTTTATGGACCGGTTTATCCCCCAAAAAAATTTTTTTTAAAAAAAAGAAAAAAGAATCAGAATATTACAGTGAAATGTAATATGCAAGAATCAAATTTTGTTTGGTAAATGTATTATTATTATAGTCAAACCAAACTCTTAGGTTTACAGACTAACTCTTAGGTTTTATATAGCAACCCCATAGCTAGACTTTGTTTTTCACACTCGATATAAACTAGTCTTGGTTAACACACAACACTGAACATACCAATAATATTATTGCAAGTATCATTCTATTATCTCATTATTAGGAGAATCTCAAGCATTGTCAGATATCATCTGATTAAGATGGAAGTCACCTTCATCATTCTTATGAACCTGGACCTTGAATTTCTCTTCTTTGTCTCCTCTTTTGACCTTCAAAAGCATATCAAACTTAGCAGATTCCTCAATAACCTGCAAAACCGAGGAGAGGAGTGAAGGGGTGGGGGAGGGAAAGCATTGTTAGTAATCATCAGGAAAACTAAACGTGAAAACAATATTTCATGGCTTATCTGCACACCAGTAAAGAGTTTGTAGTGAGCAACGCAGAAATTTAGTGTGCAACAAAAGAATTACCCAATGCGTGAAAAAGTAATAGTATAGTAACACCTCAAATTAATTAATCTAAGCAAAACATTTTCAAGGCTAGCAAAGCCATTGCAGCAAACACAGAACAGAGTGGAGGAAGTAAGTTATAGAAAGTAGACCCCTAAAATTGAGACAAACCAATCTATTGGTAAAGTTTAAAATTCAATACAACATTAAACAAACAAATTATGTTAAATAACATTCTCAGGTTAATTGCAATGTTATCAGGAAGTTTGCACTTAACGGCATTAATTTTTTTTTTCCAAAAAGGCACATATGGAGGTAAATCCTACATTTCCACTTTTGACAATTCACACAATTTAAACTAGATCTCACCACTCATAAAAAATACTTCATCCATTCCAACTTATTAAGATCATTATCAACTTTTGAAAGTAAATTTGAGACATTTTCAATCTCAAAATTATTAATATTCATTAAAAATTACGAAATAATAATCTTACAATTCTACATCCATATGATCTACTAAAATGAAAGTAGATCAATATTTCAAATATAATAATAGTATATCGTCGTCCATGGTAACATGGAGTCCAAAGAAGTAACCTAGGTCACCTGTTTTAATTGCCAAAACTGAGTAATGGGGAAGTTTGGTTTAGAATTAGGGTTTAAATGTGGGAATGAAATTGAGAAGAATGGATAGAAAAGGAAAGTTATTAAAGCATTAAAGCTTTAAAACTACAATAATCAATCTGTGTGATGTATACTTCGTTCCATCTTATAAGATCATTTATCGACTTTTGAAGGTAAATTCGAGACATTTTCAACCTCGAAATTAATATTAATAGCATTCACTGAAAATTACGAAATAATATATCTTATAGTTCTACATCTCATAGTTGTCAAGTCGTTAAGTCGAGTCGAGTACGTGGCCGGGAGCTAAATCGACTACTGGACTAAGCGCCTGACTAGTCGTTCATAAGTCGACAAGTTATTTCCTATGTAATTTCACACGTGTAAAATTTTATACATACATTTTACTTCAATTACATTCAATACAAAAGAAATTGCTCACAAATAATCAAATATATTACTACTTCACAAACAATACTCTTAAATACCATTAGAAACAAAAACATATTAATATTTCACATTTATCTCTCATTTATAAATAATAAACATTTATGGGGACCCAAGTACCTAACTAAAAAATAAAGGGTCTAGGGGTTGAAATGTAAACTCAAAAAACTTAGGGGTGATTATGAAAGATAAACAAGAGCTTAAATGAAAAGTTTGTAACTTAAGGGACTAGATCTAAAGTTTAAGAAAACTATGGGGTAATATATTGTATTTTGTCAAGATATCGTGATCGGTACTTTTCCTACATAAAGGATGATTGGTATGACGAAATTGAGAGGGATCGGTATCGACAATGGTGGTCGACTTCGACAGTGACTCCGGTGATGGCAATTGAAGGCTCAGACAGCGGCGATCTCTTCCTTTCTTCTCCCTTTCTTTTCTTTTTCCATTTTTTGGCGATCTCTTCCTTTCTTCTCCCTTTCTTTTCTTTTTCCATTTTTTTTCTTTTCCAGATCGTACGCCTTGGAAGTTTGTCGGTCAAGGCGTCGTTTAGCGACGACTTGATAACCATGCTACATCCATATGATCTACTAAAATGAAAGTAAATCAGTATTGCAAATATAATAAAAGTGAATCTTGCCATCTTGGTCCATGGAGTCCCAAGAAGTAACCTAGGTCAATTGTGTTTCAATGGTCAAAACTGAGTAATGATAAGTTAGGTTTAGAATTAGGGTTTAAAGGTGGGAATGAAATTGAGAAGAATGGAGAGGAAAATAAAGTTAATAAAGCAATAAAGCTTTGAAATTATAATAATCAAATCTCAATGTAATGTATAACGAAGGATTACATGAGCTTAAATAAATAAAAATTTGTAAACTCTAATTCTTGGAGTCCAAGGAAGCCAAACAAATCAAGTAAAACAAAATCCTAATAATAATCTATCGCAATAAAAATTTTAAAAAAATCTAATAATTGGTCTAGACTTCAAGGTCTCTTGTATTAGTCCAATCAAGTAGGGTGGGGTCTTCCTTTATCACTTCTCCTCCACTAATAAAAACACATCCTCAAGTTACGAATTGACCAGAATATATACCATCTTTATTAAGATACCGCTTGAAAAGAATGAGTCTCCAGTAGCTTAAGCTTTCAATGGCATTGAATCTCTAGCTAGCATCCATTTCATCTCACAATCACCATACTCGACTAAATAGGTGTTATTTATTATACTCACAACGTTGCACTTTTCGATCGAAATGAAGGTCTTCCCAACAAGATGTGACAAACTTTCACTGGTAGCACTAGCACATCACATTCCACTATATCAACCAACTTACCAATTGAATAGTCATCAAACACTTCTCACATACTTTAAGGTTTTAACCATGCTACCCTTAGAGTAGATAAAGCTCAATCTCCAAGCCCAATTTGTGAACATCATCCTCAGAAACGACATTGATTCAACTTAATCAATAATCAAGCTATATAGGCCTTCCTGGTTTTGAAAGATTACTCTTATACCAATCTTCTTCAGCAATATCTTGATGAGTTGTGAAAAAATGGTGTACAATAAGACAGTGCTAATCATCATCATTGCAACAAACCATGGTTTGGAAAGATTACTCCTACACCAATCTTCTTCAGCAATATCTAGATGAGTTGTGAAAAAATGGCGTACAGTAAGAGTGCTAAGCATCATCATTGCTACAATCACTCTTATTATCATCATTACTTGTTATCATGAGCTCCTTCTACTTCCAAATATATCTCTTTGTTTGCTCTTTGTTTAACAGCAGCATTAGCATTTACCAACTCTTAATATGCAGATGTTACTAACCTAGGGCATTGAGCTTAAAAGTATCCAAAACACAAGCGCTGCACTGAATGTCAGTTTGAGATTTAGGTCTATTATTAAAATTATCTTTGTCGAGTAGGCGAAGTAGAAGATGGACGTCCTTAACTGTTGAAGGTAGACAATATCTTCGGTAAATTATCAGTAGCTCGTAGTATAAATGTCATTTGGCCTCCTATATTAACTATTATTTGGCATAAAACTTATTTTAAGAAACTTGGCGGAAAATTCTTCTTCCACTTGATAAACGGCTTGAACAGTATCATCCAATTAATTATACATGTTTCCAAAAAATTTGTTAGCAATTAGAAAACTCAACCAACTTAGATTAAGCATATTAGTGTATTTTGATACAGATTCTCTCGTCGTAACTTTAAAAAAAATGGATGCTTTTATGACTTGCAATTGACTGAAGGAACATCAGGGCAAGCTTCATCTCTTCCTAAATTTTATTCTCTCCTCTGCCAATCCTACAAAATTCGCTTGCACCTTTGTCCACCATACGTGTTGTTCCTTCATGCATAGTTTCGGCAAAAACAGAATTATCGAACCTCATTCGAGTTGTGCCATTTAAAAACTCTCCAAACTATTCTCCCAATCAATAAGTATGTACACATGACTGTCTCCATTAAAGTTGAGAACTTCAAACGTCACACTTTTTTCCACTTCCTAATTGTGATCATATCTATTAAGTCTTCCAAATAAATGCTGGTGAGACTGCTGTAACGCCCCCAAATCCGATCTATCTTCAAACTCAAATTTGGTGCATCACTAGTGCTTCCAATATCTTAAAGATATATTTAAAACTTCAAAATATAATAACATATTTTTTCAAATCTCATATTCTATTACCTTAAAATCTTCAATACATTACAAATAATGATAATTATATTAGTTTTTACATCATTACAAGTGTGACTTTCATCCGTCACAGCAAGTACATATTAGTTTAATTAACTATTCTACAAGTCTCAGCTTGGACTTCTCTTTCATCTTCACGCTTATCCATATAATGAATAGCACTTCACCAGGATACCTATCAGTTTGATCTTCACATGATCCTTTAGTTCTTTCCGTTTTCACTGAAAATGTTTTTATTTTAAGCAAATGTGAACATTCAATTGCTCAGCAAGTTCTAGCAGTATAACAAAATCAAGAATCAAATATTCTTTACATACAAAACATCAATAACTGAACAATAGTTATGAAGCAGCTCGAATAATAGAAATAAATTTGATTCCTATCATTTTAAAATATCAATATATTCTCTAACACTTCTACGACTTAACTTGTCCCATACGACAATATATGCGAAAAGAAACACATTTTCGACATACATTTACAAAACAAATTAACTCAACTAACATCTTCTCATTTTGTCTAACTGAAATAATCAGCATATAGACATAATCTTATCACAGTTCATGAATAAATAGAACTCTTTATGCTTGACCAATTCAATCATAGAATAGTTCATCTTGCAGAAACACATAAGTGTTGAAAATCTTGGCATCTCGCCTTATACATAATAAACATCTTGTACAAATATAACACATTTGCACATAGATAAAACTTGCTCATTTACAACATCTGAGTAAGCTTAAAAAAACTCGCATTCAATTCATAATATGAATGAAGTTAAGAAACTTGCCTTTAAGCGCAGCATACAACTTACGTTATACTGCTCTTCGAAATCCCTATATATCACATAAGGATAACACATACCAATTAATCGTATATTTGACCTACACATTCGTTTAAATTAACTTTAGTTCTTATGGTTAGCGTTTTATAACCGTAAACTTTTAACTTTTCTTTCAACGTTACAAAATATGGAGATGTCATAATCCTTATTATCATCATTTAATATCGATTTACATTACATTTTTCTTCTTTCTAACATAACTTACTCGAATCATTAAAATTATAATGTTCGTTAAGTTAATTATCGTTCATTACGTCTTCTTGACAATTAAATGTCATACCTTATGACTATTCTTTAACGTCTAAGTCGCACAATCTTTTGTATGCCAAGAGCGAACATTCGATGCTAATACTATGCGTTCATAGCTTTCAAGAATTTTACATTACCTTCCTTCATATCTTACAATGTCCGGTTTATTTACCTCGAGACATTATTCAAGTTATTATTATTAACTCGGCTTCTCAACGTTCACTCGTCCCTTGTCAACTTCATTACTTCACGTTTAAACCGTACATTCGTGCGTATGTTAAGCATGTTTATCTTTACGCGTACACTAACCGTTTTCGTCAGTTTAAGTGTCTTAACGCTTATGCTTTTCATCTTTTAAACTTCAATTTAACCTTTACTTAAGGTTTTAATCACTTCTTAAAGTGTTATTTTAAATGAACTTTACGTTCATTATCGTTCCGTGTACTTTCCTCAAGCTTTGAGCAGTTAAAAGCTCATCACTTGGTCATACCCTGCACCGGCGCTGTGGCGCCCAACTCCTTTATTAAACTGGCGCTTCATGCTGGCGCTACGGCACCATTACTAAAACTCAGAAAAATTTTCAGTGTTGAACATGTACGAATCGCCTACTTTGCAATCTCGTAACTTCTTCGCTATAACTCGGAACGAATCCATTCCAAAGCCATTCTCTTGCTTTCATTACATATTACGTTTTCCCCCGGACAGAATATTTTTCTAAATTCGTTAACAAGCCTTTTCATAGACTCAAATTTTATCGTTCGTTCATTTTATATTTTTAACGTTTTTCGTTCGTTCGTCCGTAACTTACTCATCCAAACCCGGAACGAGTTCGTTCTTAAGTCCACGATTCACATTTTCAATGTTCTCTAACATTCTTATGAAACCTTAATTGTTCGGGATCATCAACTTACTTTCTAAATTCGTCCGGAAAACATAGTAAACTACAATTTCAACGGTTAACATTTCTTAATCCGTTCCTCGTGGAACATTTCTTATACTTCTATATCTCCTAACCAAACATATATCAAGATATATATACGATGGTTTTAAACTTGTCCATCAACAACAAGCTCTAATTAGATGGTTTTCAATTTGTTCATCAACAACTCGTTCTTTGCATTCTTCGTGTTCTAAGTTCGTTCTTTGTTTTACATCATTATTTTGATTATGATTCCACTTTAACATGCATATTAGTGTTTTAAATCCACTAATTCTTCCGTATTACTTCGGATCGTTCATATGATTCATCCGAATCGTCCAACTTACAAAGCAATTTATAATTCATATGAAAGCTTTTAAAAAGAAAATAGATGAAATAAATTTCAAATTCTCATTACTTCATTTTCTTATGGTTAAACCATATTAAGATCATTTTTTATCCTCTTTTACTTCTATTTTCATTATGCTATATGATTTTTCATATGAAACCTAAAGAAAAATGGATTAAAACTAGGATTAAATGCATTTCTTCTTTGTTCTTCTTCCTTATTGACAAAGCTTGCAATTTCGCTAGCCTTTCTTCCTCCTTCCTTCTCCAAATCCGAACCATTAAGCTCTCTCTCTCAATATTGTGCTTTGCTCTTGAATGTGTTAGTTGAAATAAACTTAACACATTAAGAAAATGTCTTAGCTTTTATAAAGAAAACAAGACTTAAGGTAGAAGGGTTTAAAATAACTTTGTTTTCCTTACGAATTGGTCACTTAACTTAGGGTCTTAATTAGTCAACACCCTTAGGTTTACAAATCTTACAAACCACCCCTCATCAACCACCTATCAAATAACTTTTGAGTCACCATTACTATTCACACCTCCTTTTTGACCACATTATTAACCATGGTTAAATTGTTAACTCACCTATGGTTAAATGGTGGGAAAGTGAAAAGCTAGCCACTTTTGTTGACTTGACTTTTTGACTTTGACTTTTCGTATTTATACCGTATAATTTTCGTATTATACGTCGTATTATTCTTGTATTATACTCGTATAATAATTCATATTATACTCGTATTCTTCTCATATTCTTCTTGTATAGCAATTCATATTATACACGTACACAGTTGAAAATTTGCGTTTATCGTTTTCCAAATTTTAATGGACATTCCGTCTTTCCTCATCATTCTATCGTTTACACATTCTTCGAAAAATCAAAAAACTAAAAATCATATTTCGGTGAAGTGTTTTTCACGACATTTTTCGAAAACATGGTTAAACGATCAAATAATTTATAAAAATATTTTTCGTCGTTTTTATTTAGTCTGATTTTTGCACGTTTTTCGAGAAAAACTTTTATCGGCTAATATAACTCTTCATGACATATTACCGTCAAATCTTGAAACAAAATGTCATTACGACATACCAATCTCCCGAAAAGACTTAAGGGTCAAACCATAACTCGAATCATTCTTCGGGTGATTAGTGCTTTTGCACAAATTTTCTCGGAAAAATTTTATTTTCTTATTAAAAATTCTTACTCATTTATTCTAACACAACCAAAATACTAACGTTTTATAATCATCCTAAGTCATAGAACGACTAATAAACACATAACACATAATATTATTAATAAAAACTTATTTTATTAAATAATAATCTTTACATCATAACTTAGAGGACTATCCGATTTTTTCCTCCTTAAAAGAATTCTGTCCCCGGAATTACCATCACAAAATTTTACATCCTTATTTAGATGCCTTATTCTTATCACCTTTTTCAAAGGTAGAATCTTACTTCTACAGGTATTCAGCAAGTGTTGATTTATCACTGCTCTTTTTCCTTCTTCTCTTTCTTGTTGAATAACCTCAACATACCATCTCTTTTAGGTTCAATCTTACCTATTTTGTTCCTTAACTCATTCACTTACTTTTTCTAAGGATTGTCATCTGACATAATCGTCATTATTAGTTAAACATCATGCTTAACTATACTTTCAATCATTCGGGATATCACATCCATGCCTTCTTCTAAAAATTTCGTCCTCGAAATTTCAACATACAAATTTTCTCAATTAATTTTCTTACTTTCTTCTCGTATGAGAATCACATCTTATCACAACTTCTCTTCAAAGAAGTCCTTACCTTCCAAACATTCAAGAGTCTTCATAACTTATATAATAATTATGAAGTAGAATGAATAACTAGGAAATATAAGGATTTCCTTAAAACATTTCACATCCTGCCAAGGGATCATAAAGACCATGGACTCTTAACTAGGTTTAACGGTATTTGACCGCAAACATTCTTTAGCAGTATGTTTACAATCACAAAGAAAGTAAACTACTTCTTCTGGTACAGTACGTGATGAGCCTATCATATATCCCTAAATCGCAGGGTTGTTCACCTCAGACTTGATCATCAGATTCTGCACCAAAACAATTTGGTTTGGCATAACTTCTCAAAGAAAGCTTAATTTTCTTTAAACATGACTTAACATTCGTCTAGCCAAATCAAATAGCTTAAACTATACCAAGAATTTGGATATCAATCGAAACATTCGTCTAACCAAATCAATTGGCATCGACTACTCTTTAATTCTTTCAAATTACTTCAAAACGTTTTTATGACGTTATGATACCGCACTGGCTTCACAGTACGTTGAGGATTTCATCATTTTATGACTTCGTCATACTACATCATACTATAGTGGGTTGATGATTCTATGATCACATCCAACACTAGGTTAACATGCATTGATAACTCATTTTTTATCATCTCTGCATTACATGCATTAATGATACGAAATACATTTCGATATTTCCAAATCATTTCCGTCTAGCTAAAACAATTAGAATAGACATACAAAGAATAGTTCTTTTAAAACTCATTGGTTCAATAATCTGATCTAATATTTATTTTTTCAAAAATGCACATCAGCATGATGTTAATAAATTTCGAAATCTAGCATCGGTAGAAGATTTGGAATATCCAATTTCTTCATCCACTTTATCTTCCTTCATCGTCTCACTTGCGACAATTCTAACTCTCTCTAGCACCGTCAATGCTAAATATACTGAAAATAATAAATTTTCAGTCTACACATTCCTATACCATAGTATAGTTCATCAAACTTACCACACCTTACGTGTTTAGGAACTTTCCACAATAATATGAGTTTATGAACTTATCCTAGCAATATGTAATCCAAAAACCAATCAAAGACTATCCATACACTTAGGGATTCAAAAACATACCATATAATTATAAGTCACAAACTTTCCATAAATATGAGTTTCAAGAACTCGCACCTATTCTTAATACTTTCTAACTATCTAATATATCTATGAGAAAAAATTCACCTTCTCACCATATACATATTGATAGCGCGACATTACTACTTCAATGATTATCTCTGTAATAAACCAAGTAGTCGTCAAACCAATCACAAACCTCTACCCATACAAAGGTTTATACAACTTGTCTACCACATGAGTTCTCAATTGAAATATTACAAATTCTAACTTTCTCTTCTTTACTTAATACGAATTCTCTTTACTTAATACAAATTTTCTTTAATTTGTATTTCATCCTTTACAACTCTTCTGAGATTTCTTCTCGTACTACATCATAGTACCATTTCTTTATAGCGTTTAACTATAACTTTTCAATCGTTTAACAGAATATTTGTCATTCCACGATTCAATGCGATCACGTCGTGATCTTATTTCATAATCGTTTTACGTTATGATTTTCTTACTCTATGATCGCGTCATTCTACGATCTTCTTACTCTTCTCTCAAATTATACCTAAGATACTTCCACCTAAGGTTTATAACCTATCAGCTCTGATACCAACTTGTAACGCCCCCAAATCCGGTCTATCTTCAAACCCAAATTCGGTGCATCACTAGTGATTCTCATTCCTTACATACATCCATATATCTTTAAGATATATTTAAAACTTCAAAATATAATAACATATTTCTTCAAATCCTATATTCTATTACCTTAAAATCTTCAATACATTATAAATAATGATAATTACATTATTCTTTACTTCATTACAAGTGTGACTTTCATCCGTCACAACAGGTACATAATAGTTTAATTAACTTGCTACAAGTCTCGGCTTAGACTTCTCTTTCATCTTCACGCTTATCCATATAATGAATAGCACTTCACCAGTATACCTATCAGTTTGATCTTCACAGGATCCTTTAGTTCTTTCCGTTTTTGCTGAAAATGTTTTTTATTTTAAACAAGTGTGAGCATTCAATTGCTCAGCAAGTTCTAACAGTTGAATAACAACAAAATCAAGAATCAAATATTATTTACGTACAAAACTTTAATAACTGAACAATAGTTATGAAGCAGCTCAAATAACAGGAATAAATTCTAATTCCTGTCATTTTAAAACATCAATATATTCTTTAACACTTCTACGACTTAACTCGTCCCATACAACAAAGTATGTCGAAATTCTTTTCACATATATTGTCGTATGGGACGAATTAAGTCGTAGAAGTGTTAAAGAATATACTGATGTTTTAAAATGATAGGAATCAGAATTTATTCCTGTTATTCGAGCTGTTTCATAACTATTGTTCAGTTATTGATCTTTTGTATGTAAAGAATATTTGATTCTTGATTTTGTTGTTATTCAACTGCTAGAACTAGCTGAGTAATTGAATGCTCACAGTTGCTTAAAATAAAAACATTTTCAGCTAAAACGGAAAGAACTAAAGGATCCTGTGCTGATAAGTATGATGTTAAAGTGTTATTCATTATATGGACAAGCGTGAAGATGAAAGAGAAGTTCAAGTCGAGACTTGTAGAATAGTTAATTAAACTATTATGTACCTGTTATGGCGGATGAAAGTCACACTTGTAATGAAGTAAAGAATAATGTAAATATCATTATTTGTAATGTATTGAAGATTTTAAAGTAATAGAATATGGGATTTGAAGAAATATGTTATTATATTTTGAAGTTTTAAATATATCTTTAAGATATATGAATGTATGTAAACAATGAGAAGCACTAGTGATGCACTGAATTTGGGTTTGAACATTTGGGGGCGTTACAGCTGCTCAATTGTAGGATTAGGAGGAACGGAAATTTGATTATGCTTTGAACCTTGAATCCTAGCAATTGAAGATTATACCTTTTCTGGACTTGTTTTCTACTATGAAAATCTTCTGCTCATATGAACTAAAGCACTTAGAGATTCTTTTATGGACTTAATTGATAAATCCATAGAATCAACTTTTACTTCTGATGCACCAATTCTCAAACAAAAATCTCATTTTTGTAGTTTCACATGCTTTGGGCAAAGATTCCAACTTAATAGAAAAGCATGGTGCCAACAAATAAGGAAGTCCTAATTTTGTCCTTTTTTTGCTTTTTCTAGACTGATTTCTTTTGTTTTGTCAACATCTTTTGTTTTGTTAACAAACACCAAATTAAATGAAATACCAAAAAAGGGACGAATTTTAAAACAAATATACTCTAGGATTACAGGCTGAATTACTATGGGGAGTATAGTATAGTTTCGCAAGAGATATTTTAGAGATACCTCTTCACATCTATTTTTCCTAAATAAGCAAGAGAACATATGTAATCACGGCTATGCGAGAGTGGCAAATATCCCTAATGGAAACTAGTGGAATGGAAAATATCATGAGTGGAAACTAATGGAGCGGATAGAGTTGGCTACAACGACTAGGTTGACACGGGGGATGATGGCAGATTGTACATCAACAACGGCCGTGGCAGATTGCTTCATCAACAACTGCTGTGGTGTTCTAAATGAAGATGAATTTGGCTCCCCTCCATTACACTTTCCTTGTAATGCCCCGAAATCTGGTCTTTCTTCACACCCGGATTCCATACGTCACGGTCCCATCTCTTTCCAAAGAGACATCATTATATAGTTAAATATAACAACATACATTCTCAAATCCCAAGTTCTAATACCTTATAATCTTGTTCATTACAAATAATGATAATTACATTATTCTTTACATATTACAAAAGTGACTTTCATCCGCCATCAAGGATACATATTAGTTCATTAAACTAGTCTACAGTTTAATTAAATTATTCTACATTACAAGTCTTCGCTTGATCTTCACGCTCATTCATATACTGAACGACACTTCATCTGGATACCGGTCAGCTTGATCTTTACGGGATCCTTAAGTTCTTTCTAACATCGTTCGCTGAAAATGTTTTTATTTAAAGCAAGTGTGAGCATTCAATTGATAAGCAAGTCATAGCAGTTAAATAAACAACTTCAAGAATTTAAACATTCCTTTAAAACTTCAATAACCGAACAAAGGTTATGAAGCAGCTTGAATAATAGGAATAATTCTGATTCCTATCCTTTTAAAACATTAGTCACATTCACTTTGAAACACTTTCATTCTTCTATCTTTTTCATACACATCATGTCTGGCTAGAATCATTAGCACATAGAACAATCAATCACAAGCAAAAAACACCGAACACCGAACAATCACAGAACAGTTCATCTCATAGAAACACCGAAGTGTTAAAATTGTGGCACAAGACCTCATACATTCTACCACCTTGTACAAATATCACACATTTGCACATAGACAAAACTTCTCAAGTTCAACATCTGAGAAAGTTTAAGAAACTAGCATTCATTTAGAATATGAATGAAGTTAGGAAAAACTTGCATTACGCACAGCTACAGCTTACAGTTTACGCTGAACTGTTTACCGAAATCCCTATATAACACATAAGGAAATAACACATACACCAATTAGTCCTACACTTGACTTAGACATTGGTTTAAACTTGACTTTACTTCTTAGGGTTCACGTTCTTGCAATCTAAGTTTACGCGACCAACTTTCTTTTACCTCTTTACGGTGTTACGACATACGGGGATATCTTACTCATACGATCATCATCTTTGATGATTTATATTCTTGTATTCTCCTTATAACCTTTCTAGGACTTGGCACACATCGAATCTCTACTAATATTTTATATGATACTCTGAGTGGCTTCCCACAAACCAACAAACTAGCTTCCCGTCTCATCTACAATGTCTTTCACAGCGAGTTAGATCGGTTGCTAGTTTTGTATATACCTCCGCTCTCTGAAAGAATTGTTTAGCCCAGCTCCCATATGTCAACCATTAAAGATTACGATTGTACTACAACCTAAACTTAACTTAACTTATCTGAACCATTAAAGCTGTAATGTTCGTTAAGTTGATTTCTTTTTCCTTATGGCTTTCTGGCAACTAAATGACATACCTCAGGATTCATTCTTTATCGTCTAAAGCATACAGTCTTTTGTATACTTATAACGATCATTCAATATTAATTCTACACATTCATAGCGTTAAGCATTTTACGTTACCTTATTCATATCTTATAACGTCCGGTTCATTCGACTCGGAATGTTATCCAAGTTATAATGATTAACTCGGCTTCTTAACGTTATACGTCATTGTCTTTAATTCAGTTTCTTTACCGTTCACAGTTTTAATCATTATTCTTCATTATCTTACGGTCAAACCATACACGGTGTGTAGGTTCTACCCGTTTAATATTCGTGTACACTCATCCTACGTCGGCTAAAGTGTTTAACGCTTTCATTCTAACATTCTCTATCCGACACACACTCGGACTCTCATTAATCTTATTACCATTCGTTACGGCTTTCTTGATAAATTATATCTTACTTACTACCTTTGTCAACGTTTAAGTCATACAACCAATGTATACCTAGAACGTTCGTTCGACGCAAATACGATTCACGAGGATCGTTTACATATTCTGCGTTCACGTTGTCCATCTCTTAATCTCTCATTCAACCTTTACCCAAGGTTTTAATCGCTCTCATTCGTTATCCATTATATGAACCTCACGTTCATCATTCTTTCTTAATGTCGAAGCCATACAGTTCGTTGTATGCTAAGACCGATCGTTCATCCAACAGCGTTGCGTTCACAGCGTCTATATGCTTTACACTTATCTCTCATTACAACATCATAACATCGAAATGTTATACATCCCCTCGTCACTCAACGTCTAAGGAATCACAATCATAGCAATCCCACACGTTCGTTTTATCGCGACTACGGTCCCCGGATATCGATTACGTAATTTGCGTTTACATTCTTCGTCTTTTAATCCCGTTCAATCTTTCCCTTCAACCTTTACTAAAGGTTTAAATCACTTGTTTAAGTGTTACATTAGGTGAACTATATGGTCATTATCTTTCCTTACACTTCCCCCAGGAGTTGAGCAATTAAAAGCTCTTCTCTGGATTTTGCCCTGCACCGACGCTGCGGTGCCACTTCCTTTATTATTTCTCGCGCTGCAGCGTCACTCATCAGTAGCTTTCTCCCCGTGCTGGTGCTGCGGCGCCACTTCCCAAGGCATAACTGGCGCTGCGGCACCAGTTCTAAAAATCAGAAATTTTTTCTAAGTGTTGAACATGTTTGAGACGCCTATTTTTGAAATCACATAACTTCTTTGTTATAACTCGGAACGAGGTCGTTCCAAAGCCATCTTCTTAATCTCATTACATACTTTAACTTTCCTCGGACAGAAATTCATTCTAAATCCATTAAAATGCCATTCAATTGGCTTAAATTTCATCATTCGTTCGCTTTATGTTATTAACGTTCTTCGTTCGTTCGTCCGTAATTCGGTCATCCGAACTCGGAATTCGTTTGTTCTTGAGTCTACGACTCACGTTTTTTACGTTTTCTTATATTCTTATGAAACCCTACACATTCGGGATTATTTAGATACTTTCTACTTTTCATTCATCTTTTACTAAATTTTTGCCATAACTTCGTTATAGCCAAGTTCAATCCGTTCTTCATGAACGTTTCTATCGTTCCTAACCAAGCAATAAACATCTAACTTATACGCGATAGTTTTAAACTTGTCCATCAACAAGTTATACTACGATGGTTTTAAATTTGTCCATCAACAACGTTCTTCGTGTTCTTCGCGTGTTCTTCGCGTTCTTCGTTTTTAATCGATACTTTGATTATGATTTTACTTTATCTTGGAATTTGGTGTTATAAAACACCATTCCTTATTTCACCTAATCGTTCATATGATTCATTCAGATCGTTCAAATTCATTACGAAATTAATACTTCCTTAAGAAAGCTTTTATAAACCAAACTTCTAATTCTTATTTCTTTATTTTCTCATGATTTCAACCATATGAAAATCATTCTTAACATCTTTCACTTCTATTCTCATTAAGCTATATGATTTCATATCAAACTTAAAGAAAATTTAGATTAGACTAGGTTTTAGGATTACCTTTCTTCTTTAATCTTCTTCCGTTGGACAAAGTTTGTACTCAGGCTAGTTTTTCCTCTTCCTTTTCCTCCTCATCCGAACTCCCTCTCTCTCAAGTGTTGGTGATTTTTCAAAATCACCAACAAATGAGCTAAGGCTCTCTTTATATAGAAAATCAAGGCTAGGGGTATTTTAGTCTTTTGGCAAACCGCCTTACTATTCACGAAATTCTCTTGGAAGGTTTGTGGTTCCGTCTTTCGGGGTTCGTCTGACAGTTCGAAAAACTGTGATTCTCGGAATCCAAATATTTTTGGATATTTCGTCTTACCTTTACAGATTAATTTTTACGCATTCTTCGGAACTTCGAAAAATTGAAAAACATTTTTTGATGATAAGCGTTTTCCTTCACGTTTTTCTCTGACGTAGTTAAACGAATGAAAAGTACATAACAGTAATTTTCGTCATTTTTATTTCGTCCGATTTCTGCACGTTTTTCCAGAAAAACTTTTATCGGCTTACTTAACTTTTCACGACATATTATCGTCAAATCTTTTGACGGGATATCATTTCGACATACCGAACTCTCAGAAAGGCTCAAGTTATTCAAACCCTAACCCTTAGGGTTTCATCGGGTGAATAGTGTTTATTTCGTCTTTTTCCTCAGAAATATTTTTTTGTTTCCAAAATTTTTTTATTTTCGTCTTGAAAATTCTTACTCGTTCAGTCTAGCTCGTAGCCAGAATCCTCCCGTATTATAATCATCCTTTGTTCTATAACGATTAATAAACACATAGCACATAATATTATTAATAAAAATTCATTTTATAAATAACTAATTCTTTAAACTTAAATTCTGGACAATCCGGTTTTCCGGGTTGTCACATTCCTTCCATCCAATACGCCAAATTTTCTATCTCAACAATTTCGTTAATAATGATCCAAATGTGTTGGTAGATAATTCATGATATTGAAATCAATCCTACAAAAAAGTTTAAATCATTAAAAGTTTATTGACGTTAAAAACTCCAAAGATTTTTTAGCATATTTTAACAAAAAATTCACATATTCAACAAATGGTGAAAAAGTGTTGGATTACTTTCGTTATGAAATAATTATACTACTCAACATGATATATTAATTGGCAGGTGCTGATTACACTTATATCATCCCAAACTATAACAGTTAGGTGTATAAGACGAAATTGGAGGTAAGGTGTAATGAAAGGGAGAAAGAAGATGAACAGTGATTTTATAGTCACTATAGTGACCAACAGTTTCTCTTTGTCCCGGAATCTGGGAAAGGCTACATGTGGATTGTGTGAATCGAATTTGGGACCGAGTTTTATTATGAACAGTAGTAAGGCTGCATTTGGGTGTGTTCAAGCTTATATGAAAGTGCTGATCTCGTGTCAAAGGTTTTGCGACATATATTGGGAACCTGGCTCTGATGGGGAATTGGTTAGGTATATAATTAAGGTATAAAGCTGGAAAAGAAATTAAAAAGAATTGGAGAGAAAAAGAAGATAAATAATAAAGCAATAAAGCTTTAAAATTTTAATAGTCAAACAATCAAAATCTCAATGTAATGCATGACGAAAGATCACAGAAGTTTAGAGGAAAATAGTTAAAGAAACCAAGCAAAAAAAGTCCTACGAATAATCTACCTCAATCAAATTTTAGAATAATTGCACTCGAAATAAGCCAGAGTCTCTTGTATTGGTCCAACCAAGTTGGGCAGGCTCATCCTACGTCACTGGGACTTCAGGATTTTAGTGCCACAGAGTGCAAACTTTGGGGGTGTAAAGTTAAATTACTGTCTGTTTCATTTCATCATTACTTTCCCATCTACTCCTTGTTAGGAATCTGAATATTCAACAATATTTATGACTTAGTTCTCCTACCCTGACAACGTCTTCCATCTTTCCCCTTCCCAATGAAACATCATGTTGTCTCAAAGTCACTATAAACCAAGAAAATTATACTTCCCAGCTTACTCGCTCCTAATTAAGTTTTTTAGTGTCCCAGTCTCGGCACAAAAAGAATGGAGATCTAATGCAAAAATATTCAAAATGTAATGCTGAAGGTGTCAGAATAAACCTGGTGAAGTGGAAAAAGATGAAATTGCCAATAAAGAAGTAGCAATGGGTATTAAGGACTTGCTATAGTTCAATAACAGTATTGGGAAAATAGCTATCAATATTCAATATGGGAAATCGGTACCATAAATGTACTGCAAAGAGGTGACTTTTTTATGGTGTTGAGCTTCGGAAGGACACGTCCAATACTAGGAGCTTGAAAACACACTCTTTAAGTTGCAAGGGGAAAAGAGCGATTTAAGTTGCGTTTGAAAAAAACACTTCCTTAGATGTTTGGTGTGGCAAATGCTGCTTTCAGTTAGGTTTAGAACTTAATTCAGATTTCAGAGTGCATTAAAAACGAAAAGGTTTATGTAGCAGATTGCATGGCAGAAATCATTTTGCAGGATCTTCCAAGATTGGGAACAAGGTTAAGGTTATGCTATATTAAATAGGAGGATGGGATGCCATAGATTCAAGATGTGCTCTACACACAAAACATGTCTTTCAACCATGAAAATTGGTCTATATATTGGCCAATGTCACGGCATTATCTCACTCCCTTATCCCATCCTTATCTCACCATTGCCATCACAATTTCTTTATTATACCACACGACGTACTCCTGGAGGTGGTGTGAACAATTAGCTCAGCACTATACATCATAATAGTAAGATACTTTGAATATATTAGAGACGAGCATAAGCTGCATAACCAGTAAGATCCTACTAACTAGCCCCGGGGAAGGATGGTTTTTCATTTGTTTTCTTACAGATGCTGGAATGTGGTTCTAGGAAAGACTGAATTTTTTCCAAGGAGTTTTTTCTCATGGGGATGTGTTGGATATTTATGCTTCTCAAGGAGATGGTTGGTGCGGATGGGTTTCTCATGGATCCGGTGTTGAGAAGATTTGAGCGAAGATTAGCAGGATTAAAGAAAAGAGCTACCTGTCTAAATGAGTTAATTAGTCCTTACCAAGAGTACCTTATTCAGCGTTCCTACGTATTTCCCTTCAATATTGAAAATGTCAACTTAGCTTCAGGAGAAATTTTGATGCATAATGCGACTTATCATATCCTTATTTCATATACTTGTCCCACTATACTAAGTTATGAAAAAATGAAATCGATTTTGTTTTAGGGTAATTTATACTTCTTTAATCATTAAAACATGAAAATTAAGCAATAACATCATCAAGGAACTAACCATAATGGAACAAACGAAATCTCATTTACTATAATAAATAGAGACAATTCAAATAAAATGGTGTACATCATCTCTCAAGATAGCATAATATATCTAAGTCATGCAACATGTTAATTTAGGATATTATACTCACCTCAGCCTTTGCATGAATGATCTCCCGAAGCTCGTATGGTAGCAATGAGTTGGACCTCTGTTGGATGGTCTTAATAGCATGATTAGCAGCATCCTGAACCACAGGATCATGCACTGGCACTGACTGCCACCCTGGGAGATGACCACCTGGTCGGCAATGACAAATTTTCTTCCTTCAGTAAGATATTATATTACACTTACAATCATAAGACGCAGACTACCACTATATACCAGTGACGCATAATTCATGCATAATTTAGAAAATCATTCAGCACTTGTGTCCTATTATCTCTAAAACTTCTCATATCCAAAAAAAAAAAACCATCAGCATTGCAATCATTAAACTTATCTTTGCGATGAATGCTGACGCAACTTTGTATTGCCTAAAACTCCTCTCCTACACCCAAGTTTTTGAGGGAAGAAGGAAACATAAGTATTGACAGATGAATACGAGATAGTTAGAAGCAAGCAGCACAACTAATCCTGCAACTCGAGTACCTCTTGGGAAATTGAAATTAATACATAATTACTTATAGGCTGCAAAGCTTCTCCCCATTTAAGTGAATTCTACTTTAAGGGAGTTAAGGAATTTAAAATCTTTAACAGGAGGGGAACATCTATTATAGTTTCCCTAATAAGAGGAGAAAAACTACCATTTTTTCTCACTAACTTATAAACATAATTTAAAAGGAGGATACAAAAAAATTGAATTACAAGCAATACTACTACAAATTTCAAAACATGAAGGGGTTATCGCTCCACTTAAGTCACATGTAGCCCCACCATCGAAAATTAGTACATAATTACTCATAGGCTGGGAATATCAATTATATATTCCCAAATAAGCCCTTTTTCACCAACACTTAAAATAGTAAATTATATGAAAAGGATAAAAATATATATATAGAAATACCTATAACACTACTACAAAAGTCATTTCAAAGAAACATGAGGGAGTTATCCTCCCCTTTAAGTAATATATAGCCCCACAATTGATCTAAAAAGAATGCCTACTACTTCAAATTGACACAACAGTATTACTCAGAGCAATCTTTTATAATATGTTCAAAGATCATTCACTCAAAGAAGAAGAAAAGCATCACCAACCAACAAACATACAACAGTTTACACCTTCAGAAACATAAGTCATTGTAACATATATTGTCTAATAAACATAACATTAGATTCCATTTAACTTGAACATATTATGATATGGTTTCATAATTATAGTTAGTCATATCCCATAATTATTGTGTATACATACTTGTAATTAGAGATTACCATAAACATACTTGTGTATATAAACCAATGTAATTGAGATGAAATTAAGAAGGAATTATAAACCTAAACTATGAGTATTCCTTTCTACATGGTATCAAAGCTTGGTCCTTATTTTTTCAGAAGAACACTGTTCATTGGTACTGTTCATCGACACTGTTCATCGGCTCTGTTATTAGTACTGAGATTCCCACTGCTTCTTTGGCATAAATTATGGTGACTAAAATACACTTTGCACCCTAAACTTTACAGGAATGTTGAGGTTTGCATCCTAAACTTCTAAATGTGCCTACTTGTACCCTAATGTTTAATTTGCGTAACAAAAAGCACCCTCCAAACTCACAACCGGTCAAAAATGACAGGTTGCTCTATTTTTTTAAGGATAAAATAAGTAAACTATTAACAAAAATAATATAATAATATTAAAACTAATAAATAAAAATAAAAATTAATTAAACCTACCACCACCACCTTTCTCTCTCTCCCTCTTTCTCTTCACTCGATCGGTTCATCTTCATCAGCCATGGTTAGCAACATGATGTTTACAGAGCAGCGACATAATCAATTGATTGTGACTTCAACTCATTATTTCATCCCCGATAAAAAAAATTCATCCAAGTCGATTTTAACCATCAATGAGTAAAACCATAACCCACACCAACCCCAAATTGATCTAAAAATTTATCATCCAATTAACTAAAAACATCAATAAAATCTAATTTGGGGTTAGATTTTAGGTTTAAGATTATTGCTGTGAAGAAGATGAAGAAAAGGAGCAATTTGATGGAATTTTATTGGGTATGAGATTAGAAATTGGAGTTATAGTTAGAGATCAAAATTAAATGAAGGTTTAAGGTATTTGTGGAAAGTTCAATCTGTAAAGAAACATCAAAATTCATTTTCTCTCTTTGCTTTTCTCCATATTGTGGGATGAAAGATAGGAGGAGATGAATTTTTCTTTTCTATCTCTAATCATGCATCTCTCTCTACTCTACTTTTATTAGATGAAAGGGTGAAGGAGATGTAATAGTGATGAAAAAGAAAGGAGATGCACCAATGGTGATGAAGATGAAGAAAAACAAGAGAGAGAAAGTGAAGTGGTTAACATTTGGGTGTTAATTTTAGAAATTAGGGTTGATGAAGAGTAAATGTTTGTTGTGGGTTTGGGGTTAAAATGAAAAAGATGAACAGGAGTGAACAGAGAATGAGTGATGTTAATTTAATTGTTTTCTATTTATTTTTTTTACTTTTAATTTTAATATATTATTTTTAAAGTATTAATCATAGATTTACCTGAACTTCAAGTCATTTTTAACCGGTTGAGAGTACGGAGGGTGTTTTATGTTATGCAAATTAAACTTTAGGTTGTAAGTGGGCACGTTTAGAACTTCAAGTGCAAACCTCAACATGCCTGTAAAATTTAGGATGCAAAGTGTATTTTAGTCAATTATGGTTCTAAAGTGTAGTACAATTAGTTGATATCCTTTAGAAAATTTATTGTCCTTGGTATGTATTGTATCTACCTATTATATGGCGGAACAAAGTAGTGCTAGTAGTGGGTTCATAACAGTAGTATGGGACAACAAGTCTTTAGAAGCCATACCCTTAATTCAGCATTAGTTCTCAACCCCTTCAAACTGGATGGAACCAACTATTTGGCATGGTCTCAAGCGTGTCGTATGTCAATTAAGGCTAATCGTATGCAACACTTCATCAATGGAACAACTATTATGCCTGAAAAACTAGGTATGGACCAAGAAGAATGAAAATCTGATAACTTCATGGTAAAAACATAGATTTATAATTCAATAGAATCGAGTATGCGGAGTAGTTACATATTTTTAAACACTACCTATGAGCTTTGAGAGGTTATCTCTCAAACTTTCTCTTTTTCTGGTGATATGTCTAAGGCATATGACATTCGTAAAAGACGTGAGTTGGGTCAAGGGGAGAAGACTGCCACTGTGGCACAGTATTTTGCAGAGATTAATGCTCTTTGGCAGGAAACTTGATCATTACAGGGTTTTTTCAGCCAAATGTACGGAAGATGCAACAGCTTATCAAAAGTTTGTTAGTGAAGATCGAGTTGTTGATTTCTTGGCTAGTTTGAAAGTATGATCTAGTTCGAGCACAGTTGATTGGTCAGACACCATTTCCATCACTGGGAGAGGCTCATGCTAGAGTCCATCAAGAGTAAAGTAAAATCTTGTTGACCGATTAGCCGTGGTTGCTTCGTATCCTAAGCCTGGCTTCTCCATTCAGTCTCCTGCTGAGGAGTCCCGCCAATGTGTCTATTGTGGGGGAAAGAATCATACTAGGGATCGCTCCTTTAAGCTTCATGGGCGTCCTAAAGGGAGTTGAGATCGGTCTGGTCGTGGATCCCATGCTTATATGTCTACTACACCACTTCTCTTCTTTGTTTTCTTGTTGATGTATTCAGTACTTCAGAAATTACTACTGTACTCACTCCTGAGGAAATCTCAGCTTTTCAAAAATTCTGTTCCAAATCTACTTCTCATTATGCCCAGTCAGGTATACATTCTTGTGCTTTTCATGTTCCATCAACTTGCCATAATTAGATCATAGACACAGGTGCTTCCAAGCATATGACCGGGTCCTCCAACCTCTTTACTTCATACACGCCTTGCTCTGGAAAAGACAAAGTTCGAGTAGTTGATGGTTCCCTTTCTTCTATCTCTGGGAGTGGTTCTACAATTTGAACTCTTTCATTAACATTATCATATGTTCTTCATATTTCTTCATTTGCTGGAAATTTATTATCTGTCCAATGTCTTTTTGAATCTCTACACTATTCAGTAACTTTTTTCCCAACACATTGTGTTTTTCAGGACTTGGTGACGGGGCAGAAAATTGGCAATGGTAGTGCAGTTGGTGGTCTCTATTATTTAGATGCTCCCTCGCCCAACATATTCTCTACTCAGGCTCTTCACTCTACTTCTGACTCCAGCCTGACCTCTCTCTATCAATATCAACGTTTAGGACATCCTTCTTTTTCAGTATTAGGGTCTTTATTTCAATCTTTAGTTAAGGAATGTAATAAAACACTTAAACAGATGCAAACGTTTAGTGTACACGTAAAGATAAAAGTAATTAACATACACACAAGTGTATGGTTTGAACGTGAATTAATGAAGATGAATGACATATAAACGTCAAGAAGCCGAGTTAATTTAATAACTTGTAAAGTGTTCCGAGTCAAATAAACCGGACATTGTATGAACTAGAAGCAATGTAAAGCTATCATAGAAGATGATAATAAGGATTATGACACCTCCGAATGTCGGAACACCGAAAGATGATAAATAAAGTTCGGTTGCGTAAACCTAAGTTATAAAACATGAACCATAAAAACTAAAGTTAATTTAAACTAATGTGAAGTCAAGTATATGACTAATTGGTATGTGTTATTATTATGTGATAGGGCAAAGGGTCAAAAAAGCTCTTGATGTTTACTCCGATGTCCTACTTACACTCTAAATTAATTTTTTTTCTAAAAGTACCATTAACGTTACATTTTTTGAGTCGCCCGTGCCCCTGCCGTTAACAGAAGACAAACGGGGTTAAAATGTGATGACGTGACAGGCTTAAATATAAAATATATTCTAAATAAAACAATATATATCATTTAATCAAAACAAAAAGTACTAAAATTCAAAATAAGAAAAAGATAACATATTTACATCATTTAATCAAAATAATAAAATTCAAATTATTTTGTTAACTAATCAAAACAACTAATTAAATAAAATAAGTTGTATAACATATTTACATCATTTAATCAAAATACTAAAATTCAAAACATAACATATTTACATCAAATACTAATAAAAAAATTATTAAAATATTAATTAAAAAATACTAAAATACTAAAAAAATCAAATTAAAAAAATACTAAAATTCAAATTATTTTGTTAATTAATCAAAACAACAAAAATTCAAATTACATCATTAAAATACTAAAATCATAATACTAAATACTAATTGATATAAAATTTTAAATTACTAAAATCATAATACTAAATAATATTTTTAAAATTCAAAACTGGAGTATTATGATTATTTTAGTAATTTTTAATATTAATTTTTAAAATCATATCAATTTAAAAATATTATAATGTAATTTGAATTTTTGAATACATTTTTTAAAAATATTATTACATCATCAAATTATAACATATACTGTTATGTATAGATTATTACATCATCAAATTATTTATATTATTTATAACATATACTGTTATGTGTAGATTATTACATCAAATTTTTAGTTTAAAAATATTTTTTAGTATTATGATTTTAGTAATTTAAAATTTTTATATCAATTAGTATTTAGTATTATGATTTTAGTATTTTAATGATGTAATTTGAATTTTTGTTGTTTTGATTAATTAACAAAATAATTTGAATTTTAGTATTTTTAGTATTTTTTAATTTGATTTTTTTAGTATTTTTTTAATTAGTATTTTAATATTTTTTTTAAATTAGTATTTGATGTAAATATGTTATGTTTTGAATTTTAGTATTTTGATTAAATGATGTAAATATGTTATACAACTTATTTTATATAATTAGTTGTTTTGATTAGTTAACAAAATAATTTGAATTTTATTATTTTGATTAAATGATGTAAATATGTTATGCTTTTTTTATTTTGAATTTTAGTATTTTTTGTTTTGATTAAATAATATATATTGTTTTATTTAGAATATATTTTATATTTAAGCCTGCCACGTCATCACATTTAACCCCGTTTGTCTTCTGTTAACGGCAGGGGCACGAGCGACCCAAAAAATATAACGTTAATAGTACTTTTGGAAAAAAAAATTAGTTTAGGGTGCAAGTGGGGCATCGTGGTAAACATCAGGGACTTTTTTGACCCTTTGCCCTTATATGATATATAGGGATTCCAAAGAGCAATAAAGCGTAAGCTGTAAGCTGTGCTTAAGGCAAGTTTTCTAACTTCATTCATATTTTGATTAAATGTTAGTTTCTTTAACTTACTCAAACGTTGTATCTGAGTAAGTGATGATTTATATTCAAACAGTGTTATATTTGTACAAGATATGTATCATGAATTATGCTACGTGCCAATTGTTTACACTTATGTGCTTTTGAAATGAAATGTTCTATGATTGAATTGTTAAAGTTGTAAGAGTTTTGCTTAGACATAAACTATATAAGGAATGAGTCTGTGTTGATTGTTTCAATAAGACAAAGGTAAGGATGGTAAGTTAAGTTAATTTAAGTTGTGCAATCGTACTCTTTAATTGTTGATGTGTAGTATCTGAGTTAAGCAACTCCTTTGTTATGGGCAAAAGTTTAAGATGAACTAGAACTGATCTAACTCGCTATAAAAGACAGTATAGACGAGACGGGAAACTAATTCATTAGTTTTTGGTGGGGAACCACTTAGCTTACTATATTGATAATTGTTGGAGACTCGATATGTGCTGAGTATTAGGTTTGTGTATACGTATGATGAAAAGGTGATTATTTTCACATGTAGTTGTGTAGGATGAGTTAAGTTCTAGAAGCGATATAAGAAATGATGTTATGTGAAGATAAATGTTATTAAGGTTTTAAATGATAGGAATAAGAAATTATTCATGTGTTGTTCATACTGCTTCATAACTTTTGTTCAGCTATTGAAGTTTTTTAAAGAAAGATTATATGATTCTTGATTTTGTTTGTTGTTATACAACTGTTATAACTTGCTGAGCAATCGAATACTCACACTTGTTTTTAAAATAAAAACATTTTCAGCGAAGCTAAAGAGAACTGAAGAATCAAGTAAAGATCAAGTTGATAGGTGTCCTTGTGACATGCGGTTCATTATATTGATGAGCGTGAAGGCTTAAGGGAAGATCAGGCAGAGTCTTGTAAATGTAATTAGTTAAACCTTTATGCATCTGCTGTGGCGGATTAAAATCACAATTGTAATTAAAGAATAATGTAATTATTATTTGTATTGTAACGAAGATTTTAAGGTAATAGAAGAAATATATTATTATATTTTGGAGTTTTTAATTATATCTTATGGATATACGAGTGTATGTATGGAATGAGAAGTACTCGTAACGCACCGAACTCGAGTTTGTAGATAGATCGGGTTTGGGGGCGTTACACAATCTCGTTACTTGGCGCAGTAAGAAACAATTCGTTGTGGCAAGATCCAGTGCTGAAGCCGAATATCGAGTTATAGCCTTGGGTATATGTGAACTAATGTGGCTTCGAACCTTGCTAGAAGATTTGGGTATTACAACTAGAAGGCCTATGGAGTTATTTTGTGATAATAAAGCAGTCATTAGTATTGCAAACGACCCAGTACAGCACGATAGAACGAAGCACATTGAGATTGATAGACACAACATTAAAGAAAAGTTAACTAGTGGTCTTATTTGTTTACCTTTTGTCAAAACAAAACACCAGCTTGCTGATATTTTGACGAAGTGTCTTAGTAGTAAAATGTTTCATCCATTGTGTTTCAAGCTGGGTATGCAAGACATCTATACACCAACTTGAGGGAAAGTGTTAGAAGATATGATATGGTTTTCATAATTATAGTTAGTCATATCCCATAATTATTGTATATACATATCTGTAATTAGAGATTACCATAAATATACTAGTGTATATAACCCAATGTAATTGAGATGAAATTAAGAAGGAATTATAAACCTAAACTCTGAGTATTCCTTTCTACATATTGTCTAGCACACCCCACACAATTACTTGTGTGCCCCACTTATTGTTTCAACCTTCTACATCAATAAATTATTTCAACACATTGTTTATCATCAATTGATGTTAGAAAATGTCTAGATTTATGTCCTACTGCCCCTAATATGGAATGAAAAAATTAAATGATCATTTGCTATACATTCTATGTTTATAGGGATCACCGAGTGAATTTTTCCACTATTATATGGAATGACTTGGATTATGCCCAAGTCAATGTTGAAGTTACTTAAGGGTTGGAAGGGAGTTAGGATGCAACTGAACAGTCGGATGAGGCTGGACATGGTTCCATTTATGGTGGGAGTGTGAATCTCATGGTGAGAGAGTAACAGCTGTTATTTATAGGATGTGGAGAAACAACCAATCCAGGTTAGATTTTCTTCTTCTTTTTCTCCCGATTGTTTATTTTGGCAGACCAAAGTCTATCCCGCCTAAGTCCGATTACTCCCCGCCTAGCGCCTAGGAGGTCATCTATCACCTTGATTTGGCTAGGCGTCTAGGCCTCCGACTAATCAAAATCAAACCTCTACTTTGAAACTCTACAATACTTAAATGAATTTTTTAAGCCTTAAAAGATTGTTTTTTGGTAAAATGTTTCATGTAAAATTTTAAAAAATTACATATACTAAATGTTTTGTTTTGTATAGTATAACAAGTATATACAATAGAAAAATAAATAAATAAATCGCCTAAGAAAACTCCTAATCCGCCTAGAAACCGACTGGGCGGCCTAGGCGCCCTCTCTAGGTCCACCTAACGATTTTTAGAACACCGAGTCTATCTGGCTGTATTCTTTCCTTTATTGATCCTTTTGAAGAGTTTAGTTTTAAGACCCCTTGAGAGTGAGGATACTGCAAGGAAGTTTTCATTTATTAGTTTATGCAGGTTGTGTTTCTTTTGGTTCGCCCACTTCATGTAAACCCTGATCGTACTGAGAACTCCATTGACCTCATTTTAACCACCATCTCTCTCATTCAAAGTCATCTAGAAGACACATGGTAATGACTAAAAGCTTCATTGAATCTTCAAAACTAAATAACTCTAGATTCGTTTGTTGCATACGAACGTAAATGGAAGGTTGATTGCAAGAGCTAAAGGTAAGAAATTGTTTCCTCCACATAGACTTCCACGGGAACAGAAGACCATTGCAAAATCAAAGCCAAATGTAATTGTAGTTCTGACTTTTATATACTAATTATTAAAGTATAAACCACACACATTCCGCAATTAAAAGAAAAGACCATAGAAAATCAAAGCAAAAATGTTATTGCATTTCACATACAATGTTTTGTATGGACAAAGTAATGCAGATATGGCATCACATAAAAATATTCATGTTCGCATCATTGCATTAATTCTCTCATGATGGTGCCGCTCAGTTTTTTGAATACACGCATGAAAGAATGGAAAAGAAACAGTAAATAAACTTCACTTGACCCATTGTACACAAGATCACAAAATGAAAACATTACTGAAATTTTTCAGGAAGGAAATTGTATGATTGGTGCTGTATAGCAGCTACTTGTTGACTGTTAATTACAGAAGTGAATATCCTATTAATTAGAATAGATATTGCAATTTGTATCAACAAAAATATAATTAGTCGAATCCATGTCATAATCATACAGGATAAAAAATAGCCAGGAATAGTCAGGAGCTACCTTTCTTAGCACCCAGATCAGAAGGGGTGATTGAGGGGGAATCACCGGCATGCTTGAACTCTTGCAGTTCCTTGAAGTTCAACCATGGCTTTACCCAGATCTTTGCCTCATAAAGTTTCTTCTCTCCCGCATCAATAACCTCAAGAGTAAGATGGTGCAAACTACCAGTAACAACCTGTTCTTGTGCCTTCACCACCCTAGCTAACTCCAGCAATGCATTCTTCCAAAACATCATAGTATGAGTGAGGCTATCATAGGTATAAGGTTACATTAAACAATATATGCTGCACTAGCGGTGCAAAAGAGATAAGAGTCATTTAGAAGAAGAATATGAAGAGAAAAAAATACGAGTTAAGCCCCAAATTATAAGTTATCATTGTTCCGTTCTAAAAACTAAAGTCAGAAGGATCGCTCAAGAAAAATATGCAAACAAAGAAAATATGAATTAAGCCCCAAAATACGAGATATCATTGTTGCATTTTAAGTACTAAAGTCTCACCATTAAGCACAGTAGTAGTTAGATACATTATGTGTAGCCAACAAATGTTCATTTGGTATCCTTCCGTGTACGGTCTCCCCCCCCAACAGAACATTTAATGTTGCCCAACCTAAAATTTCCATGATTAGCATCTTCGGAAAGTAGTTAGCCTACAACTATTGGATAAAGTTCTTCAAACTCATATTCCTTCATATAAACCTTCCAAATTATTTTGTATTGAATGTCCTTCATGTAAGAATTTGCCACCAAAAACTAGGAACTTGTTAGGAAGCTGTGAAGACTTATTGAGTGCATCAAAGTGATATAAAAATACAACCTCTGGGACAACTAGTCAAAATACCGTCATATCACTAGTTTAGTTCAGGTTTTGTTTTAACTTGGTTCACTTTTGGTTTTACACCCTATAGAACCAGTTGAGATAAGGTCTTGGGTGTAACAATTACCGAAAATTTGAAAAACCCCAAAAACTAACCTAACTTATGAATATGTTATATTTATGTTACATAATCAGTGTACATTTTGTACAAACAAAGTGTTTAAAGTGAAAAAGAAATATGAGATGTGTCATCCTTGATTGGTTTTAACCTTGGCATGCCAATAAACTGATAAATGGATAGACACTCCCAACATCATGATGGTCGGCTAGTTTGTTTTAGATTTGCCAGATGATCGGTCAGGTTTTGGTCAGTGTTCTAAAAGTCGCTAGTCGGTCCCAGGTCGGTTGGCTACCGACTAGAGACTAGGGGATTAGTCGGGGATTAATCGGCTAGTCGGATTTTCAATTATTTTTTTTAAATATATATTATCTTTCCTCCTTCGTAAGTTATGAGTAAGTAGAATAACATAAGTAACACAAATCATCAAATAAAAACATTGAAACTAAGTAAAATCAAATAGTTTGACACTCTAAGTTCAAAATCAATTAACCAAATGAAACTAAGTAGCACAAAATCAATAGTCAATCACTCCTCCTCTTCTCCATATCACTCCAAGACTTGCTCTCTATCGGACTCAAACTCATAATCCTCATCTTCTTCTTCGTTGTCATCATCATCCGACATAAACTCGTCTTCATCTAGTTCTCGCACATTTATACCACTTCTTCTAGGTAGAAGGACCTCATCCGCTCCCATTTTTTTCTATTTTCCCTAACTTCTTCCGATTTTCCCCGACTTGTTCCGATTTTTTTATTTACTCCGACTGGGCGACTTTCCCGACTAGTCGCCGACTGGAACCCGACTAAGTCGGCCAACGACTAAATCAAAAGACTAGGCCCTAGTCGAATCGTAGTCGGCCGACTTTTCGAACACTGGTTTCGGTTTCACAATCATGGAAGATAACAACTTCAAGAAACTCAACTACGTTACTATCATGAGCCAAATCACTTGTTCCAATTGGTTAGGTTTTGGTTTGAAAATCATGGAAGATAACTACTTCAAAGTAACACAACTACATCACTCTCATGAGCCAAATCAAATACTTGTTCTAAGATAAGTTCTTTCGTCAAACTATTCTAACAAGTTTAGGCTTATTACCTAACATAATTGTTCAAACATTCAAATTTCACAGCACAACTGAAAAAAGTTTTGCTGGTAACAATTAAGAGACTCTTGGACCATCTCAAGCAAATGTTACTAATTTAGAATCACAAAATAAGATAGCGTACATTAATACATTGTCAGCAAAGTACAATAAGAAATATAAAGAAAGAGAAAAACAGAAGAAGCAATCTAAGATGGTCTACCAAGAACAAAAATGCACTATAATTTTGACTCAAATTAACTAAGATCATTGATACCAATTTTCCCTGCCGCTTTTGGGAATTAGTGTATATATTTCTTATGCATGTAGATACCCAAAAAAACAAAAATCACCATCTTCCTAAACTAATAAAAATAGAGAGCAGAATTTTCTAACCTCAACCAAAAGGGGTATATACGCATTGCATAGAGTATAAAAATGAAATACAGACATGAGACATCCATATATATTATACACATACACAAGATTTTTTTATGGCTCCACCAGGTCTCAGATCAATAGTAGGATACCAACTATGTGGAACTATCAAGAAGCTTGTGAAAATAAGGACTATATAATTCTCTTCAAGTGGTTGCAATATTTTTGTAGTTAAATTATTTATGTAGTGGCGTCATTTTTATAGTCAGATTAGTCAAGTTATTTTTATAATCACATACATTATTTCATTATTTTTTCAAAGCATTAACATCACAGACTGACACAAGTATTATTTTGATTTCCAAAATATTTAGCTATTACTCATCTATATTTATAATAATTAAAAACGCCTAAAAAACACTCCCTCAAATCTGAAAAAAAAAATGTATCATCAAAATGTCTCCAAAAAAGAGTGTCCCAAATGAGTCTCATTTCTTTTGATGATGTCATGATGATAGCACAAAAATACACAATGTCCTCGAATTTAACATCACAATTTCTGTTATTATGTCATCACTAACACTAATAAATTACTCCCTCCTTTCTGCAAAAAGAGTACAGTTTGAAGCAGTGGCGAACCTAGGATTTTCAGAGAGTGGTGTCACCATTTTCATTAAAAGAAAAAAAAAGAATATTAAAAAGTAATCGTTGTTTTTATACCCCTTGATTTTCTTATTATTATTTTTTTGTAACTTCAAATGTTTACCTTATACTAATGTAGTGCAACTTATTATTCAGAAAAAATAGAATACAACTTGTAAAAAGAGTAAACTATAATCAATGAAATGCATAACCCTCAGTCCTTAAAAAAATACAAATATCTAACTTAATTAGTGAATTTTATTATGTAAATTATGCAAAAATTTTAATGTTATGAAACTAGCTAATATGCAAGTAAATGACAAAATAAACATAAACTAAATTTTTTTAAGGAATTTAAAATAAGTGGGCATTTCAATTGCTATGTAAAAACTATATGATCAAATATAATTTATACTCAAACAAATAATACCTCTGTTTCATCCTAAAAAATATTTTAATTTTTAAAGTCAATGTTTTAATATGATTTATGAAAGTTTGTTTAATAATACACGTTTCGTTCTAAATTAGGGATACATTTTTCTTTTAAGCCCGTTCAAATAAAAAAGAGAGATATCAATATTTTTGGATGATATAGTGACATGATATTACTAATTTGCCATTTTTAAATTATTATTTATAGCATCACACCCTCTTACAAAATTTTATAAATATTATTAATGTACATATGAAAATATTTTTCTAAAAAAGTTGTCATTTTATAAATGTATCTATATTTTTTTAACAGATGGAGTAACAAATTTTGTAAGTTATATAATTTGGGAGGCAAAAATATAATTCATCCTATTCAAGTTGGTACGTTTTGTGCAATAGTCCACCAAAGTAAAAAAAACTGCAATTAGGAAACTGCACTATTAAAACACTGCAATTGTACCATTCCGTCAATTTTTTTGAATCTATCAAATCCACTTAAAAAATTTACTACGTGGCTAACTTAAAAAAAAAAAAAGAAAAATGAGTTAATAATTACATGGCGATTTCAAAACATAAAAATTCTTAGTGAGAAAGGGAGGTTTCCAAAATGACATTATTTCGGAAGCCAATTTTTTTAAATAAAAAAAATCAAAGCCCAATTTTGATCAATTTCTCTCCATCTCTCAAGTTCAGCTTCTCTATTCTCGCTCTTCTCTCTGTTCTTCCGTTGGACTAATGAGTCCCAATTTTTTGTTTTGAATCAGCGCCACAAAAAATATGTTTTTCGTTTTCTCCTTCCCAAGTCCGAGGCATTTTGAAGATATAATCTCTGCAAATTATATTGAAGAACAAGAAAGAAGAAGAAAGAAAATTAGATAGAAGAATAGAAAGAAAGTTAGATTGAAGAATAAGTTGGGTTTCTTCTATGTATTTTCTATTGGAGGCTGCTATTTCCATCATCTCCAAGAAGAAATAAGATGAGTGGAATATACAGACCATCATCTTAAGTAATATCATGGTTGTATTTTATCCAAGATTTGTTCTATTTTTGGCTTCTTTTTGCGGAATGAATACCAAATTATCATAGGCATTTGACTAGTTAATGGGATTGGGTAGAACCGGCTGGAGGTTGAAGATGATTGATTTTTGGAGTTTTTATTTTTAAGAAAGAGAACTTTTATTGTATTAAAGATTGGGGCTTATTCTATAAAAGATTAAAATTCAACTGGGACTCTTATTTGTCGCTAAACCCAATACGGAAGGGCCACATCATTTGTGACTCATTTTTCTTTTTATTTTATTAAGCAACGTAGCAAATTACATAAGTCAATTTGACAGATGTTTAAAAAAATTTACAGAATCGGACAATTGCAGTATTTTTAAAAGTTTAGTTTCTTAATTGCAATTTTTTTTGCTTTAATGGGCTATTGCGCAAAACGTGCCAACTTGAATGGTGTAAAGTATATTTTTGCCTAATTTGGGATTACCTCTTCGTTAGTCCCCAAACTATAGTTTTTTTCACATTTAGTCCCTCAACTATTTTTTCACGCATTTTGTCCTCTAACTATATATTTCTTTCATGTTAGTCCCAAAATATAGTATCTTTTTCAAGTTTAGTCCCAAAAAATTTAGTCCTCAATCTATAGTTGTTTTTATATTTGGTCCCCTTCAATTGCTCTGTTTTTGTAAGGTTGAACAAAGATTTGCAAAAACTATAGTCTAAGAATGAGATACAAAAAAAATAGTTAAGGGGCTAAACGTTAAAAACAGCTATATGGGACTAATGCCTAATACTTTTTACATACTTTACATTTATAATAAATTACATTAACTCACGTTTTTGTGGAAGAGAGAGTGCTTGACCTTAATCTTGGACAAGAAAATCAAATTCGTTATAAGAAATCATATAATTAAGGTGTTTATATATAACACTAAACACAAAAATAAAATAAGATAAAATAAAATAAAGTAGGGTCAAGTGACCGCAGGACCACCCCACGTGGATCCGTCACAGTTTGCAAACTTCTAAAACTCTAAAATTTGAAAGTAGTTAATCAATTTTTAAAAACCAAAAAATAAATTTGAAATTTGAAATTTAAAATTAATCTTATTCATTTAACTTTTAAAAATAGAAAACAAATTTTGAAAGTAGTAGTAATTTTTTGGATGGTTAACTATTTATCAACTAAAAACAAATGAGTTCATATTCGGATTTCTCAAATTGATCAAAATATGGTTTCTTTAGGTGGAACGAATAAGCTATAAATTTTGGAGTAGACGTAAAAAATAATATATGTAATGATCACAAAGATCAAACAATTATTGTAAATGAGTTTATGTGAAAATTATTAAATAAATGAGTTTTTATTAATAATTTGTGTTTTATGCGACTTATGGTCATTATTTGATGGCGCTACGATTTATATGCACGTATTTGAGTGTTCACAGGTTAAATGTGGAAAATAATTTTTTTTTGAAAAAAAAAACGTAAAAACACTATTCACGTTAAAAACGCAAACTTGTTTTTTCAAAATTTCGAATTACAGCATAGCGTTTATTTAGAAATGGGGGATCGGAGGCGAAATCGGATTTTCAAAAGTCAAGTCGGTTTTTCGGCTAATCGAGCGGATTATGAATAGTAACTGAAAAAATTAGAAAACTTAACTGGATAAGAAAAAGAGAAGTGCTTGTTGGTGGTTAGTTTATGTGATAATAGATCATTAAAGGAGATCTAGGAGAGGTAAGGTTTATGTGTTTTACATATGTTAAAACACCTTAAACAAGCATGACAAGTGAATCAAAAATTAAAACTTAAGCCCAAGCATGAGGATGGTTAAACAAGATAATAGTGGACTATAAATGGACTAACATATGTATTTGTCTATGTGTTGTTGTGTGATTTCAAAAGATGAAATCATAGATAGGTGTGTTGTGGAAATATTACAAGTGGAATGGAGTAAAAATACAACATAACTAAGTTATGGCGAAATTTTCCGTAAAAGGTGTTGAATGTAGGAAACCCTAGCTTGGTACTTCGTTTGAACCAAGTTTATGGGTAGTTGATGTCTCTAGAAAATTATTTCTTTCCGAGAGATACGTAGTTGGGTGAATATGTGAGCCATGGGCTCAAGAATGAGTTCATTCCGACTTCGGATGAACAAGTTATGAAATTTAGAAAATTCAACGTTTAAAATGTTTCAGTGAAAATGGCTCCCGGAAGGGTTTTGAGCCTAATTTCCGACAAGTTAGAGACTTGTGAAAATTTTTCTGCCCGGGGGATTTGAAGAATTTGTTACAACGAAGAAATAGACGCAAGAACGAGTTCGTTCCGATATCGGACGAGTAAGTTACGGTGTGTCAAAGTAGGCACGTTGAAACCATTTGAAACCGAAGATTTTTGAAAAACAAAGTTTTTAACCTATTTCCATTCTGCCTAAGCGCCGGGGCGCTCGTCTAAGCATAATTGGAGCCGCTCCTCAGATGAGAAAAAAAACTATTTTGATGTCCTTTACTAAATTAGACATAATTGTTTCGTCCGAACTCCGATTGAAGTGATTCAAGAGGCTCCGGAAAGCTAAGGAGTAAACCTACAACTTTCATTCTTTAAGTTTTGAGAGTTAAGGTCGATATCAAGGTCCAAAATGAGTATCTTTAGGACTGTTGTGCAATAAGAGACAAACTGTGATGGTTTCTTTGGACCATTGTGGTGCCGAGCCATTTTTGACTAATATTTCCGAGTTCTAATCATTGGACATTGGAAATATAGTCTAGGGAAAGTAAACCAATGTTTGGTAGGTATATGGGATGTGTTAATCATAAACGCAAAGGCGTATCGATTAGGCATTCAGGATAGAAAAGTCGGGTGTACGATGTACGAACGTCGAAACGCCAAGTCGAATGTAAATAAACTTAAATAGTGTTCCGATTCTTATGAGACGGACATTATAAAACATAAAATAGAGTTAAAGTAAACCATGAGTTACGTTTATACGTGGCTAATTGGTATGTTTATGTGCACTGAATGTGTAGATAGTACAAAGGGCGATTAACGCTAGAGTATAAGCGACCGCTAAGGCAAGTATTCTAACTCCATTTAACTTCTGTTTTGAATGTAATTTTTAAGAACATAAATGTATATTCTTATGAATAATTCATATGTATGTTATGTTTTGCAGAGGAATTGGATATTGTGTAAATTCCAGATCTATACACTCTTTGTTGGTTGTACAAGTGTTCAGCTATGCTATAATGCATAAATTGTTTAAAGCTTTGCTATAACGCATGAAATCTTCAAGTGTTCAAGTTTTGATATGCATGAACTGTTTAAGAAGTATGTCAATGTCATTTGAATCGGCAAGACACATGTTAAAACCTTTCAATGATCTAAATATGATTTTTTGAATTGTTCTTGAAGTAAAGTCTCCAAGCCAATTTTTGCTTGGTATGGATTCAGTCTGAGAATGAACCACCCTAATATTAGGAAAAATGTTTTATGTTGTCGACATGTAATGTCGAGTGACGGAAGAACGCAAATTAAGTGGTTCGCTATATAATATTGATCAATACAGGGTACAAAGGGTTGATCACCCAACGTACTCGTGAGTTAAGACGTTTACAGCGAAATAGTTGTTCAAACCTTTTCTAAAATGAAAATAAAAGTTCGAGATCTTGTGACGAACGAGAATTTTATAATTTATTTTAATATTTATTGAATTAAATAAATATTTTTCGCCGATTTAATTATTAGATTAAATAATCAATTGATGCAATTGTGGTAAAATAATTTAATTATGTGTGTTGCATTTATTAAATTAATGTAGAAATTTTTTATTATTCAAGTACGTGATTATGTGAGCTTATTGAATTAAATGAAATAATTTAATTAAGCATGATGTTATTTAATTAATTTAATTATTAATTAGAAATTTAATAAATTGACATTATTTATTAATGAAATAATTAATTATATGACTATGTGAAATTATGAGAAGTTATTATATTTTATTTATATTAAATAAAATATATAAATTATTGTGCAAGTGGGTGTGACATGATTTAAACTATAATATAAGAGGTTTATTTAATTAAATGACTTTTGGAATCTATTCTAGCTAGCCAAACGGAGCCCTAATGGGAGTTAGGAGCAGTTAACCCATGATGGGTAACTGATCTCTATAACGCGCGTCAGTTTTTCCCTTTATTATCATACGTCTTTTCTTTTCTTCATTTGTTAAGTCTGGCATAGCATCACAGAGAGAGATTTTGAAATTTTTGAAGGAGAGTGTAAGTTGTGTGAATTAAAGGATTAATTGAGAAGTTTTAATTCTACTCATTCATACTCTGGGTAATTTTCTCCAAACCCAAATTCTTATTTCACATCTTTTTAAGTATTATGATTATGGCTTTCATATATTCTGTAAGTCTCTGTGAATTGGGAAATGATAATTTTTATAAGAATGTGTAATTATTCGAGTAGTATAACATGTTTACTATGTAGACCATGTTATCAGTGCCATGAAAATACACCATATATGATTGCTACAAAATTACAGAGTATGGTTTATGGCCTTAAGGCCTTATACGTGAAAATTTATGTATTGATCATATATTATCCCTAAATTTTAGACTTGTATGTTGTTATGCATGTTAATACGAAGAGTTTAAGCCTTAAACGAACGAATTCGGTGTTATAACGAATTCGTAGGGAGAATTTTCACATAAAGTTTTCTAAAACTTCATGAACATCAAAGTCAGTGAATTGTTAGGCTTTAAATCTGTTATTAAGTGTTTAAATGGGTTAAAATCACTCCATAGATGTTAAGTAGTGATTATGTATAAATTATAACATATGGGTATTTGTAAATTGGTGAAATTAGTGTTAAAAATGTGTTGATTTCGCTGAACTCTGTGTTCTTCGCGAACTGAGATTCAGTTTCTGGGGTCTCGCGCCGCGGCGCCAACTCTAGAACTGATTTCTCGCGCCGCAGCGCCACAGCGCTCGCAGCGCCAAGACTCGAGCCACGGCGCCTCAGCGCCAAGGGCCCGGCCACAGCGCCACCGCGCCGCAGCGCGACTCCTTAGCACATTAGTGGCGCCGCAGCGCCACTCTCCAGAAAATGTCAGAAATGTATTTTTAAAATGTTAAAGTCTAACAAGTGTTAGTGGATTGATGTAATGAACATGTAATCATGTTAGAGGTATTATGAGATGATAAAATAGTTGTTTAACATGTAATAAAATACTACATGTGAATTGAATTATTAAATACATAATTAGTTTGATAATTCATGAAGTATAAATTATGTGACAACGTGATAATTTGACTAAGTTTAGTCAATAATTAAAGTAGACAACGAGAATGAGTTTTTGATGAACAGTTAAGTTATAATTAACTGGTATTGTGTATGTGAATGGTATGTAAGATTTAATTCAAAGAACGTGCTTAGTTAAAGTGTAATCTACGCACGAGGCAAGTATCATATCCCTAACTCCATTCTATTGAGCAAGTTTATTTAAACTTAAACGTTACTTTTATGTTGAGCAAGTTTTCCTAACCCTACTTGTCATTATTGTTCAAGTTTATTATTTACCTTGAATAAAGTATCCTTGTTATTATTCAAGTTCAAGCATGATATTAAAGATTAATTATCTTTCCAAAGAATGATTCAGTTATACAATAATTGTCCTATTGTATACTTTTAAGATTTTTATTCAAATCAAATATCAATTATTGTTGAACCTTATTAGACTAGTGAACCTTATTGATTCAACTAGTCCATAGTTGATGAGCGTTCTAAATTTCAGAACTCTTGATGAATTTATCCAAACCAAACTTCCTTTGGTGCGGACTCGAATGTCAAACTGAGATGAACAACCCTGTATAGGGGATTATTTATGCTTTAGCGCTAAGATATTGTGCACAGTATGGTACTAAGGGCTGATCCCCCTAAGTACGAGAAGAAGGTCCATAGTCTTATGACTGTTAAAGGTTTCAAGTATAACCTTTGTTAACCTAGGACATAGTTCAAGGTCTTATGACCCTCAGAATTCTTTTGATTCTTGTTATTTATTCTTGATTCAAAAGTTGAGCTTTTATTCAGATGTCTTTGATTATTCGCATGTTATTATCTTGTTGTTTCATTATTATACTTGTGGGCATTTGTGCTCACTCTTGCTATATAATAACATTGCAGTTAAGAATGAAAGAAGTGATGAACCTTCGACTAGTAAGAGCAAGGGCAAAGTTAGCAAGTGTTGAAGACTTGTATTTATTTTATTGATGATGATTTATGTTTAAGACTTGAGTTATGATGTTGTTAAGACTTAATTGTTTAGAATTCCGCACAGATGTTTTAAGGTTAGTTTAAACCTGGGATTGTATTATTATTATTCGAATGTTGTAATCCTTTTAAGGAGAAGTTTTATTATATCTATTGCATGGTTTGCATTTATCATGGGTAGATAGATAGATGATATTTGTACAGTGAACACCAAATCCCGTGGAATCGAAGTACCCGGATTTGGGGGTGTCACAAGTTGGTATCAAAGCTGTAGGTTATGAACCTTAGGTAGGGGAAACAACCTTAGGTAGTAGCCTTATAGAAGAAGATAGAAATTGAAAACTAATATCGAGTTCTAAGAAATGAATTTTTGTAATTCATTGAAGATAATAAAATACATTATGTGTTTATGTGTTAAGTATGCGTTAGATAGTATGACTTAGTAACTAAAACTTAAAATTTTGTTGTCAGGATGACGAATGATGGAGAAGCTAGTCAAGCTGAGGAGGGATCTCGTGTACTTGTAGGACCGACTGAGGAGGAGTCCCGAGACATTCATGTCGTTAGGGAGCAGCTGGTGCAGAGGGTTTCATCTCCATTGATCACCGTTGGTCAGGAGCATGAACCTGAGATTGATCCTGAGGAGGGTCCTGAGGAGGAGTTTGATGAGGAGGAAGAAGAAGAGGAGCTACCACGGTACACTGTTGATGCTGAGATGTATGACTGAGCGAGCGACTGTTCAGCAGTCTACTATAGAGGAGAAGGATAGAGAGATTGTGACCCTTCATACACGTTTAGGAAACGTGGAGTGGGATCTGGTTCATGAGAAGGGTCAAACCGAAGATAAGACTGAGGAGATAGAGAAGCTGAAGAAGGAACTGAAGGAAACCTCCGGAAGACTGAAAATAGCAGAGGAAGGATGGGTAAGAGAATCACATCGAGCTGATCGTGCAGAAAATGATAGTCGTGCAAAGGCGGCAAAGTTTGAAGACACGTACGCCACACTTAATCATGCGATGGATGAGGTTCAAGAGCGAGTGTTAAGGTACCCCATCCAGTTTGAAGGACTTCCATCGTATATGTTGGATCGCAGGACGATGTCTCGTATCATGAATGAGGAGCGTGGTAAGGCTATTGAGCACCTTGGAAGACAAGAATAGAATCTGTTTGATTATGTGAAAGACTTAACTAGTTTTTAATTGTAAATTCTGACGTGTTTATGAACGACGGAATATGTTAATGTTTTAAATCCTGTGGATTCTTTATTCCAGGATAGATGATGTAAATAGCAGTATGCTATAGTTTAATGTTAAAACTTTTTATTTGAATGAAAAGATATCAAGTTGTTTGAGATGATGTGTTAAGTGATATGTTAAATTGTTGAGTAATGTCTTAACTATGTAGAGAAATAAATAAAGTTCTAATAAACGTTTATTTAACAGAAAAATGCCGCCAAGGAGAAGACAACAACGTCAACCGGCTCAGGAAGGGTCAACCAATAATAACAATAATGCCAACGTTAATCCAGTTCAACAGCTAGTTAATTTACTAACTGGAGTCATGAATAACCAACCGCAAGCTCCACCTAGCACAACGTTTAAAGATTTTAAGGCGGTGGGACCGCCAGAGTTCAAAGGTTCCAGAAACCCGATCGAGGCTCAAACGTGGGTGATGGAAATGGAGAAGGTTTTCGACGTTGCTAGGGTTCGAGAAGATCAGAAGACCGTTTTTGCGACATTTATGCTGAAGTCTGAGGCTAGCTACTGGTGGCAGGCAAACAAGATGCGAGGAGGTGAAGGTGTAATTACGTGGGAGAGATTCAAAGAGATGTTTTTCGAAATGTATTTCCCAGCTAGTTCGCAGAATCAGATGGAGGTGCAATTTCTGGAACTGAAACAGGGAAACATGAGCGTGCCTGAATATGCGGCTAAATTCGATGAGTTGGCAAGGTTTGCCCCGTATCAAGTACACACTGACGAGAGGAAAGCCAGACGATTCGAACAAGGACTGAAGCCTTGGGTATACAGCAAGGTATCAATGTTTCAACTTAACACGTTTGCGGGAGTATTGGAAAAGGCCATTCTCGCGGAAGGAGGAAGTGATGCAGTGACTAAGTACAACCAAGAACAGAAAAAGAAAAAGAGTGAGAATAAAGGTAATAACAAGACTGGTGGAAGTAATACTGGGAATAATAATAATCAGAAGAGGAAGTGGACGGATAACTCGACAGCTGGAAGTCAAAACGGAGGGCAGAAAAAGAAGATAGAAGCATGTCCGACTTGCGGCAAGGCACATCTAGGAGTTTGTTTGAAGGGAAAGAGAGTGTGCTACAATTGTGGTCAGGAAGGCCACATAGCACCAAATTGTCCAAACCCAAAGAAGGGTGCTTGTTTCAACTGTGGTTCGAAAGATCATTTAGCAAGAGACTGTCCCAAGAAGGGATCGGGAGGATCAGGACAAGGAGGAAACCGGGGAAATAACAGTGGAAATACCTTAACCATCACCGGACCACCTGCAACAAACCGACCAACCGCCAGAACTTTCAATATGACGGTGCAGGATGCAATCCAGTCTCGTGATGTGGTGTCAGGTATCATTCCGATCAATGAAATTAATGCTTACGTTTTATTTGATTCGGGTGATACTTGTTCCTTTATATCCGATGACTTTGCTAATAGTTTAGATTTGCTTAAGGATGAATTGGAATATCCCATGATTATAGAAATTGCGAATAGAGAGATAATTCCTGTTAAGCATGTGTATAAGAATTGTAGAGTGGATATTAAGGGTAATATCATGAACATAGATCTTATCCCTATTCGATTGGGGGAATTCGACGTTATATTGGGTATGGATTGGCTATCCAATTATGGGGCTGTAATTGACTGCCAAAAGAAGCGTATTAACCTTATGACTCCGTCAAAGGTTGTGTTTTATGGTAGCAAGTCGCCTAGACAAGCGAGTTGTCTGACGATGTTGCAGGCTAGGAAGTTATTAAGACAAGGCTGTGTAGGATATTTAGCTTACATAGTCGACAGTCGAAAAGAGAACCCGAAGGTAGAGGAGATACCGATTGTGAGGGACTTCGTCGATGTATTTCCAGACGATTTGCCAGGACTTCCACCAGATAAAGAAGTAGACTTTGTGATTGATTTGGCGTCCGGAACTGCTCCAATATCGAAGGCACCATACCGAATGGCGCCAGTAGAGATGAAGGAATTAATGGTATAACTACAAGAATTGTTGGACAAAAAGTACATTCAACCGAGCGTATCGCCGTGGGGAGCGCCGGTGTTGTTCGTGAAAAAGAAGGACGGATCGATGAGGCTCTGCATTGACTACAGAGAATTAAATAAGGTCACGATTAAGAACAGATATCCATTACCGAGGATCGATGATCTGTTTGATCAATTGAAGGGAGCAAAATACTTTTTCAAGATTGACTTGAGTGGTTATCACCAACTGAAGGTGAGGCCAGAGGATGTACCGAAGACAGCGTTCCGAACGCGATATGGTCATTATGAGTTTTTAGTAATGTCGTTTGGTCTTACGAATGCTCCTGCAGCATTTATGGGACTAATGAATGGTGTATTCAAGCCGTTTTTGGACAAATTCGTGGTGGTATTTATAGACGACATTTTGGTATATTCCAAAACCAAAGAGGAACATGAAGAACACTTGAGGTTAACGTTGGAAGTATTGAGAAGGGAGAAGTTGTATGCTAAATTTTCGAAATGCGAATTCTGGATCGAGAGAGTACAATTTCTTGGTCACGTAATCGATAAAGATGGAATTTCAGTAGATCCATCCAAAGTAGAAGCCGTGATTAACTGGGATCAGCCGAGAACGCCGTCAGAAGTAAGAAGTTTTCTTGGATTAGCAGGATATTATAGAAGATTCATACAAGATTTTTCTAAGATCGCAACTCCGTTAACGAATTTAACTCGAAAAGCTGTGAAATTTGTTTGGACGGAGAAGTGTGAGGAGAGTTTTCAAGAATTAAAGAAGAGGTTGAGTACAGCGCCTGTGTTATCTCTTCCGGATGATACAGGAAATTTTGTTGTTTTTAGCGATGCGTCGCATAAAGGACTTGGCTGTGTGCTGATGCAAAACGGCAAAGTCATTGCGTATGCATCACGGCAGTTGAAGGATTACGAGAAGGGTTACCCAACCCATGATTTGGAGTTAGCTGCAGTTGTTTTTGCTTTAAAAATTTGGAGGCACTATCTATACGGGGAGAAGTGTGAAATATATACGGACCACAAGAGTCTAAAATATATTTTTACACAGAAAGATTTGAATATGCGTCAAAGAAGATGGTTGGAATTAATCAAGGATTATGACTGTGAGATTTTATACCATCCGGGTAAGGCTAATGTGGCTGCCGACGCCTTAAGTAGAAAGGGTCGTGAGAAATTGATGATGTTGACTGCTCAGCAGGAGCTAATTGCAGATATGGAGAAACTGGAGTTAAAAGTGAAGTATCCTATGGAGATTGATGAGAAGCTATTTCAGATGCAATCTGGTACAACTCTACTAGATAGAGTGAAGGAGGCTCAGCTTCAGGATGATGAATGCAAAAAGGTAACATCGAAGATATCTGAAGGAACCGAACCAAGATTTAAGATGGATAAGGAAGGAATATTGAGATTTGAAAGCAGAATTTGGGTTCCGCCAGTATAAGAAATTAAGGAAGAAATTTTGAGCGAGGCTCATAGTTCAAGATATTCAATTCACCCTGGTAGTACAAAAATGTACCAAGATCTTCGACAACATTTTTGGTGGCCGAATTTGAAACGTGATGTTGCAGAATGTGTTGCCAAATGCCTGACATGTCAGAAAGTTTAAACAGAACATCAGAGACCGAGTGGATTGCAACAAACATTGGAGATCCCAGAATGGAAATGGGAACATATTACGATGGACTTCGTAGTTGGCCTTCCGACGACTCAGAAAGGCTACGACTCAGTATGGGTTATCGTTGACCGACTGACGAAATCCGCGCACTTCCTTCCTATCAAAATCAGATTTAACTTAGATCAGTTGGCAAGATTATATGTGAAAGAGATTGTTTCGAGGCACGGAGTGCCGGTGTCTATTGTTTCCGATAGGGATCCGCGCTTCACATCAAATTTCTGGAAACGTCTTCAGGAATGCATGGGTACACAACTGCGAATGAGTACAGCTTACCACCCTCAAACAGACGGACAGAGCGAACGAACGATTCAAACACTGGAAGATATGTTACGAGCCTGTGTAATGGACTTCAAAGGAAATTGGGATGATCACCTACCGTTGGTAGAGTTCGGCTACAACAACAGTTACCACGCTAGTATTGGTATGCCGCCTTACGAAGCGTTATACGGCAGAAAGTGCAGAACTCCGCTTTATTGGGATGAAGTTGGTGAAAGACAATTGCTAGGGCCAGAATTGGTACAGCAGACGGCAGAAATAGTCAAAGTGATCCGAGCACGACTGGTAGCAGCTCAAGATCGACAGAAGAAATACGCTGATCCACATCGTAAAAATATCGAGTTTGAATCAGGTAGTTATGTTTTCTTGAAGGTCTCTCCCTGGAAGGGAAAGATCAGGTTCGGAAAGAAAGAAAAATTGAGCCCAAGATTTATTGGACCCTTTGAGGTACTGCGAAGAATTGGAGAAGTTGCGTACGAGGTAGCCTTACCTCCAGCACTCGAGAATATCCACAACGTCTTCCATGTTTCTGTGTTACGACCTTACAAACCTGATTACAAGCATGTAATTGAATACGAACCCCTGCATTTTGAGAAAGACTTATCTTATGAAGAAATTCATGTCCAAATTATCGACCGAAAAGAACAAGTTCTCAGAAATAAAACTATACCTTCTGTTAAGGTAATTTGGAGGAACCACAATGCTGAAGAAGCTACGTGGGAACTCGAAGAGAATATGATGAAGAATTACTCTCATTTATTTACTTAATTATTTGTAAGCGATTCTGGGGACAGAATCTTTGTAAGGGGGGGAGAATGTAACGGGTCGAAATATATTGAGTCGTGATTCTGGGGACAGAATCCTTTTAAGGGGGGAAGATGTGACGAACGAGAATTTTATAATTTATTTTAATATTTATTGAATTAAATAAATATTTTTCGACGATTTAATTATTAGATTAAATAATCAATTGATGCAATTGTGGTAAAATAATTTAATTATATGTGTTGTATTTATTAAATTAATGTAGAAAATTTTTATTATTCAAGTATGCGATTATGTGAGCTTATTGAATTAAATGAAATAATTTAATTAAGCATGATGTTATTTAATTAATTTAATTATTAATTAGAGATTTAATAAATTAACATTATTTATTAACGAAATAATTAATTATATGACTGTGAAATTATGAGAAGTTATTATATTTTATTTATATTAAATAAAATATATAAATTATTGTGCAAGTGGGTGTGACATGATTTAAACTATAGTATAAGAGGTTTATTTAATTAAATGACTTTTGGAATCTATTCTAGCTAGCCAAACGGAGCCCTAATGGGAGTTAGGAGCAGTTAACCCATGATGGGTAACTGATCTCCATAACGCGCGTCAGTTTTTCCCTTTATTATCATACGTCTTTTCTTTTCTTCATTTGTTAAGTCTGGCATAGCATCACAGAGAGAGATTTTGAAATTTTTGAAGGAGAGTGTAAGTTGTGTGAATTAAAGGATTAATTGAGAAGGTTTTAATTCTACTCATTCATACTCTGGGTAATTTTCTCCAAACCCAAATTCTTATTTCACGTCTTTTTAAGTTTTATGATTATGGCTTTCATATATTCTGTAAGTCTCTGTGAATTGGGAAATGATAATTTTTATAAGAATGTGTAATTATTCGAGTAGTATAACATGTTTACTATGTAGACCATGTTATCAGTGCCATGAAAATACACCATATATGATTGCTACAAAATTACAGAGTATGGTTTATGGCCTTAAGGCCTTATACGTGAAAATTTATGTATTGATCATATATTATCCCTAAATTTTAGACTTGTATGTTGTTATGCATGTTAATACGAAGAGTTTAAGCCTTAAACGAACGAATTCGGTGTTATAACGAATTCGTAGGGAGAATTTTCACATAAAGTTTTCTAAAACTTCATGAACATCAAAGTCAGTGAATTGTTAGGCTTTAAATATGTTATTAAGTGTTTAAATGGGTTAAAATCACTCCATAGATGTTAAGTAGTGATTATGTATAAATTATAACATATGGGTATGTGTAAATTGGTGAAATTAGTGTTAAAAATGTGTTGATTTCGCTGAACTCTGTGTTCTTCGCGAACTGAGATTCAGTTTTTGGGGTCTCGCGCCGCGGCGCCAGCTCTAGAACTGATTTCTAGCGCGCAGCGCCACAGCGCTCGCAGCGCCAAGACTCGAGCCACGGCGCCTCAGCGCCGCAGCGCCAAGGGCCCGGCCACAGCGCCACCGCGCCGCAGCGCGACTCCTTAACACATTAGTGGCGCCGCAGCGCCACTCTCCAGAAAATGTCAGAAATGTATTTTTAAAATGTTAAAGTCTAACAAGTGTTAGTGGATTGATGTAATGAACATGTAATCATGTTAGAGGTATTATGAGATGATAAAATAGTTGTTTAACATGTAATAAAATACTACATGTGAATTGAATTATTAAATACATAATTAGTTTGATAATTCATGAAATATAAAATATGTGACAACGTGATAATTTGACTAAGTTTAGTCAATAATTAAAGTAGACAACGAGAATGAGTTTTTGATGAACAGTTAAGTTATAATTAACTGGTATTGTGTATGTGAATGGTATGTAGGATTTAATTCAAAGAACGTGCTTAGTTAAAGTGTAATCTACGCACGAGGCAAGTATCATATCCCTAACTCCATTCTATTGAGCAAGTTTATTTAAACTTAAACGTTACTTTTATGTTGAGCAAGTTTTCCTAACCCTACTTGTCATTATTGTTCAAGTTTATTATTTACCTTGAATAAATTATCCTTGTTATTATTCAAGTTCAAGCATGATATTAAAGATTAATTATCTTTCCAAAGCATGATTCAGTTATACAATAATTGTCCTATTGTATACTTTTGAGATTTTTATTCAAATCAAATATCAATTATTGTTGAACCTTATTAGACTAGTGAACCTTATTGATTCAACTAGTCCATAGTTGATGAGCGTTCTAAATTTCAGAACCCTTGATGAATTTATCCAAACCAAACTTCCTTTGGTGCGGACTCGAATGTCAAACTGAGATGAACAACCCTGTATAGGGGATTATTTACGCTTTAGCGCTAAGATATTGTGCACAGTATGGTACTAAGGGTTGATCCCCCTAAGTACGAGAAGAAGGTCCATAGTTTTATGACTGTTAAAGGTTTCAAGTATAACCCTTGTTAACCTAGGACATAGTTCAAGGTCTTATGACCCTCAGAATTCTTTTGATTCTTGTTATTTATTCTTGATTCAAAAGTTGAGCTTTTATTCAGATGTCTTTGATTATTCGCATGTTATTATCTTGTTGTTTCATTATTATACTTGTGGGCATTTGTGCTCACTCTTGCTATATAATAACATTGCAGTTAAGAATGAAAGAAGTGATGAACCTTCGACTAGTAAGGGCAAGGGCAAAGTTAGCAAGTGTTGAAGACTTGTATTTATTTTATTGATGATGATTTATGTTTAAGACTTGAGTTATGATGTTGTTAAGACTTAATTGTTTAGAATTCCGCACAGATGTTTTAAGGTTAATTTAAACCTGGGATTGTATTATTATTATTATTATTATTCGAATGTTGTAATCCTTTTAAGGAGAAGTTTTATTATATCTATTGCATAGTTTGCATTTATCATGGGTAGATAGATAGATGATATTTGTACAGTGAACACCAAATCCCGTGGAATCGAAGTACCCGGATTTGGGGGTGTCACAGATCTTATGACCGCTCACCTAATGTCAGTACATCGTTTCAAAAATAAATTTTGAAAACAAAGGAATCCTATCAATTGAGATCTCTTCACAACCTTTGTTCAGTTGTTGAAGGCTTAGAAGTATGAAAGCATAATTCTTCATTTTGTTTTATATACAACTGTTATACTTGTTGGGCATGTAAATGTTCATTTTTACTTAAAATTAAATGGTTTTAGCAAAAACTGAGCGTGTTCAAGGGTCCGGAAAGGACAAGGGCAAAGGTAAGATGGATAAATAAGAGAATGGAAACTGTAATAGATAGGTTTATTGTAAATAATTATGTTTTAATTATCATGTTAAGTAAATTTAAAGGTCTTAGAACCAATACACTTGTAATAATTAATAATTACTTTCCTATTGAAATAAATGCATGGTTATGTATGTTAGTATTAGCACCGTGAAGCACTGGATTAAGAGGTTAAAGATACTCGTATTTGGGGCGTCACAATATATCCTTAAAAATTGTAAATATTAGGATAGTAAGCTATGAACACAATCCACACACAACAAATTGGGATGGCATGTTATATAGAAATGATTAGATGACCTGAGGTACTATGATACATAAATAAAGATGTTCGCAAAACCAAATTTGGCCTCATAAACATGAAATAGCAGAAAAGTGAATAAAAATTATTTACAAGAGAGAGAGAGAGAGAGAGAGAGGAAACCTCTTTCTTGTTGTGTTCTTCAACAGCAAATCGAGCGAGAGTATCAATCTCGGCACTGTTCTGAGCTGACGAGGTCGAATCTTTCAGTCCTCCGAGAGTTGCCATTGGATTGAGATCTTCTCCACTACAAAACCCCTTTTGTACTTGTTGCTTTGGAATTTGCAATGTAATGAGGCCAAACGCAGACGATGCTAGTGAAACTAAAACTATAAAGAGGGAGCAATAGATGAAGCACAAGAGTTTCATTTATTAGCACTTTTGCTGTATACATCTGTTTTTGGGACTTTTAACTATTGAGCTTCTTTTTTTCGTGCCTTTGTTTAGTGATGGTACCGTCGCAGATGGGAAGGAGTAGATACGTGGCGTACACTTTACGCGTGTCGGCCCTGGGCTCTTTGACTCCTTTATTATTATCATTTGTTTCATTTGTTTTCTTCTTTTGCTGATGTTTGCGTAGCTTGTAAGCATTGGGCTGATTTATTACAATCTCAATTACATATCTATCCTTTCATATTTTTAATGAATTTTAAAGTAATCTTTAATTGGTAAAAGCAATATTTTTATTCTTCAAATTATTATTTTAGTTTATTTTTGTTTGTTGAACTGCATGTACGATGCACGTATCTTTTAGTGAGCTTGTATTTGTTTTTTAATATTTAAATATTTTTTGAAATTCATGAAATTTAAGTGGATTGGAGTTGTGTAAGTTTCATGTTTAGTATTAAAATAATAATAAGCTTAATTGAAAAACACGTGTTTCGCACTCAACTCAAGTTTAAGGTTAACTCGGTTTAAGAAATAGAAATTAACCAAATTACCAATTTGAAGGATAAAATTGTCATTTTCACTAATTAAAAGACCAACTTAAAACTCGATGACAATTTAAGGGATAAATATGTAATTCAACCATTTATTGCATAATTACTTTTGCTAGTAAGACTTGGAACCTAAGGCCGCGTTTGGATAGGTGAATAGAATATGGTTAAGTTCACATGTCATGTTTAGAACTTCTTTTTTTTTCTTTTTTTTTTTGCTCGTTTAGGTGAAATTTTAACATTTATGCCTTTGGCAGTGTGGCGCCTCCAAATCCTGGTACTTTCAAACTTGTATTCCATGCTACACAATATTATTCATTCAACATATTAAAATATCAAATTACTGTAATTATTACATCAGAGTTCTTCTATCATAGATATGACGACTTTTAGCTTTTTCATTACATGGTAGATACTGTATTTACAACACATAAATCTATCTATTACAAATAACCATCTCCGATTATTCAATTGCTCGGCAAGTAATAACATATATTACACAACATATACAATAAATAAATATTTTCTTTGATATATGCTTTGACAGTAGAACAAATATTGTAAAATAACTGAAACATAACATGACTCGTTTCCATTTTTGAAACGACATAATGACTCTTGAATTGCTAAGTGGTCACAAGATCATGAACTTTTATTTTCATTTTCTGAATAGGTTCCATCAGAAATTCATCTGTGAACCGACTAAACTTATAGGCACGGTGGATGATCAGTCCGTTATACCCTGAATTGATCAATACTAGCTATCGGAACGACATTTGCATTCATCATCACTGCCTTTTGGCACAGTATAAAAATTCTCAATTCAGGGATGTTCATTCTCATTTTGGAGTCCAAACTAAATCAATATAGCTGGACAGCTCAATCATATCAGTAATAATATTTCAAGACTTATTATAAAAGAGATGAAATATTTTAAATCTGTGTCTAGTTGAAACAAATGGTTTACAGTGCTTCTCAACAATTTATGTATACCGAAATTCAACAAGTATACATTATAGCACACAAACTTCTTTTCAATGTACAGATTAAACGAAATATAATAATCCTGTTGCATAATGTAACTGCATAGGTTCGGATACTTGTCTTGCTCGTAGATTATGATTACGGATTAACTGTACTTTACGTATATCCTACATAAATCAAGTTCGCACATACGCACACATTAGCTATATGTATTTCATACATGTATACTAATAGACTAACATGTCAGTTGCATATCTAACCAGTTACATACACCTAGTAATATGTATTGTCACATATTTTTAATGAAGCAATAATGTATATTCTTTCAAAGCTTGCTTTACTTGTTTCCATATGAAACTTGTTTATTTAGCTTTGACAACATAGTTACTTTAAGCTCATATTCAGCCATGTAGGCTATTTATAAACACTCAGCCATATACTCATATTCATTCAAACTATATTCTCATAACTTGGGTTTTCATGTTTGAAATTAATTTGCTTCCGTCTAAAAATCTTTTCTCACCACAACCAAAACATGTTTGGACATTCAATACAGTATTCTAATCATGTATTCCACCATATAAGAGTTGTATAAACATGCATTAAATCTCAGTTCATGAACAAATATCACAGGGCAGTTTGAGGTGCAGCACGGCCGCGCTGAACTTTGGCCTAGGAGTGGCGCGGTCGCTCTACTCTCTTTTTAGCCCAGAACTAAGATTGTTATTACCCTGTTCACTTGGCATCAAGCTAGGAGCCTTCTGCACATTACATATTACCTCTTTAGGAAGTCTTCCACCCATTTTGGTCCCTACTTTAACTGTATCCAGTTTACTTCCAAAACAATATAACTTTTTATTTGAAAAACAATTCTTATCAACTCATATTTTGCTAAGTCAATACATTCATGGATAGACTAAACATCATATATGGCACATAATAGAGCATAAAGGACTCAGATACTCATGCCCAGAAACGTAGATTTCAAAGAAATCATCTTGACACTTCTGCAAACCAGCGCGAACCAATGCGGTCGCGCTGGTTTTGACTGGGGAAGTGGTGCGACCACGCCAGTTCGGCTGCAGACCAAGACATGCTCTGCTTTTTGCATAACTTGGAAACCAATCCACAAATTTTACTAAAACTTCTTAGCTACAATCCCACAAGTTCAAGTACTTAAAAAAATTCTAATTACCCTTCACAATATGAATCATGATTTTATTAAATCAATTTCCTTTGATTTTGCAAAACAATTTCGCATATGCATTATAGCATATAACTTAGGAGCATGCTTTTATAACTTCAATTTCATAGAATTTTAGACATGTTCTAACCCAAATTTCACTTAGACATTCTGTACAACCCAACTCAAATAACAATTATTTCATAACTCAACCCAATTGCTTAAACATAACATACATGTTGTCGACGTCGTGATTTTTATTTGTCCCTTTTTTGTTCTTATCTTTTGGTGTTCTCATGTTAGGTGAGATTTGTTTGAAAAAACAAGTTGTGAAAAGGTCCGACATGTATATGTCGACGATTGGACTGTAAGAGTCGCCAGTTGATATTTTTAAATGGTTGTACCAACTCAACCGAGAAAAGGTTTGCACATTGACCTAGTGATGTGACACTATTTAACTGGTCTGTGAAATCGAGATTCGTTAGGGTTCAGGGGCTTGATTATGCGGAGGGAAGGTGTTAGGCACCCCCCGACATCCGCGGCAACACGATGACCACCACTTTTTAATTTAAACCTTTATCTGAATGTGTGTGTGTGTGTAGATCAATGTGCAATTATTTGGAAGTAGTGTTATGCCTCGTTTGCACCTATATACAAAAGGTTTGAATTTTGTATAAAAGTTCAGTTTTAACAAGATATAACAGTGATGTTTTGTAAAAGAGGTTTTTCAAACCCTTATGCTCAATAGTAATTGAGGCATTTGATACTTCCATTTTATTACGTGTTCAGCTTGATTGCTTTTATTTTCGAGATGCGAAGCATCTTTGAGAAAATAAGATAAAAAAGTAGTGCCGAACTCCTTGTGGGCATGAGAGCTGTCGAAGGAAATTCAAACACCGTGAATAATTTATAAGTTGGTTACAGCTGAAAATGTCCATCACGGGAACCGAATTTAGATTCAAGAGGTTGAATCTGTGATCACATGATTCCTAGGCTCACATAATGATGCAGTATGTATGAGAGCTGTAAGCATTTATATATATAAAAGTTGTAATATATATATATATATATATATATATATATATATATATATATAAGTATTTATATATATAAAAGCAATAAACGCTCCGGATGTAAATCCAGGCTCAATCAAACGGAGTTTGATGATAGGAGATATATATATAAGTATTTATATATATAAACAATAAACGCTCCGAATATTATATTCAGGCTCAATCAATAAAAGCCATGGACCGATGGTCCGGGCATACACTGTAACGTCCTGAAATCCGGTCTACCTTCAGACCCGGACTCTGTGCGTCACGGTCCCACTTCTTACCAATCATACGTCATTATATAGTTAAATATAACAACATATATTCTCAAATCCCAGGTTCTGGAACCCATAAAACCTCTTTCATTATTACAAATAATGATAATTACATTATTATTTACATCGTACAAGAGTGACTTTTATCCGCCACTAAGGATACATATCAGTTCATTAAACTAGTCTATAGTTTAATTAAACTATTCTACATTACAAGTCTTCGCTTGATCTTCACGCACATTCACATACTGAATGGCACTTCATCTGGATACCGATCAACTTGATCTTTACGGGATCCTTAAGTTCTTTCTAACATTGTTCGCTAAAAATGTTTTTCATTTAAAGCAAGTGTGAGCATTCAATTGCCAGCAAGTCATAATAGTTGATCAAACAACTTCAAGAGTTTAAACATTCTTCAGAACTTTGATAACCGAACAAAGGTTATGAAGTAGCTTGAATAATAGGAATAGTCTCGATTCCTATCATCTTATAACGTTTATCACATACTCTTTACACTACATTCATTCTTCTACCTTTTTCCATACATATCCTGTCTGGCTAGAATCATTAGCACAAACTTAACAATAACGGTTCACGTATAAACAGAACATACTTGTATTGAACAGTTCAAATACAGAACAGTTCATCTCATAGAAACACCGAAGTGTTCACATTGTGGCACAAGGCCTCATACGTTCTACCACCTTGTACAAATATCTCACATTCGCACATAGATATAACTTCTCAAGTTCAACATCTGAGAAGTTTAAGAAACTAACATTCATGTAAATATGAATGAAGTTAGAAAACTTGCCTTACGTACAGCTGCAGCTTATAGTTTACGCTGAACTGCTTATTCCAAATCCCTATATAACACATAAGGAAAATAACACGTACACCAATTAGTCATATACTTAACTTACACATTGATTTACTTAACTTTACTTCTTAAGGTTCGCGCTCTTATAATTTAAGTTTACGCAACTAACTTCCTTTACTACCGGTTTACGGCTTCATGACATACGAAGATGTCTTACTTAAAACGTTCATCATCTTTGATGATTTACATTCTTATCTTCTTCTCATAATTTCTATAGGACTCAACATACATCGCTTCTCTGCTAGTAGTCCATATGGTACTCTGAGTGGTTTCCCACAAACAACCAACAAACAAGTTCTCGTCTCATCTACACTGCCCACACAGTGAGTTAGATCAGTTGCCAGTTTCGTATATATCTTCGCTCTCTGAAGGAATTGTTTAGCCCAGCTTCCATATGTCAACCATCAAAGGTTACGATTGTACCACAACCCAACTTCTCTTAACTTATCTGAACCATTAAACTATAATGTTCGTTAAGTCAAATTCTTATTCTTTACGGCTTCCTAGCAACTAAATGCTATACCTCAGGATTCATTCTTTATCGTCCAAGTCATACAGTCTTTTGTATACTCGAAACGATCATTCAATGTCAATACTATGAGGACATAGCGTTAAATTTTTTATATTATCTTATTCATATCTTACAACGTTCGGTTCATTCGATTCGAAATGCTGTCCAAGTTATACTTATTAACTCAGCTTCTTAACATTATGCGTTATTATCTTTAACTCAGTTTCTTCACCATTCACGGTTAAAAAACATTCTTCATTACCTTACGGTCAAACCATACACGGAGTGTAGGTTCTGCTCGTTTAATATTCACGTACACTCAACCCTTACGTCGGCTAAAGTGTTTAACGCTTACTTCATTCTAACATTCTCTATCCGACTCACCCTCGGACTTTCATTACTCTTATTATCGTTCGCTACGACTTTTTTACGATAATACATATCTTACTTACTACTTTCATCAACGTCCAAGTCATACAACCAGGGTATACTTAGAACATTCGTCCAACGCGAATATGATTCACGAGGATCGTTTACGTATTCGACGATTACGCTGCTCATCTCTTAATCTCTCATTCAACATTTACTTAAGGTTTTAATCACTTTCAATCGTTATCCATCCCATGAACCCCATGTTCATTATTCTTTCTTAATGTCGAAGCCATACCATTCATTGTATGCTAAGACCGATCATTCATCGCAACAACGTTGCGTTCACAGCGTCTATACGCTTTACACTCATCTTTCATTACCATGACATAACATCGGAATGTTATTCATTACCTTCATCACTCGATGTCTAAGGAATCACAATTATAGCAATCCCTCACGTTTGTTCATTACGACTACGGTCCCCGAATATCGGTTACCTAATCTAGCGCTTAAATTCTCTGTCTTTTAATCTCGTTAATTCTTTCTATTCAACCTTTAATAAAGGTTTAAGTCACTTGATTAAGTGTTACGTTACGTGAACTACATGTTCATATTTCTTTCTTGCACATCCCCTAGTAATTAAGCACTTAAAAGCTCATTACTGGGCCTTGCCCTGCACCGGCGCTGCGGCGCTGTGTCCCTTCCTTTCTCTCGCGCTGCAGCGCGACCTACGTCTCTCGCTTCCCTTGGTCTGGCACTGCGGCGCCGAACCCTTTGTTATCACTCGCGCTGCGGCGCCAACTAACAGTACCTGAGGCTCCGAGCTCGCACTACGGCGCCACTTCTCGAAGCTCAGCCGGCGCTGCGGCGCCGAGCCTAAACCCTAGAAAAATTTCCTAAGTCTTTTACAAGCTTGAATTTCTTACTTCGAAATTTCGTAACTTATTCGTTATAACTCAGAACGAGATCGTTCCAAAGCTATTCTCTTCCTTATCTTACTTACTTCAATACTCCTCGGATATAACTTCATTCTGAATCCATTAACATACCATTCTATTGGCCTAATCTTCAACCTTTGTTCATTTTTTACGCTTTTAGCGTTCTTTGTTCGTTCGTTCGTAATTCGGTCATTCGAACTCGGAACTCGTTCGTTCCTGAGTCCATGACTCACATTTTCTATATTCTCTTACTTTCTTATGAAACCCTATATGTTCGGGTCCATTTACTAACTTTCTAATTCTCGTTCGTCTTTTACGAAATTTCGTCATAACTTCGTTATAGCTACGTTTTAATCTGTTCTTCATGAACGTTTCTACCGTTCCTAACCAAGCAATATGCAACTAACTTACACGCGATGGTTTTAAACTTTTCCATCAACAACATTTATCCTACGATGGTTTTAAATTTATCCATCAACAACGTTCTTTGTGTTCTTCGCGTGTTCTTCGCGTTCTTCGTTCGTTCTTCGTTCGTTATTCATTTTTAATCGATATTTTGGATTACGATTCCACTTTTTCTTGGAATTTGATGTTATAGAACATCATTCCTTACCTATTTCGCCTACTCGTTCATAATATTCATTCGGATCGCCCAAAATCCTCACGAATCTTATACTTCCTTGAGAAATTTATAAACTAAATTTCTAATTCCTTATTTCTTCTTTTCTCATGATTTCAACCATATGAAATCATTTCTAACATTATCTTCTCCCTATTCTCATTAAGCTATATTTTTGAACATAAAAACTTAAAAAAAATATTAGAAGAAACTAGGGTTCGGATTACCGTTCTTCTTTAATCCTCTTCCGTCATACAAAGCCGGCAATTTGCAAGCTTTTCTATTTCACGATCACTTTTGATCCGAGCATTCATGCTCAATCTCTTCCTTCCTTCTTCTTCTCCAAGCTCTCAAGCTCTCTCTCCAAGGTGTAGGATTTTCCAAAATCCTAAAATAATGAAATCTAGCTTCCTATTTATAGAAAACCAAAGCTTAGGGCAAATTAGTCATTTCGTCCCCACCTCCTTACTATTCCCACCTCCTTCAACACTTAGTCACCAAGTAAACTTGGCCTCCACCCTTACTTGGTGGCCAAGTGGCCGGCCCACATGCCCATGGGTCATTCCATGGGTTGCCCCAATTGTTCTTACCCATCCGTTTACCTATCGGTTCGATTCGCGGTTTCTTTTCTTGGTTTGGGCCTTAACCCTAATTCTTATTGGGCCTATCTTGGGCTTGAGTTCACAAAGCATTGGGCTTGACATAATCCAAGTCCAATTGGATTCTACAAAGTTCATGAACTCAAAGTTTATTAAGACTCATCATATTATACGCATTCCATTCTCGTATTCTCTTCGTATATCGTTCGTACGATATTCGTATTATACGTCGTACTAATCTTCATATTATACTCGTATAATAACTAGTATTATACTCGTATCTCTCATGCATAATAACCCTAATTATTATACGTGATTATAGTATTCTCTGAACTCACTTTTCCTAACCCTTAGGTTTTAAGTCCGCAGGCGAAAACTTCGTTTTTGCCATAATTAAAATATTATTGAATATTCCATCACGTCTCAAAATTATACGTAATCATTAAATTCTCGGAATTTCAAAATAAATCTCCGAGCAGAAACTGATGAATAATGCCTATTTCGTCTTTTTCCCCGAAAATATTTTTGTTCCCGAAAAAATTCTATTTTTGTCTTGAAAATTCTTACTCGTTCAATCTAGCTCGTAGCCAGAATACTCTTGACTTATAATCATCCTAGGTTATAGAACGATTAATAAACACATAGCACATAATAGTATTAATAAAAATTTATTTTATTAATAACTAATTCTTTAAACCTATATTCTGGACAAATCGAATTTCTGGGTTGTCACATACACACACAACACGATTCTCAACGTGAATAATAGTGTGTGCACAAAATGGAGAAAAGGCTTTAAAAAATGTGAGAAGGCTTACAGTGGGTTGCCAAAGAAGACTTCAAATAGCTTTAAATGGATGAACACTCGGTTTTTACCGGTAAAATATAGCAAAATATAAGCTCACAAGTGTTTTAAATGAGAAAGCACTCAATTTATAGTGTGTACAGAGCAAATTGGACAGGGCTTCCTCGCCTTTTTTCTCTTGAAAATGGTCACCCCAAGCCCTCTATTTATAGAGGGGGGAGCCACAGGTGTACCTGCGACAGCTGTGGGTCTACCTGCGGCTGCCCGAGTTGCCCCCGGCCATGTGGGTCCCGCCGTTTCGAAGTACGTGCACTCGAACAATGCGCTGTTCGCTCGAACCTTCATAACTTTCAATCCAGGAGTCCGATGGAAGCGAGTCATACCATTCCGGAAAGCTCTTTCTGAGAGCTACGCAATGACATAGGATTTGCCCTTTTTTGAATCTAGAAAGATGGGTGCATGACCGAAATAGCATTTTTGAGTTTCCGTCAAGTAGTCTATTGAGCTGTTTTGCGTAGTTTGCGCTCGAAAGTTAAGATATGGTTCTTGTGGGACGTCTTTTGAAACAATTTGAGTTTAAATGAGTGTATTTATTTTGAGTTGAAGTTGAGTTAGTAAAATAACCATTTTTCCCCTCCCGGGGTTATCTCCGATTTTCGTGTAGTTGTAGCAGTCTTTTCTCAAGGTTATCTCTGAGGTTATCCTGATGTTGACTCTGACTGTCCTCAGGGTTATCTATGAGATTGGCTTGACCTCCCGGGGTTATCTCAGGCTTTGAACTTTATCTCCCGTTGTTATCCCCGGGGTTGGAACTGACTTTCCTAGGGTTATCTCTGGGTTTAGAAACTGGATCTCCCGGGGCTATCTCCGGGGTTGGAATTGATGTTGTGATCTTCCAGGGTTATCTCTGGAGTGTGAAAAAGACGTTTTTATCCTCCTGCATAGTTAGTAATAGGAAAATGAAATTTTGAGTGTCTACAGATGTCCCTCTTTATCATGTTCATGCAATGGAATGGAATGGACATGATAAAGATTACTAGACATTTGAAATATGACAAGGTATTTCTAATGATGGAAATCGCAATGTACTGAATGTTATGATGAATGTTAAAATATTTTCGCAAATAGCACATCGTATTTCGCACTTCGTTTTTCGCTTTTCGCTTTTCGCATTTGGCCAATTGCACTTCGCAATTCGCACATCGCATTTCGCATATCGCAAATCGCACTTCGTACATCACAAATAGCTTTACCTTTACCGGTTGCTACTGATGCTTATGCTGGTGTTGACTTCAACGGTTTGGCATTTAATTGGTGTTGCTGATGCTTGTTTGATGAAGATAAGTTGAGATGTTTTCTACATCTCTGATGGGGATGACGTTCTGAAGTCACCGGACCTTCTCGATATATACGCTGGTAGTTTACAACGGTGCCTACCCTGCTGGTAGTTTGACAACGGATCCTACCTTGCTGGTAGTTAAATACGCTGACATCGCCAAACTGTTTCGGTTCCCACTCGAACGGTGGTATACAAAACTTTCATCGCTGAACTGTCTTTATGTGGTGCTGAATTGATGCCAATGGTTTAGAATACTGGATCATCCGATACCTTCGCTAGAGTAATATTCAACGGTTTACTTCACCAGACTCTGCCTGATGTTACGCTGGATTGATGACAACCACCAGATGTCTATAACGAAATTTTTCTCTAATATAGGCATTTAACTTGCACGCATATTTAAATCTACTGGAGATGCATGCTAAAACTTGATAGAGATTTGTCGTTGATGTAACACATTTTGCATATATACAGATCATGCATGATGTGATGATCTAGATTTATCCTTAGGAGTCTATTATCCTAAGTTGATGCGTATTTTAAATTGTCTAGAGTAGAATTTTACCTCACCCTTTTTAAGGTGATTTGGAGTTTCCTTTCGCTGTTGGGTGCTTGTGCCCCATTTCCTTGAGCATTTGATTCGTAACCCGGCTGAACTAATGACCTGAATGCTGCTGACATCCCTGGAGGGTGAAGCTCGTTCTTTTGCTGCCCAGATTTGAACTTCGATGTAGAGGCCTCGACTTGTGAGGACTTGACATCGGTTGGCACATTTGATGATGAGGATTTCATTCGCTAGACCTTTTGTCATTGGGCTTCTGCTTTTTAGTTAAGGACCTTCTTGAGAATTTTCTCCTTCTTTTGTAGGGGCAAGCTTATGTCGCCATGATTTCTTTCAGGAGTTCTCCCCTTTCTTTTGATGAGAGGCTTATCCCGCCTTAAACTCATTCCCTTTCCTAGAATCAGAAAATGTCCCAGTCCATTCGCATGTTGTTGCCAGGGATTCATATGAGAAACTCTCTTTGTTGACCAAGTCGAGAGTGAGTAATATCCTCACATGTGGATTATTCATTCTGAGAATAATATGATTGGAAAAGACCAAATGATCATACCGAATTGCCAGTGAGATGATGTGAGGGAAACTCTGATGATGATGTACCATGCTGATGGTGCTGATTGGTGCATTTTCCTCTTTAGGATGGTCGATAAATGCCCCAGTGTTGAGTTGTCATTGTTTTCGAGATTGCCCCAGTCTTGTTGTAAGGGTTGTAATATCGGGTTGTCGCTGATTTTAAAATTTCCCCAGATTTGCTTGTTGTATGAGATAGTTGCTTTGACAGATGGGCTGATAAGATGTCGAGATTGCAAGAGGCTTTTACCTCTTTACCATATGGTGAACAGGTAGTGGCTTTGGGCTTTGATGCCCTCAATCATTGTTCCTGAATTGTTTGCGCAATCGGCCTTGATAGTTTTCTTCTGATTTTATGGAGACTTGTGATTGAAGGTGTTGGCTCTTTGAAGGTTCTCACTGCTGATCATGCTTGATATATCACTGTGTTGTTGTTACAACTTTGATGATTGATGTCAAGAGACCTTTAGACTCCACTAAATTTAACCCAAGAATCTCAGCTTGGTTGGTGATGACTTCACCCAAGTTTGATTTGATTTGTAAAGTTTGATTTGTTGTCTTGATCAGGGGGAACAGGTCGTCAAGTATGAGATAGAATTTGCCACAATGGTTGCCCATGTATTGTTGGAGGTCAAAAGAGATCAAGTCTTCTCGCATTTCAGGAACGATGAGTTGCATCTTATGATGATGGTCATTTCATCCCTATTGCGGGTTATCTTGGGATTGATGTTTGGGTTTGGATATTTCTTTTGAGGGTCCGATCGCACCACTGATGGTTGCCTACGTACTCCCATTAACGAGGGGGAGATCAGGTCTACGTACTGTAGGGATTTTGGCACAGAAACACACAATGGAAAATAATAATTTATAAAGCAATTTCTGAAACCCAGCACAGGATCCATGCGAAACAGAAATAATTTAGTGGTTTAGAATTTATACCGATTATAGAAAAGTCTGAAACCGCTTTGAATCTCCAACGCAATTCGAATGAACTACGCCTCTATGGTATCCACACGAACGCCTGCGAATTATCGCACGATTATTCAATAAAAGGAAGCTGCGGTACTAGCCACCAAAGGAATGAATTTTCTATTTTCTCTCTAGTCTCTCTCTAAGAGCGACTAGGATTTTCTTTGGTTATGATTAACCTCCCTAAAACGCTTGTGACGCCCCCAGAATAGGTATACAACACCCATTCTGAGTCGCCAAATACATGGTACAGAAAGCAAACTACAACTTCAATAATACAATTGTCGTGCAAAATACGACAACACATACTGTGAGTTTAAATACAAATATTGTCTTCTAGACAATATCCACACCCAAATAAATCCTCATTACAATTATTCAAACACTATTTTACAGAAATAGTGAGGACTGTTAATACATCTTTCTAGAACCATCACTCCATACCCCGACTAGATCCTGCTATGTTCTCACCTCCTGAGAAGAAAAATGGAACAAAAAGGAAAAGGGTGAGCTCAACTAGCCCAGTAAAGAATATTATGACTAAGATAATATACAACAAATTATCATTAGTCTTCAACAGGGAAAAATCTGATAAAATATAATCGACAACAAGTTTTAGATCAACAACTGCAGCGGAAACAGCAAACCATTAGAAGAGTCAAGTAGAGAAAGAATTCTACTATCTTCTAAGATTTAAAAGTCCATCATCAATATTTTATCCCTGTAACATCAATTAATAATCATCTTTAACCAAATATTCATCTTTGCACTACAGGCCAAAGATATTCATTTGTATCATCAGTCGGTCATGTTCATCTCAACACCTGTTCATCTTTGCACTACAGGCCAAAGATATTCATCAAGTAATTATACATCTTTGCACTACAGGCCAAAGATATTCAGTAATATCATCATTTAGGACTGAGGATGATGAAAAATATCTTAAAGAGAACGAATCTAATGAGACAGAAGGACAAATAGTAGGGATTCGTATAACAGTTTATCCAAGATCAATAATACTTCATAATAATCAATTATGAAGCAGAATTCAAAAATAAAGATCAAAACATGGATACAATCAAAGATAGTAACCATAATAGACATCTTGGACAAAAAGGGAAAATTTTATTTTTCGGTGAATAGTGCCATATTCGTGAATAGTGCCGTATACGTGAATAGTGCCGTATACGTGAATAGTAACCCCCGACACAAAAAGTTCCAAATTTGATAAAAACTCATATCAATATTTCAGCATAATGATATTGAAGAAAATAATATCATTAAGAAGAAAATAATATCCCTTACCTCAAAATATCAGTACTTCTGGTCGGAATACCGGTATAAGGCTGAAAGAAACTTGCTCTGATGAATAGAAACTCTCAAAGTATCTAAATACTCACAAAATACACTCAATAATCTAGAGAGAGAAAGAGAGAAAACTTGTTTCTGGTGTGATTTTCAATTCTAACTTAGCCCTCTATTTATAGGAAAATTTTGGTAGGTTTGACCTGCAACCTGATGGCTTTACCTGCTACTATTCCCACCCACCACATTTGAAATATAATTCAGCACATTTCTTCACCAACCACAAGTGGGGCCCACCAATTCTAGAATTTTCCACCAAAATGATAAACTCCGAAAATTCAACAATTTCTGAACCAGTCATCTCGTAAAATTCATAATAAATCATACGTTCATTTTTAACGGTTCAAAATTTGTGGACATATACTCAACTTATATATGTATAACATATCCAAAAATTACCACGATCCAACGGTCGGATTAAAAATTATAACACCCGCAATATTTCTCAAAAACCCTGATTTTTAATACCTCCATTCCGACAAAAATACTGACAAAAACCTCAACATTAACTCCTTCATTTTTAACCACAAAAATATATCCCTCATTTATATCCACATAAAATAAATATTTCCTTATCATATGAATCAATAATTAATTATTCACAAATAATATTACAGAATCACATTTATGACAACCAGGCCGTTCCCAGGAAAGAGGGGGCTTTCCAATTACTGGCGCGCAATTAGATGACCAAACCTCTCCTTAGACAGAACTTTCTAGACATTGCCAATAATGTTATCTAATAATATTATTCAAATAATATGAATTATTGATCTGATAAATGAAAATACTGTGCAACAACAATTATTGAAACAACAATAATATAAAATATCAACGCAGCAATTATTGAATCAATAAAATAAAATATTGAATAATAACTACTGTAACAATTATTGAGTAGTGCCTTCTTACGTAAGAATCAATAATTGGTGCAATACCGTGTGCTACTGTATTTTAACCACCGGGTATTCCAACAGTATTAACGGTAACAACTACGCCGTTATTTATAAACAACTTATACTTGTCGTTTTCTTCATCCAATCGCTTTCCGATATGGGGCCCACACAAGGCTGCGTCGTCGTACGAATATTCTCCGACAGCAAGAATATTCCACGACCAACCGAATATTCACCGACCAAAAATAAATATTTTATAACCACTTGCTTATTTTGCAAAAATTTGCACATTTCACCCATAACCAAAGTATTATATCAAATTAACCCCTTATTATTCACAATAATATTTAGAGAAAATTTGATTTTATTCATTAATAAGTTGGGGTCTTACAACCTCCCCTCCTTATGAAATTTCGTCCTCGAAATTGACGTACGTACCTGATGTTTCAAAAAGGTGAGGATACCTCGCTTTCATTTCTGATTCTAACTCCCAGGTCATTTCTTCAATAGCATGGTTTCTCCACAAAACCTTAACTTGTGGTATAACCTTCGTGCGTAGGACATGCTCTTTCCTATCCAAGATCTTAACAGGTACCTCCTCGTACGTTAAATCTTCAGTTATCTCGTCTGGTTCTAACTCAATAATGTGGTTCGGGTCTTTAACATATTTACGAAGCATAGATATGTGAAAAACATTATGAACACGAGACATGCTTGGAGGTAATGCGAGTCTATATGCCACATTTCCTATTCGCTCAAGAATCTCAAATGGACCAACAAATCTTGGATTGAGCTTTCCTCTCTTCCCAAATCTTGTAACTCCCTTCCATGGTGCAACACGTAACAATACATGATCCCCAATATTAAATTCCACGTCCTTCCGATGAAGATCCGCATAACTCTTTTGTCGATCCTGTGCCGTTTGTATACGTTGTCGAATCGTTTGGATCTTCTCTGTAGTAATGCGTACCAATTCTGGTCCCAACAATGTTGCTTCACCCACCTCGTCCCAGCATACTGGAGAACGACATTTTCTTCCATACAACGCCTCAAATGGAGCCATACCTATGCTCGCCTGATAACTGTTGTTGTAGGAGAATTCTACCAATGGTAGGTACTTATCCCAACTCCCTTTGAGATCTAGGACACAAAGTCTTAATAGATCTTCAAGAGTTTGAATAGTCCTCTCTGATTGTCCGTCCGTTTGAGGATGGTATGCCGAACTGAATCGTAAATCCGTGCCCATAGCTTTCTGCAAGCTAACCCAAAATCGTGAAGTGAATCTTGGGTCACGATCCGAAACTATGGATACTGGCATGCCATGCAATCTCACAATCTCGTTCACGTACATACTAGCAAGACGTTCAAGAGAATAAGTCTCACGTATCGGTAAGAAATGAGCGGACTTGGTTAATCTATCAACAATAACCCAAATCGCATCTATGCCTTGAGAAACCTTGGGAAGACCTGTAACAAAATCCATAGTAATGTGTTCCCACTTCCATTTTGGAATCTCAAGTGGTTGCAATGGACCCTTTGGTACTTGATGCTCCGCTTTTACACGTTGACAAGTTAAACATCTCGAGATAAACTCCGCGATCTCTCTTTTCATATTGCTCCACCAAAATGTATGTCGAAGATCGTGATACATTTTGGTACTCCCAGGATGGATTGCAAACGGTGTGTTGTGTGCCTCCATCATTATTCTATGCTTCAAGTCAAAATCGTTAGGAACACAAAGTCTGGAGTTGACTCGAAGTATTCCTTCTTCATCGATTCTTGCTTCTGGAATAGCACCTTCTTGCACTTTCTTCTTCATACGCATCAGCTCTATATCCGTAGCTTGAGCTGCTTTAACTTTATCGATTAAAGTCGGTTCTACTCGTATATTTGATATCATCATGTGGGTACTTGGAGCCTTCATCTCTATCTCCATCCTTTGGAAGTCATATAAAATGGGCCTTTGTGTTAACAATATTGCACTCGTACCCGCATATGATCTTCTACTCAATGCGTCAGCTACTACGTTTGCTTTTCCAGGATGATATTGGATGGTATGATTGTAATCTTTCAACAGCTCGAGCCAACGTCACTGCCGCATGTTAAGTTCCTTTTGGGTGAAGAAATATTTGAGGCTTTTATGATCTGTATAGATCTCCACTTTCTCCCCATACAGGTAGTGTCTCCAGATCTTCAACGCAAAAACGACTGCTGCCAACTCCAAATCATGAGTAGGATAATTCCTCTCATATTCTTTGAGTTGTCGTGAGGCATAGGCTATGACTTTCCCATGTTGCATGAGAACACATCCTAACCCTTTGCCTGAAGCATCGCTGTAGATAACAAATCCATCCGAACCAGATGGTATTGTCAAAACAGGTGCCGAAATGAGTCTCCTCTTGAGTTCTTGGAAACTCTTCTCGCATTCCTCACTCCATACGAATTTCGTATCTTTCCGAGTCAGCTGAGTTAACGAAGTAGCGATTCGAGAAAATCCTTCCACAAATCTCCGATAATAACCAGCTAAGCCCAGAAAGCTACGTACTTCGGTTACCGACTTCGGTTGCTCCCAACTTTGTATGGCTTCAATCTTCGCCGGGTCGACAGATACTCCATGTTTTGACACCACGTGCCCAAGGAATGCTACTTCCTCAAGCCAGAACTCGCATTTCTTTAGTTTGGCATATAGCTTGTTTTCACGAAGCCTTTGCAGTACCAGCTTCAAATGGCGCTCATGATCTTCACGGCTTTTGGAATAGATGAGGATGTCATCAATAAAGACAACAACGAACTGATCTAAATATTCTTTGAATACACGGTTCATCATATCCATGAAGGCAGCAGGAGCATTAGTCAATCCAAAAGACATTACTAAGAATTCATAATGCCCGTACCGAGTTCTGAAGGCAGTCTTTGGAATATCCTCAGTTTTAATCTTCAGCTGATGATATCCAGAACGAAGATCGATCTTTGAAAAGAATTGTGCTCCTTGCAACTGGTCAAACAGATCATCAATGCGAGGTAGCGGATACCTATTCTTGATGGTGACATGGTTCAATTCTCGATAGTCAATACAAAGTCGCATACTCCCGTCTTTCTTCTTTACGAATAAAACAGGAGCACCCCAAGGAGACGTACTAGGACGAATAAAACCGATGTCCAACAACTCCTGTAGTTGGACTTTTAACTCCTGAAGTTCAATAGGAGCCATTCGATATGGGGTTTTAGAAATGGGCTTTGTACCGGGTTCAAGGTCAATAAAGAATTCAATTTCTCGTTCCGGGGGTAGACCGGGAAGTTCTTCAGGAAATACATCGGAAAATTCTCTAACAATAGAAATATTATTCAAATCTGACTTGTCTTTGTTCAAATCCATAACATGGGCTAAGAAAGCTTGACATCCGTTTTTCAATAAACGAATAGCTTTGTGGCTTGATATGACAGTGACTGATTTTAGTGGTTTAGTAGTTTGAATTCGTATGACAGGTTGGTTAGGAATATGAAAACTAACAACCTTACGAAAACAATCAATTTTAGCATGATGAGTGGTTAACCAATCAATTCCTAAAATCACATCAAAAGCAAGTATCTTTAAAGAGATAAGATCAACAGGTAATGTGATAGTGCCAACTTGGATCATGCAAGATTTATAAACTGTAGATGTAACGAAGGTTTCACCCAACGGAGTTTCAACAGATAAGTTAAAGTCCAATTTCTCCGGAGTCAAGTTTAAACGTTGAGCACAAGCAGGAGAGATAAAAGAATGGGTAGAACCGGTATCTAGTAAAGTATAAACTTCGCAAGAATTCAAGATTAGCTTACCCGTGATCACCTCGTTCGGGTTTCTCGCGTTTTGGCCAGTAACGACAAACGCCCTTCCAGGAACCGCTGATTTCGACTTATCCGGGACAGCTTTTGGAGTCACCATCCCCACTGAACTTGGTTTTGCTACAGAACACTCTCGAGCTATATGACCCTCCTTTCCACAGTTATAACATACCTTAGATTGTTGTGGGCAGTTTGGGCTGATATGTCCCTCTTTCCCACATTTGTAACATACGACCGATGGTCGTTCTCCTCCCCTAGAAACAGTTGATGTTTGTGCTGACGTCTTCACGTTATCATTGTTGTACCTTCTCTTCTTGAAATCTCCTCCCGACTCGCTCCTTCTATTATCACGACCACGATTACCACCAGAGTGGTTACCGCTTTTGTCCGAATGTTTTCCTCCCTGCTGGTTTTCATTGCTTCGATGACTGCCGCCACCGGTATGACCCTGGTTGTGGTCCCTCGGTTGCACATACTCATTATCTCGCTCTAATAATTGAGCCCTGTTTACAACATCTGAATATAAAGAAAATTTATGAGAGATAAGATATTGCCGAATCTCGAGTTTTAGACCTCTCAGAAACATCTTGTCTCGTTCCTCATTTTCGACCGAAGCAGTATAAACCTGGATCTCTCTGTGGATGTTCTCCCGTACTGGGATAGTCATGTTCATTTAGTTATATTTGTGAATCCAATCCTTCAGGTGACGAATACTTTGGAAAGTGGTTTGCCACTATCATACAAGATGTTAACGACATACAACCTGTGTCATCATCAGACAGGGTACGCTCACAGACTCCCACCAGTATCTAACGAGCACTACCATATAATCTTGGTGTTTGAACCTTCTGTTCTCCGTTAGATACAGTGGAGATATGATAAGTCAAGAGAAGACCACCATTGGAAGAATATGATCGTAATCTTCTCGTTTTTCTTTGGGGTCTATTGGGTCAACCAGATAATTCTGTGCCATATGATATATCATAACTAGCACGCGTCTCCCTCGTCTGATTTTGCATGAACTGCAAAAAGCTTCTAATTTTTCCAACATTCATTTTTGACTAACTTTGTGTAAGGTGTTATTGTGAGGTGACGTTCCACGGTTGGAACATGAGTACATTGGTATATATTTGTATCCAAACTCACAGCATATGTGTTGTTGTAGCTGCACGACAATTGTTTAATAAGTTGTAGTTATTTTCTGTACCATATATTGACGACTCAAATGGGTTGGACCAAATAAACCTAAATAAACTTAGTCACAGGTCATACTAGCGAAGGGATCCCCGTCTCTCCCTCCTAGTTCTTGTCTCACATCTCAGCCAGGGATCATATCCCTAAGCTCTGATACCAACTGTGACGCCCCCAGAATAGGTATACAACACCCATTCTGAGTCGCCAAATACATGGTACAGAAAGCAAACTACAACTTCAATAATACAATTGTCGTGCAAAATACGACAACACATACTGTGAGTTTAAATACAAATATTGTCTTCTAGACAATATCCACACTCAAATAAATCCTCATTACAATTATTCAAACACTATTTTACAGAAATAGTGAGGACTGCTAATACATCTTTCTAGAACCATCACTCCATACCCCGACTAGATCCTGCTATGTTCTCACCTCCTGAGAAGAAAAATGGAACAAAAAGGAAAAGGGTGAGCTCAACTAGCCCAGTAAAGAATATTATGACTAAGATAATATACAACAAATTATCGTTAGTCTTCAACAGGGAAAAATCTGATAAAATATAATCGACAACAAGTTTTAGATCAACAACTGCAGCGGAAACAGCAAACCATTAGAAGAGTCAAGTAGAGAAAGAATTCTACTATCTTCTAAGATTTAAAAGTCCATCATCAATATTTTATCCCTGTAACATCAATTAATAATCATCTTTAACCAAATATTCATCTTTGCACTACAGGCCAAAGATATTCATTTGTATCATCAGTCGGTCATGTTCATCTCAACACCTGTTCATCTTTGCACTACAGGCCAAAGATATTCATCAAGTAATTATACATCTTTGCACTACAGGCCAAAGATATTCAGTAATATCATCATTTAGGACTGAGGATGATGAAAAATATCTTAAAGAGAACGAATCCAATGAGACAGAAGGACAAATAGTAGGGATTCGTATAACAGTTTATCCAAGATCAATAATACTTCATAATAATCAATTGTGAAGCAGAATTCAAAAATAAAGATCAAAACATGGATACAATCAAAGATAGTAACCATAATAGACATCTTGGACAAAAAGGGAAAATTTTATTTTTCGGTGAATAGTGCCGTATTCGTGAATAGTGCCGTATACGTGAATAGTGCCGTATACGTGAATAGTAACCCCGACACAAAAAGTTCCAAATTTGATAAAAACTCATATCAATATTTCAGCATAATGATATTGAAGAAAATAATATCATTAAGAAGAAAATAATATCCCTTACCTCAAAATATCAGTACTTCTGGTCGGAATACCGGTATAAGGCTGAAAGAAACTTGCTCTGATGAATAGAAACTCTCAAAGTATCTAAATACTCACAAAATACACTCAATAATCTAGAGAGAGAAAGAGAGAAAACTTGTTTCTGGTGTGATTTTCAATTCTAACTTAGCACTCTATTTATAGGAAAATTTTGGTAGGTTTGACCTGCAACCTGATGGCTTTACCTGCTACTATTCCCACCCACCACATTTGAAATATAATTCAGCACATTTCTTCACCAACCACAAGTGGGGCCCACCAATTCTAGAATTTTCCACCAAAATGATAAACTCCGAAAATTCAACAATTTCTGAACCAGTCATCTTGTAAAATTCATAATAAATCATACGTTCATTTTTAACGGTTCAAAATTTGTGGACATATACTCAACTTATATATGTATAACATATCCAAAAATTACCACGATCCAACGGTCGGATTAAAAATTATAACACCCGCAATATTTCTCAAAAAACCCTGATTTTTAATACCTCCATTCCGACAAAAATACTGATAAAAACCTCAACATTAACTCCTTCATTTTTAACCACAAAAATATATCCCTCATTTATATCCACATAAAATAAATATTTTCTTATCATATGAATCAATAATTAATTATTCACAAATAATATTACAGAATCACATTTATGACAACCAGGCCGTTCCCAGGAAAGAGGGGGCTTTCCAATAAGGATTTCTCCTTACTGGCGCGCAATTAGATGACCAAACCTCTCCTTAGACAGAACTTTCTAGACATTGCCAATAATGTTATCTAATAATATTATTCAAATAATATGAATTATTGATCTGATAAATGAAAATACTGTGCAGCAACAATTATTGAAACAACAATAATATAAAATATCAACGCAGCAATTATTGAATCAATAAAATAAAATATTGAATAATAACTACTGTAACAATTATTGAGTAGTGCCTTCTTACGTAAGAATCAATAATTGGTGCAATACCGTGTGCTACTGTATTTTAACCACCGGGTATTCCAACAGTATTAACGGTAACAACTACGCCGTTATTTATAAACAACTTATACTTGTCGTTTTCTTCATCCAATCGCTTTCCGTTATGGGGCCCACACAAGGCTGCGTCGTCGTACGAATATTCCCCGACAGCAAGAATATTCCACGACCAACCGAATATTCACCGACCAAAAATAAATATTTTATAACCACTTGCTTATTTTGCAAAATTTGCACATTTCACCCATAACCAAAGTATTATATCAAATTAACCCCTTATTATTCACAATAATATTTAGAGAAAATTTGATTTTATTCATTAATAAGTTGGGGTCTTACAACCTCCCCTCCTTATGAAATTTCGTCCTCGAAATTGACGTACGTACCTGATGTTTCAAAAAGGTGAGGATACCTCGCTTTCATTTCTGATTCCAACTCCCAGGTCATTTCTTCAATAGCATGGTTTCTCCACAAAACCTTAACTTGTGGTATAACCTTCGTGCGTAGGACATGCTCTTTCCTATCCAAGATCTTAACAGGTACCTCCTCGTACGTTAAATCTTCAGCTATCTCGTCTGGTTCTAACTCAATAATGTGGTTCGGGTCTTTAACATATTTACGAAGCATAGATATGTGAAAAACATTATGAACACGAGACATGCTTGGAGGTAATGCGAGTCTATATGCCACATTTCCTATTCGCTCAAGAATCTCAAATGGACCAACAAATCTTGGATTGAGCTTTCCTCTCTTCCAAATCTTGTAACTCCCTTCCATGGTGCAACACGTAACAATACATGATCCCCAATATTAAATTCCACGTCCTTCCGATGAAGATCCGCATAACTCTTTTGTCGATCCTGTGCCGTTTGTATACGTTGTCGAATCGTTTGGATCTTCTCTGTAGTAATGCGTACCAACTCTGGTCCCAACAATGTTGCTTCACCCACCTCGTCCCAGCATACTGGAGAACGACATTTTCTTCCATACAACGCCTCAAATGGAGCCATACCTATGCTCGCCTGATAACTGTTGTTGTAGGAGAATTCCACCAATGGTAGGTACTTATCCCAACTCCCTTTGAGATCTAAGACACAAAGTCTTAATAGATCTTCAAGAGTTTGAATAGTCCTCTCTGATTGTCCGTCCGTTTGAGGATGGTATGCTGAACTGAATCGTAAATCCGTGCCCATAGCTTTCTGCAAGCTAACCCAAAATCGTGAAGTGAATCTTGGGTCACGATCCGAAACTATGGATACTGGCATGCCATGCAATCTCACAATCTCGTTCACGTACATACTAGCAAGACGTTCAAGGGAATAAGTCTCACGTATCGGCAAGAAATGAGCGGACTTGGTTAATCTATCAACAATAACCCAAATCGCATCTATGCCTTGAGAAACCTTGGGAAGACCCGTAACAAAATCCATAGTAATGTGTTCCCACTTCCATTTCGGAATCTCAAGTGGTTGCAATGGACCCTTTGGTACTTGATGCTCCGCTTTTACACGTTGACAAGTTAAACATCTCGAGATAAACTCCGCGATCTCTCTTTTCATATTGCTCCACCAAAATGTATGTCGAAGATCGTGATACATTTTGGTACTCCCAGGATGGATTGCAAACGGTGTGTTGTGTGCCTCCATCATTATTCTATGCTTCAAGTCAAAATCGTTAGGAACACAAAGTCTGGAGTTGACTCGAAGTATTCCTTCTTCATCGATTCTTGCTTCTGGAATAGCACCTTCTTGCACTTTCTTCTTCATACGCATCAGCTCTATATCCGTAGCTTGAGCAGCTTTAACTTTATCGATTAAAGTCGGTTCTACTCGTATATTTGATATCATCATGTGGGTACTTGGAGCCTTCATCTCTATCTCCATCCTTTGCAAGTCATACAAAATGGGCCTTTGTGTTAAAAACATTGCACTCGTACCCGCATATGATCTTCTACTCAATGCGTCAGCTACTACGTTTGCTTTTCCAGGATGGTATTGGATGGTATGATCGTAATCTTTCAACAGCTCAAGCCAACGTCGTTGCCGCATGTTGAGTTCCTTTTGGGTGAAGAAATATTTGAGGCTTTTATGATCTGTATAGATCTCCACTTTCTCCCCATACAGGTAGTGTCTCCAGATCTTCAACGCAAAAACGACTGCTGCCAACTCCAAATCATGAGTAGGATAATTCCTCTCATATTCTTTGAGTTGTCGTGAGGCATAGGCTATGACTTTCCCATGTTGCATGAGAACACATCCTAACCCTTTGCCTGAAGCATCGCTGTAGATAACAAATCCATCCGAACCAGATGGTATTGTCAAAACAGGTGCCGAAATGAGTCTCCTCTTGAGTTCTTGGAAACTCTTCTCGCATTCCTCACTCCATACGAATTTTGTATCTTTCCGAGTCAGCTGAGTTAACGGAGTAGCGATTCGAGAAAATCCTTCCACAAATCTCCGATAATAACCAGCTAAGCCCAGAAAGCTACGTACTTCGGTTACCGACTTCGGTTGCTCCCAACTTTGTATGGCTTCAATCTTCGCCGGGTCGACAGATACTCCATGTTTTGACACCACGTGCCCAAGGAATGCTACTTCCTCAAGCCAGAACTCGCATTTCTTCAGTTTGGCATATAGCTTGTTTTCACGAAGCCTTTGCAGTACCAGCTTCAAATGGCGCTCATGATCTTCACGGCTTTTGGAATAGATGAGGATGTCATCAATAAAGACAACAACGAACTGATCCAAATATTCTTTGAATACACGGTTCATCATATCCATGAAGGCAGCAGGAGCATTAGTCAATCCAAAAGACATTACTAAGAATTCATAATGCCCGTACCGAGTTCTGAAGGCAGTCTTTGGAATATCCTCAGTTTTAATCTTCAGCTGATGATATCCAGAACGAAGATCGATCTTTGAAAAGAATTGTGCTCCTTGCAACTGGTCAAACAGGTCATCAATGCGAGGTAGCGGATACCTATTCTTGATGGTGACATGGTTCAATTCTCGATAGTCAATACAAAGTCGCATACTCCCGTCTTTCTTCTTTACGAATAAAACAGGAGCACCCCAAGGAGACGTACTAGGACGAATAAAACCGATGTCCAACAACTCCTGTAGTTGGACTTTTAACTCCTGAAGTTCAATAGGAGCCATTCGATATGGGGTTTTAGAAATGGGCTTTGTACCGGGTTCAAGGTCAATAAAGAATTCAATTTCTCGTTCCGGGGGTAGACCGGGAAGTTCTTCAGGAAATACATCGGAAAATTCTCTAACAATAGAAATATTATTCAAATCTGACTTGTCTTTGTTCAAATCCATAACATGGGCTAAGAAAGCTTGACATCCGTTTTTCAATAAACGAATAGCTTTGTGGCTTGATATGACAGTGACTGATTTTAGTGGTTTAGTAGTTTGAATTCGTATGACAGGTTGGTTAGGAATATGAAAACTAACAACCTTACGAAAACAATCAATTTTAGCATGATGAGTGGTTAACCAATCAATTCCTAAAATCACATCAAAAGAGGGTATCTTTAAAGAGATAAGATCAACAGGTAATGTGATAGTGCCAACTTGGATCATGCAAGATTTATAAACTGTAGATGTAACGAAGGTTTCACCCAACGGAGTTTCAACAGATAAGTTAAAGTCCAATTTCTCCGGAGTCAAGTTTAAACGTTGAGCACAAGCAGGAGAGATAAAAGAATGGGTAGAACCGGTATCTAGTAAAGTATAAACTTCGCAAGAATTCAAGATTAGCTTACCCGTGATCACCTCGTTCGGGTTTCTCGCGTTTTGGCCAGTAACGACAAACGCCCTTCCAGGAACCGCTGATTTCGACTTATCCGGGATAACTTTGGAGTCACCATTCCCGCTGAACTTGGTTTTGCTACAGAACACTCTCGAGCTATATGACCTTCCTTTCCACAGTTATAACATACCTTGGATTGTTGTGGGCAGTTTGGGCTGATATGTCCCTCTTTCCCACATTTGTAACATACGACCGGTGGTCGTTCTCCTCCCCTAGAAACAGTTGATGTTGTGCTGGTCTTCACGTTATCATTGTTGTCTTCTCTTCTTGAAATTCTCCTCCCGACTCGCTCCTTCTATTATCACGACCACGATTACCACCAGAGTGGTTACCGCTTTTGTCCGAATGTTTTCCTCCTGCTGGTTTTCATTGCTTCGATGACTGCGCCACCGGTATGACCCTGGTTGTGGTCCCTCGGTTGCACATACTCATTATCTCGCTCTAATAATTGAGCCCTGTTTACAACATCTGAATATAAAGAAAATTTATGAGAGATAAGATATTGCGAATCTCGGGTTTTAGACCTCTCAGAAACATCCTTGTCATTCGTTCCTCATTTTCGACCAAATGAGGTGCAAACCTGGATAACTCTGCAAACTTCGCCTCGTACTGGGACACCGTCATGTTGTTTTGTTCCAGTCTAATAAACTCAACCTCCTTCATATGACGAATACTTTCAGGAAAGTACTTGTCATTGAACAGTTTCTGAAACGTTTCCCAGGACATATGAGTGCGTCAGGCTGGGTACGCTTCACAGACTCCCACCAGTAGTCTGCCTCACCGCGGAACATAAATGTGGCGAATGGAACCTTCTGTTCCTCCGTGCATCCCAAGACATCAAATATCTTGGTAATTTGCTTGACCACGTTTCCGCCATGATCGGATCCGGCTTTCCCTTAAATTCTGGTGGTCCCAATTCTTTGAACTGCTTAGCTGTGACAAACCGCGCGTTGTTATCATTTCCACCCGTATTCTGCACACGAGTCTCCCTCGTCTGATTTTGCATGAACTGCAAAAAGCTCCTAAACATTCCATCATTCATCGTTTGCTCGGTAACGTTGTTTAGGAGGAATATTGCCTTCCTGTTGCACGTTCCCCTGGGTAGTGATCAAAGGTGTCTCCACGGTCTGATTTACTCCATTATTAACGTTCTCAGCTGCCATTCTTAAATACTGCCATAAAACAAGGGTTAATAGTCATGTCATATATTATCCCTATACTCTGACCGACCAAATAAACACCAAATAAACTTAGTCAGGTCATACTAGCGAAGGAATTCCCCGTCTCTCCTCCTAGTTCTTGTCTCACATCTCAGCCAGGGATCATATCCCTAAGCTCTGATACCAACTGTGACGCCCCAGAATAGGTATACAACACCTATTCTGAGTCGCCAAATACATGGTACAGAAAGCAAACTACAACTTCAATAATACAATTGTCGTGAAAATACGACAACACATACTGTGAGTTTAAATACAAATATTGTCTTCTAGACAATATCCACACTCAAATAAATCCTCATTACAATTATTCAACACTATTTTACAGAAATAGTGAGGACTGCTAATACATCTTTCTAGAACCATCACTCCATACCCCGACTAGATCCTGCTATGTTCTCACCTCCTGAGAAGAAAAATGGACAAAAAGGAAAAGGGTGAGCTCAACTAGCCCAGTAAAGAATATTATGACTAAGATAATATACAACAAATTATCGTTAGTCTTCAACAGGGAAAAATCTGATAAAATATAATCGACAACAAGTTTTAGATCAACAACTGCAGCGGAAACAGCAAACCATTAGAAGAGTCAAGTAGAGAAAGAATTCTACTATCTTCTAAGATTTAAAAGTCCATCATCAATATTTTATCCCTGTAACATCAATTAATAATCATCTTTAACCAAATATTCATCTTTGCACTACAGGCCAAAGATATTCATTTGTATCATCAGTCGGTCATGTTCATCTCAACACCGTTCATCTTTGCACTACAGGCCAAAGATATTCATCAAGTAATTATACATCTTTGCACTACAGGCCAAAGATATTCAGTAATATCATCATTTAGGACTGAGGATGATGAAAAATATCTTAAAGAGAACGAATCCAATGAGACAGAAGGACAAATAGTAGGGATTCGTATAACAGTTTATCAAGATCAATAATACTTCATAATAATCAATTGTGAAGCAGAATTCAAAAAAATAAAGATCAAAACATGGATACAATCAAAGATAGTAACCATAATAGACATCTTGGACAAAAAGGGAAAATTTTATTTTTCGGTGAATAGTGCCGTATTCGTGAATAGTACCGTATACGTGAATAGTGCCGTATACGTGAATAGTAACTCCGACACAAAAAGTTCCAAATTTGATAAAAACTCATATCAATATTTCAGCATAATGATATTGAAGAAAATAATATCATTAAGAAGAAAATAATATCCCTTACCTCAAAATATCAGTACTTCTGGTCGGAATACGGTATAAGGCTGAAAGAAACTTGCTCTGATGAATAGAAACTCTCAAAGTATCTAAATACTCACAAAATACACTCAATAATCTAGAGAGAGAAAGAGAGAAAACTTGTTTCTGGTGTGATTTTCAATTCTAACTTAGCCCTCTATTTATAGGAAAATTTGGTAGTTTGACCTGCAACCTGATGGCTTTACCTGCTACTATTCCCACCTACCACATTTGAAATATAATTCAGCACATTTCTTCACCAACCACAAGTGGGGCCACCAATTCTAGAATTTTCCACCAAAATGATAAACTCCGAAAATTCAACAATTTCTGAACCAGTCATCTTGTAAAATTCGTAATAAATCATACGTTCATTTTTAACGGTTCAAAATTTGTGGACATATACTCAACTTATATATGTATAACATATCCAAAAAATTACCACGATCCAACGGTCGGATTAAAAATTATAACCCCCGCAATATATCTCAAAAACCCTGATGATTTTTAATACCTCCATTCCGACAAAAATATGGATAAAACACCTCAACATTAACTCCTTCATTTTTAAACACAAAAATATATCCCTCATTTATATCCACATAAAATAAATATTTCCTTATCATATGAATCAATAATTAATTATTCACAAAATAATATTACAGAATCACATTTATGACAACCAGGCCGTTCCAGGAAAGAGGGGCTTTCCAATAAGGATTTTCCTTACTGGCGCGCAATTAGATGACCAAACCTCTCCTTAGACAGAACTTTCTAGACATTGCCAATAATGTTATCTAATAATATTATTCAAATAATATGAATTATTGATCTGATAAATGAAAATACTGTGCAGCAACAATTATTGAAACAACAATAATATTAAAATATCAACGCAACAATTATTGAATCAATAAAATAAAATATTGACAATAACTACTGTAACAATTATTGAGTAGTGCCTTCTTACGTAAGAATCAATAATTGGTGCAATACCGTGTGCTACAGTTTTTTTAACCACCGGGTATTCCAACAGTATTAACGGTAACAACTACGCCGTTATTTATAAACAACTTATACTTGTCGTTTTCTTCATCAATCGCTTTCGTTATGGGGCCCACACAAGGCTGCGTCGTCGTACGAATATTCCCCGACAGCAAGAATATTCCACGACCAACCGAATATTCCCGACAAAAATAAATATTTTATAACCACTTGCTTTATTTGCAAAATTTGCACATTTCACCCATAACCAAAGTATTATATCAAATTAACCCCTTATTATTCACAATAATATTATAGAGAAAATTTGATTTTATTCATTAATAAGTTGGGGTCTTACACCTAATTATTTGTTGGTCAGTTCATAATATTGGGATAATTATGTGATATGTTATTTGTCAATTAACCTTATTTTGAAGCTGT